>JACDJE010000319.1:219145-361920 GCA_016647715.1 Pavo muticus | reverse complement strand
TTTTTTTTTTTTTTTTTTTTTTTTTCCCTCCTAAAAGCCCACGTTGCAGTCCCTCCTAAGGGACAAAAAATAACAAGAAAAAGATGGAGTTTGAACTCAAAGCAAACATAAAAGCTTTCTTAGAAAAAATCAATTACACACCCCAATTTGTTTTACCAGCAGCCAAAGGAAAACTTGGCTAGCATGTCTCAGGATCCAAACACCTTGGATCTGCATGTTTCACCAAATTTTACATTATGGCTATTTCTAAGAAGCAAACTAACAATTAGAGACACCTGTTAAAAGTGCCTGTGCTCTGTTCACACTTCATGTAGTATCTTAAAGTGACAGCATATTAAAATGTCAATGCAATCCTTTTACATTACACAAGTATTTATAACAACAGAAAGTGCAATTAAATTCTCTGCTCCTAAGTACTTGTATTCAACTTGGTCAGTAGACAAGAAAAGTATTTAAATACACTGGATTACAAGAGAAAACTATAGAAAATAAATGCTAAAATACTACAAAATGCATAATTACAAAAGACGTGGCCAGAAAAAATTCATTACCTAGATTAATGCACTCTGCCTTATTTACTGGTTAAGCACATATTTTTTTCTATAGAAAGAAGAATTTAGGGTAAATTTAGAGTCAGTTTAGTCAAATTCAAAAAAAATAGAAGTTTACTTTTATGAAAAAGTAATTTCTTACAAAATTTGTCATAAACATCCATGTCATGAGGTCATGCCTATGCAGATAGTCAGAGCAGAACATCTAAAATACTCCAGCTCTATTTAAATGCTCAGAGGAATGTGAAGGGTGCCATGCTGTCCTCTGATAATTCACTAGAGAAAGGTAAAATTAGACTTTAAAAATGTTTAATATTTTCTAAACAATTTGAAGTCATGGATGTATAGAACATATCACCATGAAATTACAGAAGATCTCTTTTGTCTCACCGAATCATCTCATCTACCAATACCAGACGTATGTAACATTACTCTGAGCCACAGGACTGTGTGGAATAGATTTGAAAATACTGTTATTTTGCAGATAACAAAATAGACTCTTTCTAAAGGCTTCTGGCTATTCACATCGATTGAAATATACTGCAACTGCACAAATTATGTCCTCCAAGAGCACCTGTGAATTGGTATAGTGCTGCACAAGTTTTATGATTTGTCACTCTGGACTGAAGTTTACATTATCCTTAAGCAATGTGACTAAGTGGGAGGAAGGACTGTGGATCAAGCTTTTCAAAGCTGTTTCTTGTAGTTCCATTACAGTTGGGCAAGCCAAGAACAGTGGAACTGTGTTAGCCCCAGCACACATAACACAAGTTTGGGAGTTGTTCTAATTGATGCTGAATTCCTATTAGTCACAAGGGTCTGTCCTGGCAGCCACAAAAAGCTGGAGTATAAAAGACATTCTGACTATTGACTTCTTTCCAGAATTACCAATTCCCATATAAGAGTTTGTGAGAAACAGGTGAAGTAGAGTCATTAATCCACCTCTATACCACCTAAGGATTTCTGTTCCATTAAGAAATTTTTCCAGTGCCAAAATCTCCCTCAAGGTCCTTTGAGCAGTCAGAATAACATAAAAAGACAAGACTATTACTTTGTCCTCTCCTTTCAACATCTCTAAATACTTCTAGTACATATATTTCAACAAAGGCTGCAAAGTGAGTAAGTAAAAAGGGTATCATTAATACTTCTAATTAATCTCAAAATAATGATAAATCTCATTGCTGAATTGTGTTTAGACTTTTAATTCATGCAATTTAACAAATATTAGCTGTTTGGTTAATCAGGGAATGGTTTTGTGATAAGGCAGCTTCCGTAGCAGATTGACCTGAAGACGTTCTCTGGGCAGCCTGGTCTAGTGGTTGGTGACCCTGCCCATGGCAGGGAGGTTGAAACTAGATGATCATTATGGTCCTTCTCAACCCAGGCCATTCTATGATTTTATTATATGATTCTATGTTATTTGGCACTATTAACCTTGTTCCACAAGTGTGATTTTCTCTGGGATTATCTTGTGCTAATGGATAAAATGCATACATGCATGATACAGACATCATCTTTCTTTTGTTACTTTTCTTATAATTTACCATGCAAACCAAACACTAGCTTGAAAGAGACTGGCTGAGTCAACGAATTCAGTCTCTGTTATTAGAAGCAGCTATGTTATGCTAGCTCTTGTATGCAACGTATGCCCAGACTGTCACTTGTCCCAAGAAAATGATTAAGCTCCACTGTAAATATAGTTTTGCAGCTTTTTGCCTCTATGATAACTATTAGAAGCACAATTCTGCTCTGATAACTAAAACCTAATTCCTGGAAAATTTAGACTTGATTATTTTTGTGCTAATATTAAGTATAGAAGATCAGAAGAATATCTGTCCTAATTATTTAGTTCTTGCCAGTGATCAATAAAGGATCACTGGGGCAAGATGACAAGTCTGTACTCTCTCTGTACTTCCAGTATCCATGGTTCTGGAGCTCAAGAGTCTTCTTAACTAGTCTTTGCTCTCTCCTTTGTGACAGTGTGTAGCTGTTAGAACAAGCTTTATTTGTTGAACCATACTTATTTCTATACACAGGTTTGCTTCCTAGGAGGGACAGACCAGTGCGTGTTCCATGTTTTTCACATTTTTCAGTAGAGTTGATTGAAAAACTCACACCAGTGTCCGGGGAGAGGTCTCAGTTTACTTCCTTCCTTGTTCCTCTCTCTGCAACTATACTTACTCTCTTTTTGTCCTTGTTGAATTAATTTTTGGCTAAGTTAGAGAGCTGAATCTGCTGAGTGCAGGGCTGGTGCGAGGGCATGTGAGGTTCCTCATAGTAGCCATGAGCTATAATCTGCAGAAGCTGTAACATGAAATTTCAACCCTAATTACATGTTTTTCAAAGTCAACTGCTTTTTGAAATATGTAGTCATTTCTTATGGCAAAAGCTGCAAGTGACTATTGTAAAATTGTGCAATTTTATTAACAGGCAACTTCAAGAATCTTTTATTCATGCAGATTATTTAGACATATGATTTAAGTATTCCAAATCGATAAATAAGAACTCCGAAGAACAGGAATTAATTTACTCCCAATTTAAATGGTTTGAAGCCTCTCACTTAAGCTGTTCCATAAACAGTTGAATTATCTAAGAATTCACTTAAAAAAAAAACAACAACAAAAAACAGGAGATTTCACCCTTAGTTCCTTCTCTCCTTTTCCTGTGTGGTCCTGCTCCTTCCTCTGTAATAATTCTAGTACTCCCTAAACACTTCTATAATAAGCTGATTCAATAAGAAATTCATCAAAAAACAGTACAGTTTCCAATAAATTTGTCTTCTCCTATCATGGTGCGTTGCACAGGTCCAGGAGAAACTACAATAAGGTCTACAGCTTGCACAAGGAGTGTTGCTGACATGGGAGGAAAAATGTATCCTGTTCTTTAGCAACAATCAACTGTAAATTTGGTATTTCTCATCTAATGAAATTGAATACTAAATTTCAGCATATTCCTCAATTTCATGAGGCATATACTATAGAGTGTTATATATATATGCATATATATATATATATGCATATATATATGCATGAAGAACAGAATTGTCAGCTGTTTCAGTTCTTAGGTACGTCAAATTGCTCAGGCAATAAAACAATTCAGAAAAAGAAAAAAGAATAAGGAGAAAATATATGAGAAGGAAAATGATGCATTTAAAAATTCACCTTCCAGGGACTAAATTGGGAAAGTCTTTTACCTATCTAACATTCGTGCCTTATTTTTATTCCTCTTGTAGTGGAATGCAAATTATGCCTTAGGAGGAACAACAGTTGCTTTCATCCTGAGTTTTGTATTCTAAGGGATGATACAAAATTATGTGCTAACAAAAAATAGAAAAAAACGGCAATGAAAATAAATTTCTTATTTAACTTGGAGATGTACTAAATAAATGAGTAGACATCTCTGATTAAGATGCAGTTTTGCATTACAACTGAGCTGATGTAATGGTTATCTAGTGGCTGCATACGTTTTTTATGGATTAATTTTCTGACATGTCAGTAAGCTAAATCAATTTCTCCTGAAGTTTTGCATTTTCTACGTCTGATAAAGGGAAACAGAGAGGATGTACTACATTCAGAAGTGAAGGGAGCTGGGCAGCTCATGGTTCCCTATCCATGAGTAGGACTGACTTGTTCATCATTAGATCACCCTTTCACCAGATTAAATGCAACATTACACTACAACGATAGAGTACACATGTATGCCTCTCATGCATACTGTTAGCATACAGTTTGGTGATTGCCACTGACAGTCTGTGTGGTTTGCTCCCTTTTCTGCCCTGGTATTGCCTGTTATGCAAGAACCATTTCAGAAAACAAAGCTAGCAAAAAAAAAGAAAACAAAGAGGTGATTAATTGATCGATTTTCCACTGAGCTATCAATGCATGGCAGTGTAAGTGTCAAGGGGACAAACATGATTCCAAAATAATTGAGCTTAAACCTTTGTGAAGTCACATTTTCAAACGAAATATACCCTTCCTCAATTCTTTCTAGGTACAAAAAAAAAAAAGTCCAAAAAACTTATCTACTTTTTTCTTTCATAATTTTTATTTCACTTTAGCAATTTCAGAACTACTTAATTGAAGCTTTCCAGTTTATGGCTGACTTACTCAGGGAAATTGTCATGAGACAGTAGAGGTGGCTGTCAGGAAGACTTGCTGCTCTCTGCAGGCACTTTTCCCATCCCAGATGCACTTTTCTCATCCTTTTTCCTCCCTTGTACTGTCTCTGCCACATGTCTGACTCCTGAGTTGAGCTGATTCAGCTCACTGATGTGCTAAAGAAAGAAGCATCCAACTTGCATTCTGGGAGAAACCAACATGATCAAAGTTGCTGCAGATAAAGTTAAAATCTGGACAGATGATAGATGGATAGTACCACATGCACCACTTAGAAGTCTACCTGCCTTATCACAGTGACAGACATTGAAGCACATCGTACGTATGGGCATCTGCAGCACTTTCTAAGCACTCCATTTCAGACATGCAGCCAGTAGACAGGATTCTTGTGTATTCTCTTGTCACTACTTCAAATGCAGGGGAATAGATAAAGGTGAGGGGATGGCAGAACATTTGCAATTACTAACAGTTAGTACTGCTGCAGATCAGCAGTCTGCCACTACCTGTCAGGGAACAGGGACCAGCCAGGCCACAGACACTGAGGCCCAGGCCTCTGGCACTGCTCTGGGGCTGCTGGCGCTGTGCTCTGCCCTATGTGTGACTCCAGCTGTAAAAGTACAATCTGACCCGCTGTCTCCCCGCCAAGGAGTCATCAAATCACCACAGCTTCACAGCAGTTAAGAACTTGAAAATATTTCCTTATTCCCCGCCCCCCCCCCCATTTTTTTTTTCTCCTGAGAAATAAATTCAAAAGACAGCTCTTTTGTGCCAAGATTATTTTGGAGATGATATTTTCTTTGCATCCTACTCAACATCAAGACTTTTTTCTCAAAATTCCCTATAGACCCAGAATATACACTGATGCATCTGCTTGTAAAAACATACAAAAAGCATAGTTCATAAAGATATTATCTCTCTTTTTATTTATTTATAGATTCACTTGGCACTTATCGGCCTAATGCAGTTATTTTAAGGACATACTTAAATACAGTATTAATGGCCAACTTCTCTGACAGAATTGTTGGCATTGCTACAGTTACATTGTGCTTCCAACATACACTTCTATTCTCTTGTATTCAAATTCTCTAAAAGCTAGTGCAAATACAAGTAAGAAAAAATGAAACACGAAGAGGTAGAAAATTGCTTTTAAGCTTATTATAATTGAAGATGTTAAATGGGGGTTTTCCATACTTCAGTTACCTTCTGCTCTTTCTAATTCATGACTAAATAATAATGTAGTAAACGTAACAATTTTTTTAAATACAAAGTAATTCTTTGCTTCTTTTATTTTAGGTTTGCTCCATCCATGGTTAGAAATCAGGCATGACAGTTGTCTAATGCAAAATTTTTGTCCATGGAGAAATCAGGCATGACCATCGTCTACCCCTGAATGTGATATTAACTTTTTATACCATGGATAAATCATTAACATCTGCTAATAACTACCCCAACTGACTTCTTCGATTGTTTTAAAATAATCTTATGTATACCATGGATGTCTCCAACTTGTAGCCTAACTAACCTGTCCCAGCTGCTTAATCCTTATTTTAAATATCATTTAAAAATGCATGCATATTTAAAACTATCCCATTTCTTTGTCTCCAGACTACTATTTAAACTGTGCTAACATCTGGTCATTTCCACTCCCCAATTCCCATTTTAAATACTTATTTTCAGCGTATATTTTTCTTGTAAATAGAATCCCACGTACTTTATCACCTCCAAGCCCTCCACTTTCTGCTTTCTGTTCTTGTTCTCATTCCACTCTCTCCCTCATGGTTTCACTTGACTCATTATATTTTAAATACAGGATTGATGCAGATGGAAGATTATGTAAAGAGTTTATTTGATTATCTACCCTAATTTAGACTTTGGAAAAGAAAATGTGGGCATGTCTAAAGGGAAACATAAAGAAAGGGAAAGAGGAGCAATGTACAGTAAAGGGGGTATTGGTCGTTGTTAGAGATGAAATTGCATAATAATAACATATGAACATTAGAAAATCCTTTCTGATTCTGAGAGCTGATAGGATATGAAGGAGTCCCCAAAGGAAATTAAAGGGTATTTGTCACCTGGCACACCCTAAAATAGACAGGACACCAGCTGTGGTTTGGGGCCAGGGAGCCAATAGTGGTTGGTACCTCTGAACAGGAACAGAAAGCTCCCCTCTTGTCCTGCCTTAGAGGAGAAGGAGAGGACAAACAGGAACTGCCTCAGAACCAGGCACAAGAAAGCCAGGAGAAGAAAACAAAGCCAGTATTCCAGGCTGCGTGGGAGTCATTTCCATGCCAGGGATCTGTTCTTTAACAGGACAGGAGGAAAAAAGGGAAGGAGAGGAGAGGGCAGGCCAGGATGGGCTGGGATGCACATTTCTGAGTGCTGCCACAGCAGTAGCAGAAGACATAGGGTGAGTGTAGGCTGTAGCATCTTGCTTGGAAACTGGCTGCGAGTTTAAGCCTTGATTCCACTGGTCTAGTCTAAACTGCCTTCTGTATAGTCCTGGGTGAGAAATTAGCAGTTTTGGTGGCAGTCCTCATTGCCATAAACACACAGATAAATAGGGAAATGTATCTTCCACATTCAAAATGAATAAAACAGATTCATAAGTGGGCTCTGAGGTAATTTACTTAACTCAAAGAAGGTACATTACTGTATGTTATGACAATTTAGATTTTTTTTAAACAGAAATCAGGCTGTGAGAATCTAAATAGATAAAATAATTAAACATTTCTATCGTGGTACATGAAAACCAAAACACAACTATAACACTACAGGGTATTTTCTGCATAAATATGTATATATTGTTCCAGAACTCTTAGCCTGACCTCAGCTGAACCACATATCCAAAGTGTTTAAAATTGAATTTCACTTTTAATCATGAACGTGATTCATCATCACTGTTTCTGATGCATGTATCCATCCTCATATCTGCATAAATCTTGAGATACTACAAAGAGAATCCAAGCAACTCTATACTTTCTCTTACTTCTTTAGTAGGCTCTAACTGGGGAAGCAGCCAAATGTAGGATGAGCATAATTTGGAGGGCATTTTGTTCTAGATTCTCTCCCTTTTCTTCCTCTCCCCATCAGACAGTGCTATGAGGAAACAATTATTACATCCTTTCAATAATTCATGGCATGGCATTACAGTTCTGGAGCTCTTTTGTCACATTTACTTACTCTGCCTGCAAGAGTTATCTGCAGTCATCTGCTATGAAAGGAAGTTTTAATTTTTTCAAAGAGTTAAAGTAAAAACAAAAGGAAGGAAAAAAATCAGAGCTTTCTTGGATTTAAAACAGGGAGTGCACGATGTGCAGCCCAAGAAATCATCAAATGCAACCCACATCCACCCTCTTGCAACTCCATCATGAGGACACAGCTAATCAGCTGCAGTTTTTTTCCAGTGCTAGAGATCTTAAACACCAAGAAACTTCATCTTTTCTACCATGGAAGATACCATACCAGTAGAACCAAGTGGATCTGTACACATTTATTTTTAAAAGATTTAAATACATATTTATGTAGATTGTAGAAGTGAAACTCTCAGGCTTTTTGCTATTTTATAAGTTCTGCTCACGTAGTTGTCAGGAATTGCATACATGAATCTAGAACCTGATTGTGGTAAGTAGTGGAAGACCAAACACAGAAAGAATATTATGCTTTGGCATTAGAACAAAACCAAAACATACAATAAAGGGACCTGAAATGAACTATTCTAATTCATAGCTGAAACGGAATGAAAAGCATAAAATTGTGAAAGCACAAATGCATTTTTACATTTGGCAAATATCCATAGTCAAAAGGCTGGTCACTATCCGGACAGATAATATTTGGTATGTCTTTTAGTATGATAGTTCTTTAGGTTGTCTGCATAAGGAATCATCTGTGAAGTGTTCTACCAGATAGAGCTGTGTTTGGGGTGTGTAAAAGGACATTCACTCAACCAAAACTCCCCAGTAGATGTACAGACTACAGTTTGAAGAGCACTAAGGCCACTCCAAGTCAGCTGTGATCCAGCTTCCCTCCAGAAATCAAAAAACACACCTACCACAACTACTGAACTGAGAAGCAAACGTGCAATATACCATCAGACATTTCTTCTTATGAGCTCTGGCTTTTTCTCAGGCATTCCTTCTCATTTGCCTTCTGCGGGAGATGTCCATTTGCTTCCTCTTCTGAGGAATCTCATCCCGCTGCTGCTCCCTTCCAGAGACAGTTTTGGCACTTACCTCCTGCACAGTGACCCACTTCTCTTCCTTCCCACAGTAAGGCGCTGGCCAGCTAGACACCTCTAGCATCCAGATTGCTAATTACACATCCAAAAATTTCATTTCACAGAATCATAGAATCATAGGGGTTGGAAGGGACCTCCAGAGATCATCGAGTCCAACTCCCCTGCCAAAGCAGGTTCCCTACGCCAGGCCACACAGGTGGGCGTCCAGGTGGGTCGTGAATATCTCCAGAGAAGGAGACTCCACAACCTCCCTGGGCAGCCTGTTCCAGTGCTCCGTCACCCTCACCGTAAAGAAGTTCTTGCGCACATTGGTGCGGAACTTCCTATGCTCCAATTTCTGGCCGTTTCCCCTTGTCCTGTCTCCACACACTGCTGAAAAGAGTCTGGCCTCACCACTTTGCTCCCCACATCTTACATATTTATAGACTTGGATCAGGTCCCCTCTCAGTCTTCTTTTCTCAAGGCTAAACAGACCTAGTTCACTTAGCTGTTCCTCATAGAGGAGATGCTCCAGGCCCCTCACCATCTATTGTGGCCCTCTGCTGGACTCTTTCCAAGAGATCCCTGTCTTTTTTGTACTGGGGAGCCCAGAACTGGACACAGTACTCCAGATGAGGCCTTACCAGGGCAGAGCAGAGGGGGAGGATCACCTCCCTCGACCTGCTGGCCATGTTCTTTTTAATGCACGCCAGAATGCCATTGGCCTTTTTGGCCACAAGGGCACACTGCTGGCTCATGGCCAACCTGTCGTCCACCAGGACACCGAGGTCCCTCTCTGCAGAGCTCCTCTCCAGCAGGTCATCCCCCAACCTGTACTGCTGCATGCAATTATTCCTCCCTAGGTGCAACACTCTACACTTGCTTTTGTTAAACTTCATCTGGTTTCTTACTGCCCAGCTCTCCAGCCTGTCCAGGTCTCGCTGAATGGCAGCACAGCCTTCAGGTGTGTCAGCCAATCCTCCCAACTTCGTATCATCAGCAAAATTGCTGAGGGTGGCCACTATCCCCGCATCAAGGTCATTGATGAAGATGTTGAACAAGACCGGACCCAGCACCGACCCCTGGGGAACCCCGCTAGTTACAGGTCTCCAACCAGACTCTGCACCGCCAACGACAACCCTCTGTGCTCTGCCAGTCAGCCAGTTCTCAACCCACCTCACTGTCCACTCATCTATCCCACACTTCCTCAGCTTTGTTATAAGGATGTCGTGGGAGACAGTATCAAATGCCTTGCTGAAATCAAGGTAGACTACATCCACTGCTCTCCCCCCATCCACCCAGCCAGTTATTTTATTTTGTTCCTCTAATAACCTTAGAAGCAGGGAAAGGATTCTTTAAAAGTGAGATTATTTTTCCGTCTTGAGCATGTTCATGACAGACATGGCTTATTTGGTGGGTGTTGGAAAGTCCACATTGTTATAGTACCCAAGTTAATAAAAAAATAGGATGGTTTTTGTACATCCAGAGAAATGGCACAGATAACACATAACCTGAAGAGTAATATCATCTTGCTACTGTGTAAAATGGAAATAGTTGTTTCAGTTGTTTAAAAAAGCACTTACAAGTGCTTTTATACAAGGAAATATAAAAAACATTTTTTTTCTTAAAGCTGCAAGGAGTTCAAAGCTATGGGACTGCATAAGACCATAACCAGTGCATAAGAAGGCAGAGTAAATGGCAGAACACTCAATGAAAATAAAGGAAAAGCTTTAGAGAAAAGAGCTCTGACAGTCTGTTTTGATGACTAACAAATTCAGTTTCTAACGGCAGAGATAAGCTCATTTTAAAATCAAGAAACACCATGTTACTTCTTACAAAAATCAACATTGATTTGAAATAGGAATACAACTAAACTGCTGCTTGATCACAAATGGCACAGTATCACATGAGGAGATGATGAAACTGTATTTATACAGTTCTTTTTATCCCGAGGGATCTCAACAGACATTATAAAATATACATATGGCGAATAGAGCACAACAGAAATCACTTTGACTAGCACTGCAAATCAGAGCATCTGTTTAACAGTGCACATCAATACTGTTCTTTAATTCAGGGAAGGATTTAAATTGGAATAGTGTATCTAGCTGAAGTTATTAGCCCATTTGCCCTTATTAATTCCTAACAGATTGTATGTAGAAGGAAAACAAAGGGCAAATGACTGAGTCCTGGATCAAATCCACATCCAAATCATTGTAACCTTGAGATAAGTTTGTATTATATGAAACTTGGATCTGTAAAGAAATATTCGAAGTATTTAAATGCTGAAATTCAAATGCCAAAAACAGTATCAGCTACAACAAGCCCTATGAATAAATGTGCTGAAGGCCACTTATAAATCAACTAAAACTAATCCCGGGGAAAAGCCTTGACATTTGGTTGAAATAAGGACAATAAGTTGATTTGGTCAGGGATTATTTTTACAAAGTATTTTCTTTCAGATTAAAGAAAAAATTTCTCAGGAAACAATCAGATTCAATAAATCTATATATCTACTTATTTAGAGAGAACAATATCCTTTACCATCTATTTTCAGTATTTTCAAAGCAAAACTCTATTTTCCTGGTTAAAAAGAAAAGGCCAAAATTCATTGTTTTTCTAGCATTCTTCCAGGAGTTCAGCTCAAAAACAGAATGCTGAAATGTTTCGTATCATCATAATTTTCCTAGGATAGGAAGACTGTTTTCTGCTTAAAATTATTATGAATCTAACTAGAGCATTTCGCATGAAGTAACATGAACTTATGATCATTTGGAAATGGCAACACTGTATAAGGACAATGAACTCTTCCTTAAACCATGTTTTTTCAGGGACAGGCTCCACTACTGCTCACTTAAACAAAAAGAGACGAGAAATCAAAGAGGAATTAATGATATAAAGGAAGTAGCTCTTGCAAAACAACAGATGGAATGAGATCGGAAACATATGTAGTAAGCTGAACATTTTTAATAAGACCAAAATGACAGCATTGGAACAAAGGAACAAAATGGATAAACACACACAGAAATCAGCAGAACAGTTGCTAACTAGAAATGGGTCTGTAATGTAGGGTTCAAATTTGGACTTAGATCCCAAATTCTTTTCTAAATGTGGGGCTTTAGATCCATGATGATGGTCTGCATTGTTGCACTAAGAACAGCAAATCATAAAATCTCGATTTTGACTGGAGGAAAACTTCCTCAAAATTTTCTAGGGTGAATTATTGGCCTTATTTTATATGCTGATATTCTGGATCACACAAGAGATAGAAAGTCAGTTCACATAAAGATCCTGATCTAACACTAAACTATGTAAAAAAGCATTAAAGTAGAAGCAACATGTACCACATCTTTCCCAGATTCTGAAGAGGCAGAATACAGCTTTAAGAAAAATAACAGGGAGGTCCAACAGGTTGATCCATAAAGCAAGCTATACGTAGTAATGTATCCTCCTGAGAAACTGAAGTCAGAGATTTTGAAAGAACGCCTCTTAGATGTGTTGCTTCCCCAATTGCACACATCCATCCCAATGTGAGGCTATGTTATAAAGACACAATTAAGGCTGAAAACAAGAGATTGTTTAAATAAAGAACAACAACAACAACAAAATTAAAAGGATTTGGACCTGTCATTATGCAAATTAACCAGAGAAGCACTAAAACACTGCCTCCTGAATATATGTTTAATTTGTTAAGACACAAGTTATCCTCATGGGTCTCTTTAGTCTATTTTGTTACTAAATATCTCCAAGTCCTTTAGATGGTAGTTGGTTCGTAATAATGTTTACCACTCTCTGATTCCACATCGTATGGAATTAGGAACCTTTAATACTCCAGATAGTAGGGATATATTAGTTGATGCTCCCGAAGTCAGCACAGATCTGGGGCGCAATTTTGTATTAGTATAATATGAGAGAACAATCTTTCTTTTGCATATTTGTCTCAAAATTTATAGTGAAGACAAATTACTGTCAAAATGAAAGAGAAGTAAATAATTAATCTAATTCATGTAAAAATTTCCCAATCACAGGACTTTTAGACACAAAATCTTACATGCTTTGTGCACTGGAAAGTTTTTTGTGATAACTTGTTATTTTTCTCTATTATTTCAAATCACTTAATCACACATTTCTTCACATTTTTTCTATTAAATTGTCATATAGATGCAACTGTTAAAAATAGTTACAAAGTATGGTTTCCATTTTCATAACTACAGAATACCAAGCTGCATCCAAAATTAGTATTTCCATTTTGATATATGTTTTGTGGTTTTAAAGAATAATTGCACTAGCAACTAGGAAATTTGCTTTCAAGAACAGTGGAATGACTAAAACTCAAATAAAAAAATACTGGTGATAATTAATGAAAAAGAGGATTCACGTGTAAAGGTAATCAATTTATAAACCTGAGGAAATATTAGCCAACATTTTATTTTTGGCCATAGGGTTTGTAAGTTCTAAAATGCACACAATGCACACAAGAGTGATACTGCAAAATTAGAGGTGTTAAAATGTAACAGCAAGGAAAATTATCTGCCAGCGCAGGTTGTTTGGAAGCTAGCAAGCTCCTGGAAACATCAGCAGCAGGGAAATATAAAAAACATTTTTTTTCTTAAAGCTGCAAGGAGTTCAAAGCTATGGGACTGCATAAGACCATAACCTGACAGACCATTGTGACACTCTCCAGTTATCATTCAGGTTTGCCTGGCTGACCTGTCAAACTGCATTAACTTTTGCCTGACAGTTCCTTTTAACTCTCTCCTTTCTTCTCTGCAGCCACTCTCATCAGCTGTTGCACAAGTATAAATTTTTTTCCAGCAATAAATGGTTATTAAGTTCTGAATTTTGTACATTTGCTTAAACCAAAATGTATGTCATTAGGACACAAAGGACAAATTCTAGGTGGAAAAGCACTTTACTGATTTTAATATTAATATAATATATAAATTTAATATAAATATATGTGAGACAATGCTTTGTCTTACATATCATGATCTAGCATACGTTTTATCACCCAGATGTAAGTCTGATGTATAATAGATCCTCTAAGTTTCTTAATTAAAAAACCCAAACATTCAATGTCTTGGCTGCATCTGTACTAGAAAGATCTTCCTTGCTACTGTTCTCTCTGCTCGTACATAAGCAGACACATAAACTCTTACCAAATTCTGCATAACTTACTCCTATTTAGGATGACAGGTACAGAGATTAGGTGGTTTACTTAATCCACAGATGAATAAATTCATCATAAGTGTAACTGGTAAATAAAAGAGCTAACAAAAAGTCTCTGTTATGTTATATACATATATACAAATCTAACACAAAATTTTGCACAGTGTATCATCAAAAACTATACCAATGTATTGTCTATTTGAGACGAAAGCATTATTTCAAAGAAAAATTGAGTTTCATTGGGTTAAAGTAATGGATTATAGGTTAGCTCTCTCTGGCAATTTATATGGATTTCTTAAAGTAATGATATTTGATGCTATAGCAGAGAACAAAATTATTTTGAAATTTCCATTTAGCAAAAAAAAAAAAAAAAAAAGTCTATTAAGCATGTTCCTTGTCTCCTTTATATATATGCATTCTTTTAGTGCTGTTACTGTAGAATAATAGAATATTACTAAACACAGAAAAAATATTGCAAAATATTGTCACAAAAGAGCCAAACTATTTTCCAGGGTTTCAGAATAACCTTTGACAGGAACTTTCTTTTCTCCAATTTTTTATTAAAAACATACACAAAATAAATATAACAACCAAGCACTGATGCTGAGCCACAAATCCACTAGAAGTGAGCCTCTGGCATCTTCCCTAAACTTCAGAATGCTAACTTTGATCAAATAAGATTCTAGTAATTTGAAAAGGCCACGGGAGTTTCCACCAAACAAACACTTCATAGAAAAATGCAGGAAACTCAAAACTTCATAAAAAAATAAGCAACAAATGGCCCTTTTATAAATCCTTTCACCTAGCCATAAGAAAAAACCCAGCAATGTATATTAGATGGAAGTAATTAAGAAATGACGGACTATCAGTACAACGTTGGAAAAGACTGAGTGCACTGCAGTGCTCAGAGACACAGCAACTAAGGAATTAAGTGAAAATGTATTACAAAACATACTAAATTCAAAGTCAATAGTTAAAAACAATGTTTCATTTTAACCTTTATGAAATGATTAAGCTACTCTACTAGTTTTGAGAATCTCGAACCATCACAAAATGAAGGAAAAGGGCACAATATACATAGTACTGAATGGTGGTTGAGATCAGAGAATATTCCATTCTTGGTTTTGCCATTGGCTTTCAAGATGTAAATATTTACATGTACAGACACATGCTAATCTCAGCAGAACTATCAAAATCCATGTAATATCTTTAAATACATCTGCACTAACAGAACAAAGAAAAGCTACTGCTTAGGTACTGCTCACTTCTGCAGAGTTGAAGTTAACTCAATGGGAGAAAAATTTGCTTAGCAGCTTTTTTACTTGATTGAGACCCCTGGTTTCACCCTGAACTGTAATCTTTCTTCCACACACCTATTGTTCTTTCACTCTTTCTTCTTTTTTAATTTCATTGTTCATGGACTCAGATTTCACATTTAAAAAGGCTCCTAATTTTTGTGGTTTTTTTTTTTTAATGTTGATAAAGCTTCACAAACACCCTCTCACATTCTTGAATGCTATCCATTTCTAGATCTCAGATATGTTCCCTTTTAACAGTATGACACACAAAAAAGTAAAATCTAGAGTAGAAATGGATGGATTGGATGACAATCTCAAGGGCAGCAAAGACATGAGAAGTAAAACACTGATGGTGCATTTATACTGTAGAAAGACATACGACACCTAGTTTAGTATAAAGAGGAAGACATGAAGAGATAATTCATCCAGAGATTTTAAGAATTCTTACAGCACAGTCTGCCAAAATGATGCCACTAAAGTACACCCATGAGGACTACAAGAGAAATAGACGAGCAAGAAAATTTTTTGTTCTTTTAAGTTTGGTCTTGTATCTGTTTTGTTTGTACTTTAATTTCTGTCTTGCTATGTAAATTATGTTGTAATTGCAAAGTCTCAGTGCACTTGAAGGGTTGCAAAGGACCCAGTTGAAACAACTAGATGCATTGTCTCTATAGAGTAATCAAATTATTCCTGGTTAAGAATTTTCTGAGCAAACTCCAAGCACTGAGGAGCACCTCCTGCACCCAGTCAGCAACTGATGTGGATGCAGCCTGCATTGCTGTTCTCTGGTTTGGAGCAATGACCACAGATGGTCTCCCGCAAAAAGCAAGCTACAGAAAAGCATCTCAAAGCCTTAGGTAAACCTCAGAAGAACCTAAAATACATCTGTCAGCAAAATGTTGACTAACAAACTAGACTCAGTGATGATTCAAGTCCTCATTGACAGCTTCAAACATATTCCAGCCAACACAGCTGTTCTCTTCATCATTTGTAGAGGTTTGATTCATCTCCCAGTGAAGCTTTTTTACTTAGATGAGTGAAAACTACAGAGATACCTATATAGTAAGTATAGGTATTGCATGAAGTATGCATGGAGTGACTTTTTTTCTCCTCTTTGTTGTATACTTCTGCATTCTAGTTTACCTTTCATATATGATAACACCCACTTAAGAATCAGTATGTAAACTGAAAAAGGAAAAGGAAAAATATATTCAAAAAACTAGGAACACAACTATTATTCTTCCATCTCAAAAACAACATTGAAAAAAAAACATAACCAAATTTTCCAGGTCACTTCATCACTTATACTCACATAAACGAATAGTCAGAAAATAAAATAGTGGCAAATGGTAAAAGCATAAAGTTACTTAGCTTACAGAGCAAACGTGAAACACCCCATTCCACCATTTTTATCATTTGTATCAGGTCTCAGAGATCTCTGACAATGACTTTGGAGGCAGTATGTTATTTCTCATTTACATTAAAAAAATATTACTGCAGATAATATATATTGGAAACAAATTTAATTGTAGCCATCTTCATACAGGAGGATTTCATTAAAACCTCAAAATACATGTCATTAAATATATTTATCACCTTTAGATGACCTCTAATCAGAAATGTGTTACGCTATTCAAATTCCAACTGTCAAATGCTGCAGATATAGGTAAGTAAATACAAATGCCGTTAAAGACAGAAGTTACCTTACTTGGAGAAGTTCTAGCTTTTTATTTTTTGACAGCTCCTAAACTGGATGTCTTCCAATGTCAACAAAACTTGTCCGAGCAGAATCTTACCTTGTTTTCACTACATCAAGGGGATGCATCAGGCAAATTTCTACAAGACCTATAAAATAATAATAAAAAAGGCCTAATAAGCACTTGTACAAACTAATTTCATTTTCATTGACTCAGCTAGTTCTTGAACTTTGAAAAGTGAAAATCTAAAAGTATCCTTAATGTTACAGTACTTAAATACCTCATATATTCAACATACTCTTCTTCAAAGATTTTAGACACTAAGCTAAGTGATAGTTGTTCACTGCAGAGAGGAAAGCTAGCACATACTAGCTATGGGATACTTTATTCATCATTTCTGCTCAGTTCCCTGCCTTAAGATCACCAGGAATATTTGGCTGCCATCATAAACAAATACATTAAGTCTTGCAGAAAGTAGTGAAAGAAGGGAGTTCAGGTTAGCACTGGCTTCTTTGTCATATGTGACTAATCCTTAAAGACAGTGCTGTTAAGGAAGACAGTGCTGGGGGCTCTGATGAACCCGGTACTAAAATGACCTTCCATTCTTGAGATGGCTATTTGAACTGAGGCCTTATTTGTTCTTCATCTTGTCCTGTTCCTGAGCTAACACTGATATCCTGTCCACGTGTTCCCCCTTCCTGTTCCACCAGCCATCATGAACACTTAAATTCACATGCTGGGGACTTTCCATGTCAAAGAGAGGAAGGTGTGGATGTCAAAGGGAAAATTCTGGCAAAAGAAGAGATGTGGAAAATCCCTAATGCACTTGCAAACACTGGCTTCAAAGTTGGTTCCATTACTGTTTTCCACCCAGCTGCCACCTCATGAAAAGCCCAGAACTTTACCACCCACTTATTGCCCCTGATCCACGGCATATGCTGCCTCTTATTACTTCAGGGAACTTCAGATTTTCTATATATTTTCTCATGTTTTCTAGACCTGTGTATTTCTCTGATCATTTTATTTACCACTCACACTCCAAACAGCAAGCATATAAGAACATATATTTATCAGTATAACAGTAAAAGTACATTTTTGATATCTCAATAGTCAGAAATGACAAAAACAACTATACAAATGTTGAAGGATTTATAATTACTGAGCAAATTTGCATCTGCTCATCAAGGATACTAGATTACAGAATCAAAGAATTAGAATGGCTTAGTTTGGAAGGGACCTTAAAGATCATCTAGTTCCAACTCTCCTGCTGTAGGCAGGGCTGCCCACCACCAGCTCAGGCTGCCCAGAGCCCCATTCAGCCTGGCCTTGAATGCCACTGGGGATGGGGCATCCACAGCTTCTCTGGGCAGCTCCTGCCAGTGTCTCACCATCCTCTGAGTAAAGAATTTCTACCTAACATCTAATCTAAATGTGTCCTCTTTTAGCTTTAACCCACTGACCTTTGTCTAATAATTACACACCTTGATAAAGACTCTTTCTTGTGGACTCTCTTTAAGGATGAGAAAGCCAGTATAAGGTTTCTCTTGAGCCTTCTCTTCTCTAGGCTGACCAATCCCAATCCTCTCAGACTTTTTTTTTTTTTTTTTAAGTTTATGTAAGAAAGTTAGCCTATCACTGAAAAAAAGCTTTGGTGGAGTGAAAATTCTCATTATAGTCAAAGGAAAATTAACCAGTAAATGCAAGAGCTTTTAGCTCAACCTATAATAAATATTTATATTTAAAAATCACAGTTTTCTGCTTAACATACCATACATTCTGAATACATTATTAATAATGATTATATATTTATCTTAAGAAAGAATAAGCATCTAAAGACTGCAAAGATTTTTGCACATGACTACACAATTAGTTTTTCAAGTTAGTAACAGGAGAGTATAAGCTGTAATATTAAAATCTCAACCAGATGCTTTTGAACATGAAAGTTTGCAAAGATGTTAAAATGTCTAATTCGAATTATTTGCATAAAACATTTACTAAAAGTTACAATTTTTCCCACTTTTCTACAATTACACTCTAATGTATAATGCTTGCAAAACATAAAACTGACCAGATAACCCCTTACACCCAGACTTTTCTGGCTGTGTTTGAATGGAACTAGCAATGTAGTATTTGACTAGTGTTTTGCCATATTTTCTTTCCACTCTATCAACACTTCATTTCTGCAAAAAAGGAAGATAACACACATGGCATCAGCCATCAAATACCTATAAACTAATATAAATATTAATATTAATGAAATTCATTCAAAATCATGTGATTTAATATTTTTAATATCTTTTTTTCTAGAAAGCTAGAGGTGTAGCTTTTATTTCTGAATAGATATATTTATTGCCATAATTATTGCCCAGGAATGACTTATATGTTATTAAAACAAGAACAAATCACATGTCACATAAGGGAACACGGACTGTAAGTTTTTGTCCTCATTCTGTCCCAAAACCTATAAACTACTCTATAGCTGCCAACAGGTGCTTTACAAATAGAGCTGCAGTCAAGTGTTTCAGTGCTGGCAGGGGGCATAGCCTATGAGTTTTTTCTTTTCTAACTTCTCTCACCCCCAAGTTTTAGATCTTCTCTTCTGTCTTGTTTTGGCAGATACAAACTACAGTAGGGGGGCAAGCATGGGGCCAGGGGCTGTTCACCGTATTCTGTTTTTGTAGCATTAATGTCCATTTTGGGAGAAAAGTGTATAGTGCCAGAATTTGGCTCTATTTTCTTGGTCCTCATAGAATAATTTTTAATTCAGGCATTCTTCCAGCAACTGAATCAGATGAATTCCAAGGTCTTTGGCATGAGACCTGTTTTGATAACTTCAGGATTCTATTGGTTATCTGCTTTTCTCAGTCCTTCTTTTGAATCGTCATTTAATTACATACTAGGTTTAAACAATGTATAATTACTTGGGATTATTACAAGACTCTCTGAAGAGCCCCAAAGGAGTGCACACTGTGCAAGATGTTAATGGAACAGCTACAAACACAAGCTACATTTTTCCATCTACTATAGTAGTCATGCAGATCATTACAACATCCTACTTGATATCCTGCCCAGAAAGTGTGGTGGCCTTACTAAATTACAAGCACTATGAGATGTGCCCAATAAAATAAAATATATTGCTCTTTCTTTAGCTAATGTTCATCAGTTTTGTGACAAATTCTATTAGCACCATGAAAATCTAATTAGTTAAATAGATATGGTGCAATATATTTTAATTTGTCATACTGAAAAGACTACTGTTTACCAACTTTACTTTCATGATAAAGTAGTTAACATAGCTACACAGATAGATTGTCCAAAAACATGTTCTAATAGTCCCATTGGGTCTCCTTGGTGATGTCACATGTGAACTAATTCAGAGTGATTTATAATGGTCTAATTATGTTTAAAGCAACTCAGATCCAACAAACTAAAGAAGAGCCCAAAGGAAACATAGGAAAGAGCAATTACTGGGGCAATCCAACCTTTGTTGTCTTCTGGGTGGGAAAATGTTCCTTGTGAAAACTGGATACTAACAATAAAATAAGACAATAAAAATCTGTGTGTAGAAGAAATAACCAGCTGTCATCACTGACAACATTTTGAACGTACACAAGTGGAAAATCAACAACCAAGAGGGAAGTCCAGAGTTCTGTTATGTAAACCATGATGCTGATTTGTTAAGGCTGCAGAGGGAGAAAATGTCAGAGAATATTGACACTGAAGCAACTCTCCTTGGTAGAACATTTTCCATTTTCCAGCTAATATTGCTTGTCTTTAAACTGTTTTCCATAATGGATTACATTACATTTCCCTCTATAAGAGTCACACTTAAAATATCAAATTGGTAGTCTTCTCTTCAAAGTAAACATTTCAGTGAGTGGTAGGTATGTTAAGTTCCTTTGCTCTTTGTTCCCCTGTTCCATCATACACACAAATCTTGTACCAATGAGCATATAACATTTCCAGAAAATGCTATGGCTCTTCAAAACAAGAATGATTCCATGTTTTGCCTGTTCACTGAATAGGAAAAAAAGAATGAAATGTAGCTAACAGTACTTGCTTAATAGCACAGATAAGAATAGAATCATTATGGTTTTGGTCAAATTGGACAAATTCTTGCCTTCAGCTCTTCTCAGAACCTACGGACTGACTGGTGTGCTGTGTCTGTGATACACACTGCCCTGTCTTCCATAGAAATCTGAGTAGCTGACCTTCTATATGTTTTCTGCAAAACGCATCCTGAAAGGGTGTTCCAGTACAGACTGAGGAGATGCAGAGCATGATCCATGTGTGTTAGTTCAGACAACCCCCTACTGCTCAGAAGTCATTATGCACCCTCCTACCCTTGTGTTACTCATTTCCCTGGAATAACACAGTCACTGGAGAACCACAACAGAAAGGAGACTGGTCATAGAAAATGTGGCAATAAACACTTCAGGCGCAGTGCATTGTATAGTTGGAACAGTCTGTATTTATTTTGGCTTTTATGTAGACATAGTTACAAGGTAAGAAACGATTATAAATATTTTGTGTATACTATGCATTTCCTTCTGAGGATATATGTCTGACAGACAAAATCTTGTGTTGCTCTTTGTAACCTAATAAAAATGACATATTCTTCTGTTTGTCTGTTAGCTAAAATGCTTTGACAAAATGAAGTGTGGAAGCACTTCCTGATTATAATGGTATTGTTAGAAGAATAATCAAGGACTGAAAAAAAAAAAAAAGCATCCCTGCAATTCCATACAGGCTAATTTTTGTTAGCCTGCTGTTCTGCTGTATCTTCATAGATACACAATGCTTTTACCTGTTCTGTAAGCATAAATCTGGGTGGTAAAAAACAACAAAACTCTAGATTCGCCATAATACATCTATCTACTCCTTTTCCAGGGAGATGGTCACATATTGTACCCTTCCCATTTAAAGTAAGTGTTAAGTAGTTCAACAAGAAAATCTATTCAGCAGTTAGCATGTGATATGCTGGAAAAACCTACATATTAGCCGTTACTAAAGAAAGTGATGCATATTTTAACTCTTGCCTAGGATTCTATTTAGCAGTTTGGTATAAGATTAACTAACAATACTCCAGAGCTCCTCAAAAATCATTAATTAATGTCTAAGTAATGAGCCAAATCAATGCTCCCATTAGAAAATAGGGAGAAATGGAACCTTAGCTCAAAAAAACTCCATAATGGCAACGCAGCATTCATGAGTCATTCGTCATTCTTCCCTTGAGACCTTGTCTACACTGAGAAAATATGCTAGAAAACATGTTAATTAAACAAGATGTTGAATATGATTTTTCTCTTGGCAGAGACAATGATATCTGTGTTTAAAAATGTGTTAGCTGATGATGATAATCTCAGCAGGAGCTCCTGGTTTGCCATCATTACCTAGCGCTTCTTAGAAGAAGGTGGCTTTTGCATGCATACATGATGAGCTGGATCCTGCTCAACATCTTGTTAGGCAACAGTGTTTCCTTAATAGAGGCAGCCTGCCAGCACAGCATTGCTATCTGAAACCTGGGGAGCAGTAGGCTGTTCGGCTTTCAGAAAAACAGAGGACTTCAGCTGCAGACAGAAGCTTTTGATGTTTGGTCCATAGCACCTCTGCTGAAAATGGTGAGAGTCTGTTTGTAGGGGTTTCTCACAGCCCTCTCCACAAAAGCAATTCAGCCTCTGTTGAATTAGTGAGGGCTCTTTGGTTGTACAGCAAGCTAGCATTTTAATCTTCAAAGTTTCAAGGAAAAGTTACTTACTGGAGAATCACATCTTAGAAGTGAGGAAACTAAGCCAGAAGTTAGTTTTTTTGGTCCTCTGGACTGGCTGTTGCTCAGCTGTGGATTTACAGCTGTCTCCAATTCTGAAGTCCTAATCCAGAGCTGTGGTCATATTGGTACTCACAACAGACAGTTTAAATTGCTCAACATAGGCACTGACAATGCTCATGCAGAAACAGCATGATTTCACTGGTCTGTGCCCAGGTAAAGAAAGCA
This sequence comes from Pavo muticus, assembly GCA_016647715.1. Taxonomy (NCBI): domain Eukaryota; kingdom Metazoa; phylum Chordata; class Aves; order Galliformes; family Phasianidae; genus Pavo; species Pavo muticus. The sequence continues at coordinate 338,882 of JACDJE010000319.1, read as the reverse complement.
TAAAATCTATTACTATTACCAGATAGTGAACTGCTTGTTCAGTTCTGTTGCAAACAAAAGAGAATGGTAATTATATTCTATTATTTTTGCTGAGCTTGAAAATTGGGTAACAGCATTTACGTGAATAATGACAGAAAATGGCATGGATCTTCTGAAATGGCAATGGCACAAATGTAATATACTCAAAACTAAGCTTTCACTATACCTGGGCATAAATTCATAAACATTTATCTGCACTTACAGCCTTTGAAATGGCAAATTTCACCTTGTGATGTCTCATGCATATATAAGTAGCAAGAGGTTGTTCTAGTAATAAATATGTATATGAATATGGAATGTATGGTGAAGACCTTAATCTTTTTCTTCATGTTACTGACAATTTGTGGGGGAAAAAAAAGAAAAAATAAGCATTGCCTTAAAAAAAAAAAAAAAAAAAGAAAAAACCACCCCTGAGATTATTTCTTTCATTTTAGTTCAATTTGACTTATCTTTATAGTATCTATAGATTGAAGATATAAATGGTCCTATCAAGCTATTGTATTTCTCTTTCACAGCCATTCTAACACAGAACATCTTTTTCAATCTAACACACAGTTAAGCTGATAAATGTAAATCAACTGTAAATAAAATAGGTGTAATTTAACCAGACCTCCAGTCTGCATCTATCCTACATTTAGCAGAATTCTGCAATAATTACCAATATATTTTTTTGCTCTGGGGGAAAAAGACATCTAGCTATAATGTTGAAAGTATGCATGGCAAAGTACTCTAAATTTAGCATAAATTTATTCATTGTTTGTTTCTCACAATGTTTTTGGCACTATCAGCTGAATCAGTATGTTATGCTCAAGCTGCCAACAATACCCACATATTTATACTTGCTGTTGCCTAGAATAGAGCTCAGTGAATGTTGAGATGTGCTTCAAATAAACTGCTCAGTGCTCATTTGAGTACTGTTTTCTCTTTAAAAAACAAAGGTAATCTTCCAGTTTCATTTGAAATTTTTATTGCTCATTTTAAAATGGACACATTAAGTACTCAGTTCATAGATGTACCAGCTTGATTAACTTCACATGTATGAGTATGAAGAAATGAAGAAGTGCCTACATAATTGCCTTTAAACACATCTACAAAAATTTGGAGGATTAAGTTAGTTTTATGTATAGTTAAATGCCTTTATAATAAGGCTAGGAGGAAATGCCAAAACATTCAGGAAAATCAGTGGCTACTCAAAGATGATCTTTAACTTAATCTCCTTTTTGAAAGACAAGTTATTCCAGATTCTGGTAGCACATTGCACCTTCATAAGCAAGCAGTTCCTACTGCACTACTCACAGAGCCTTTCTGGGTAAAATGCCATGTAAATCAATTACTCTCTATATAGTAAGACCTATAAGATTTGCATTTATGGCATACTCAAAGAGACAATAGACATAACCATATTTTATATTCCAGATTCCTCACAATTTTATTTGATTTTAAAAAAACAAAGCTGACTAAGTAGGGTTGAACACTACGGAAGTTTGGTTATGCGAACATATGCAATGTTTAGGTTCTGGCACAAACGGTAATTGAGAAAAACACAACAGAGCACATAGGAAAAGCTCAGAAACATACTGCATCCTTAGGTGGTATAAATTATTGTGGTCCCTCTTAAAGGAACGAAGAGATATCAAAATAAGAAACTGAAACTATAAAATATTTTCTCTGATTTCTTAAAGATTAGTGAGGTAATATGACATGCATCTCCAGAATTCACCATTTAAAATGTTGCAAAAATTTGCTTCATCTTAATTTCCACTTCTATTCCAATTCTCAAAAAAATAATTTTATTGGATTCACAAATAATTCTGGACAAAATCATTTTTTATGAAAGATTAGCAATAGAGTTGCTCATATAACTGCTATTTCGTTCTTTATTTAGTCTTTATACATCTTTTACTGATTTTGTATTGTCATTAAAGCTTCGTCTTATAAAATAAACACTTGCAATTTACAAACTTAAGTGTCTGAGTCTCTAGACGCAAGTGAAAGTCTATATTTCAAGTAAATTCTCCATAAGTACTTTGGCAAGTATTACATACTATTATGTCACTCACAGATGACATATTCTTTCCATCATTTGTGTCTGAAAAGGAAGTTTTTTGAAACACAACCGAAGGGACCCACTGAGGTCAGCACTGGGTTATTCTATGTTCATGTCACCAAAGACAGATATTTCAGTGCATATTGAATCAATATTCCCACAATGAAAATGCGTAACCTGTATTTTCTTTGCTGTTGTAGTAAAATGCTTCTCAATAAACTTGTTTTCATAAGAAGTTTACCCATTCATACGTCCCAAAGCTGTTGTAATCTTCATTCCTAATGCTGATCTAAGAGCATGGACATTATTCTATTTCTTGACACATTTAAAGTTCTCTAATGAATAAAGCAAACAGCTTATGGCTGCTTGGACTGTCACTCGATTGCCCCGGAGGGCTTTAATGTCTTTAAAATAGGCCTCCTAGTTTGTATTTAACTACCTTGTCCACAGAGGTCTGAGGGGTAGAGCAGATCAAAGATGTGCTAGAAACATAAAAAGCAGCTGTCCTTCATTTACCTTTAATTAGCTACATCTGACCAGATTCTTTACGGTCTCTTTGTCCCACATTCAACAGTCTATAGGCCTTCTGACCTGTCCTTGAGGATTGTATCATTACATGAATTTCAACAAAATACAAATTTAAAATATTTAATAAAAGACTTTGAAAAAAGCTTGGTCTTACTATGGAACCACTGCTACCTGAAGATTTTGGTTTTACTTGCCAAAGCTACAAATTGCTCAGCATGTGGAGTGTTAAAATTGAATGATTCTTGAACTTAGATTTAGTTATTTATGTTCCTTTGTATACTACTCAGCATTGCAATGCATAAATATCACCTGACAAGGAATCACACAGAAAACTGAAAGGCAAGCAAGAACCTCTCTGCCAGCACAGTACTACTGCACTTCCACAGGATACTCCAGAAGGGCTACAATAATTGAAATTGGCAACGATGCTAAGAGATGTTCAGATCTACTAACATGCATTTCAAGAAGGTCAGCTCTGTCTTTATTGCTGGGAAGCTAAAGAACATGTTCAAAGGAATACAATAACATTCACACTGAATTCAGTGTGAAGGTTTTATGTTCCTCAATAGAAGTATTTTCGAATACATAAGCTTTGAATAAAGCACTTCCCATGATGTCAACAGATAATTATAACACAAAGGCTATGAGATATTTATAAAGAAAGTCACATATCTGCACTCCCTCATGCCCCTTTTTACACAGATCCCATTACTTAGAAGTCTCTCTACATAGCACAGGCATTATATAAAGAGGTGGATGGATTTTGGATTAGGTCCAGTCATAAAAAGAATTAACTAATCAAATCTGCAATCCTAACTGTAGAATCATAGAATGGCTTGGGTTGGAAGGGACCCCAAGGATCATCAAGTTCCAACCCCCCTTTCACACACAGGGCCATCAACCAAAGGCTTGATTTGGAACAGACCTCAAAGATCCTCATATCTCCTTCTGTGTATGTAAAAGCAATTTGTAACCCCTATATTCTATTCCAAAATGTAAACCTTGTAGTCTTCCCTAAGAAAGTTTTAATTAATCATGTGCTAAATTGTTTGTAGACTCCTCCAAATGCCATAGTGGGAAGGTACACAAGCAGTCAAAAAGCCTGCCAGAGAATTGATTCAGGAATCAGCAAGCAGGTGTGATGAGAAGCAAAACTATATTCTTCAAGAAATTCTTCTGAACGAGATGCTGTAAGAACTTTCTCCTAAACTAGGAACCATGAGAGATTATTGTTGCACCTCAACTTTACTCTTCAAACCTTCTTTTCTAGTATCTGATCCCAACTGTATAGCTGAAAACTTCAATTATTTATCACTTATATCAAGAGGCATGCATCTTTCACCTATCATTTAAGAGATTTGAGTTAAAACAGAAGTCAAAACTACTTCCGCATATAACTAAAGGAGAAATTTGCATGAACAGAATAAAAGTTTGAGTTTAAAAATCAAATCAGCATGCTTATTTTTGCCAAATACTTCCTAAAGTTAAGAATATTTGAATAGTTATTAATGAGATGTAGATTTTTTCCATTATTTTTTGAACCATCAGTATAATCACATAACAAAGTATCTAGATGCATGAATAATAAAATGACAGTACCAGTTGCTGCTCAGGTTGAAGAAAGCAAATAGAAATGGCATAGTAATGCTGAAAGTGTAATATAGATAACAGTAATTTTATATGCCCTACTCTATGTTACCCTGAAAATGTATAATGTCTGACCTAAAAATTTCAGTCTAGGACACTGTACAAAGGTGTTAGAAAGTTCAAATTAAAGCTTGTCCAACAACAAATCTAATAGCAAGAATGGAAATGTTCCTAAAAGATTAACATTATAAAGCAGAGTAAAACCTTATTTTTTTTCTGGAATCAGTGAACATAAATCATTCTTCTGACTAAAAAGATGCCAGGTAGTTAAAGACATATAAAATTTTGTCAAAAATATACTGGTTAGCTATGGAACAAGCCAAGAACAAGATCTTTGGAGCAGACTGCTTTGGAACAACTGCTGAACTCAACAGTGCTATGAAAAATTAGAAGTGCAAAAATCATAGTGTGAAGTCTTTGCTCTGAGGTGAACCAACTAGTCACAAAGTGAGAAGCTACCCCTTCTCCTTTACTTCCCAAACAAAATTTCAACAGCTTCACTTTCATGCTAATGTGAACAGAAACATTTCAGAAATATCAAAGAAGAATATTTCCTGTTCCCATCATTAATTTAAGAGCTATGATTACATCTCAATTTTAAATAAAATCTGCCCAAGAACAAAGTGTATAAGCAGTAAACCACTACTACTGAACTATGAATTTCAAATCAGTGATGTTACCCCACACACAGTACAGCAAAATACATGACACTTGGCAAAAATAATAGCTAATTTTCATCTAGGGTAAGCTTAGTATTGGGTGACCAGTAGCTAGAGATTGAGACAACTGACCATGAAGAAAAGCAAAAATTTCAGAATTAGGATTTGACATTGCTGCACCTTAACATACCAAACTGCATCCATCTTAGTTTTAGAAAGTGGTTTTGTAACAATATCTATCTCTGCTAATCTGTGTTTGAATGTTCTGAGTTATTTTTTATTGTTGTTGTTCATGAAAAAAAGATGTGGCTCACATCAAGATAGCTGAAAGAAGTTGGTAAGTTGTACTTTTTTTTTTTTCCTTTTTTTCTTTTTTTTTTTTCCCCCTGAACTCCTCCACTAATTGCTGGAATGTAAACTGAATAACTCCTACTTTTTGAATTGGCTGTGAAACAACTCCGTGGCTGATAACACTTTACAAAACATTCATGGGAACCTAAACCATTTTAAGTTCTATCTTCCCTGTCTAGTGAAAATGTACTTAGGATAGAATCCAAGAGTATAGGTATACTACTGCTATACAAATGTAAAAACTTAATTCCAGATGGCTACTGAAAAACTGTCTTACATGCTTTTTCTGTTGTTTAATAATGAATATTACCTAAAAGCAATTACAAGACAATTTTTTCTCTCATTCCAATTGCTATAACTTTAGTCTCAAATGACATTTTCTTCATTTATTCTGATCTTTAATATCAAAGATTATATTCACACCAAATTTTTCCTCTTTAGTGGGAAAAACAATGATGAAACAATCAAATATATCTGTACCAAAATCAATTACACAACAGAAAATCTTTATCTTTTACACTGCCAAAATTAGCTGTTTTATTTAAGAGTCTTTCTTGTAAATATTTCACTTAATTAAAAACCAAAAGTTAATACTGCATAAGTTTAGATTTTCATCCAATATTTGCATATTCCTGAGATTTTCAAATGCTTTTTTTTTTTTTTTCCATTTTGCCACTACCAGCAATTATAGTATTACAAAAGAATATATTACTGTTAAAATTAGGTAGACTTAATGACTTTAAGATTTAGGTTTTCATTAAAATTGTTGTACTTAACATTTGCAGGCAGAGCTCATTCATTTTGTAGAGCTTTACTTAGGTAAGTAGAAATTGAATACTTTTTCAGTAAAACACCCCCTCACATATACACTCATCTTTGATTCTTTTCTGTCCGAAATTTTCATTGAAGCTTGTAAACATTTATTTATTGACTTAAAGCCATGCAGCTTCCTAGCATTTCAGAGAAGTCTTCTAATGTATACCAGCAAGGAACTAGACAATTAGTGCTAAAGCGTCTGAACACATTATCAAGTATCTATGGATAAAATACTTTCTTGAGTAAGACTCCTATACAAAACAGTAAAATACTGTAGATTCTTCTTAGTGCGTGCATTTTTTTGTTGAATTCTGTGTTACGGCAATAGGTGATGACAGCACCACTATTTTGTGTTATTTTAACAGTCACTGGTCTTCCCAGTACTTTTCACCACTCCCATTTGCTGGCAGTATATCATGGCAAAGTTTCAGAGAAATCTACTACAAAGCCTAACTGGGAAATGTCAACATGCCATGTCTAGAATTTTAACTTATCTTCAGCATTTTCAGGCACTAGCACCTTCTCTCCTTTCCAAAACAATCACAGCAGCAGCTTGCCAGCATTAAAAAACAAAAAACAAGTAAACAAATAAGAAGGACAAAAGGTGTATCTCCATTTAATGCAAAGATAGAACAATAATCCTCCAAGAGGAAGCTGCTAATGTTGAACTCACCAAGAAAAAAGTATCCTATATTTTCCACTGAAAGCACGAAGACTTACTACCACTATTGATAGCTATTCTCAACTTCTTCCTTTGTGGAAAGTCTTTTTCCTGGTAAGGTGAAAATGTCCTTATTCTACTGTGCTGAAAGTAACTCTGAATTCCTAAGGGTCTTTCTTTCTTTCTTTCTTGCCTTTTCTTTCTTTTCTTTTTTCTCTGCTCACTTTTATAAAACAAGATAATTTCTTCTCAGAACAAAAAGGCAAGTGAGGATTCTTTAATCACCATTTATTTGTGTAGTATGATCTCTAATCAGTGACAAGTGTTTTTTTACATGTAAACTAACTGCCAAAGAATATAGGTGATCTGCCATAGAACTAATTCTCTGAACAGTGTTGATGTGATACGAAAGAGAAAGAAAAGGCAACTGGTGGCTTTTGAGGTAATTTGCAGCTCACCTACCAGTGGCATACCAGCTCATACTAGGTATTACAGAGCACTGTGAATACAGGATGGGCTATGGATGAAATACAGTATAATTTATTTCAGAATGCACATCCAGACGTAATTAAGTCAGACATAAGAAATCTCTGGTCTTCTGCTCCACTCCCTTTGGAGCCACTCACAAACTCACTGTGAATGCTCTCCATCCCATCATCAAGCTTATTAATGAAGACTTGATTTCATTGCTGCTCCCAGAATTAGTCCCTAAGCAACGCCACTAGTTACTGGCCACTAGTTGGACTTGACATAACTGATCAACAACTCCTCAAGAGCTTACTACTAAAAATACAATGAGAAGTTAAAAATCAGAACATGCACTGCCAGAAATATTTTTTATTATTATATTTCAGCACAGTCATCTGACCAGTTAAGGCAAACAGTTGTATTCGCACAAAGTTGTAAAGGACTGTTTTTATATTTATTTATTTATTTATTTTTTCCCCAAATACAAGCTTGTAACATTGATATTAGTGAACACATATCCCTACCTGAATACACTATCAGTGAATTAATAAGAAAAAAGTGATTACATCTCAGCAAACAGACAGAAAACTTGGAGTGTACATACATAAAGTGATACTAACAGCATGGATATAATGCGTTCTTTAAAAATGGCTTGCAGGACGTATGAAAAAAATAGGTTAGAGAATCTTATATACTTTACATAATAGTAATAACTAGTTTCAAGAGTTAGACATGTTCCAGTGCAGTTCTCTGACAGAGTAACAACGTCTGAATCACACAGAGATTTTTTATAATGCTAGTTGGTTACCCAAGCTATATTCAGCTTCTTAAAAAGACAAAAACTTGAAAGGGATTTGGGAAATTATCTGATGAAGATTAGTTAAACCTAGAATTAAAATATAGGCTCTACAGCATCTAAACAAGTTATACCATGCAGAAAACTAATCAACAAAACCATATTACATTTCCAAGAACAGTGTGTCTCATACTCAAGCCTTTATATAAGCTGATGTACAAAAAACTCAACTGTCATCTAGAGTTGTTGTCCTTTAAATAGTTAACAAAAAACATACATTATACAAACAAATTTGTAAAAGATTGTTTTGGATTTGCTTTAAAGGGCACAATATTTTATTCATTTCAATTTTTAACGACATTCTTTCCAAACTGCAAGATTTTTAATTTGAGCAACTATTGCAACTACGACCTGTCATTGAACTGATAGGTTTTTGAGATCCATTCATGAAACTGTAATCCTAGCACAGAGACATCAGTTCATTTTCCCAGTTGCTTAGAGAAAGAATAAGTTCTGTTAGTGATAATTTCAGGGATGGGGTATTGACAAGGGAAAACTTCATCTACCTTATCTGACCTCACTAAGAACAAAAGAATTGGGTTAAAGAAGAGAGAAGTATGTGAATTCTTTGTTATCAACACAGACAGGATGACTTAGTATAAATAAAGAAAGATGGCTTAAAACAGCTTGTCAGATGGCTTCCACAATGATATTTTTAAAGATGCTGAATGATGCATACTCATCTTCATCTTTCTTTGTCATTTTAGGGTGCCAATACTGTGGCCAATTCTTTTGCCTTTTGAAGGTGCCTACTTGTGTTTTAGATGTTACTGCAATCTCAGAAAATAATACCTAATTTACAGTGATTTATTCCAAAGCAGAAATGGCCACCAGATTTGAGTCTGCCCTTTAGAGCAAAAAACTCAGGTTTGTACAGTTTGATCTAAACTGAATAGCTAGCTTTACTAAATGGACTTTTATCTGTTTAATTACACAATTTCTCCAGACTTCAGTGTTTATTCCAAGCACATACAATGTGTGCAAAAGTCTGAATTCTGAGACATCCCTACATTTATTGAAGATTGAGCTGGGAACCTTCAGAATCAAAGGGAATTTCTCCAAACTGAATAGTTAGTGTGTGTGCATGCATACACATAGGAGCAAATATCTGTTTGTATGCTTGCATGTTTATATGCACAATCAGGCACCCATATGTGTTTTACAAAGTTGTGTGAGGCCAATGTTCTTTATCACCTGCATACAGACAGGGCAACATTATTTTAATTCTTTTGCAAACCCTCAAATGCATGGTCCAGCCGGTGGCATGTTGCCATCAGAATGGTGGACTTTTCCCTAATTGAGGAATATGCTACCCTAATAGCTTATTGTCTTCCTACTCCTGTCAATAGTCCCATAATTACAGAGGGCATTTCAGTTGGTGCTTCCAGCAGGAAGAGATCCAGAGGCATATTTCCTTCTGTTTTGGTACACAGCTCAGCACAAAAGGCAGAACGGCTGCTGTGATAATAGCCCATAAGCTTCCTAAAACTGAAATCAGGTTACTAGAGCTATAGATAGGAAATCATCCTACATTATTTTTTCTGTATTTATAAAAGCAGAGTTCAGAGATCTCACAAGCTTTCAGAAGTCTTTATTTCACAAAATAACAGACTTCCTCAAAACTCATGCAAGCATTTCATCTCATTATTCTAGATCTACCCCTAAGCTATGTGAACTCATCTCAAGTGTAAACCAAGAGCTGAGATGCTTTCTGGATTGAGTACTGCACAGAATAAGTATTACATATATACTATTTCTAAGATGCTAGAATAATGACTGTAATTGCTTGTAGAAGCTTAGAAAATGCCATGAGCTTACAGATAAAGCATATAAATTTAAGAAATAAATAATGATTATCAATAATTTACCTTGTAAATTAAATAATCCAAGAGGTTCATCTTATAATTTTCAACAACAAAGTTTAAGACAAGTTTCTCATAACAGACACTTATGTTATTGAAATATGAATGTTAGAAATCAAGATTGATAAATACTCAATAAGAACACAGAGGAAAACAAAGTTGTTTCAATAAGTCCTGAAAACACAAATCATAACCTCAGTTCCCAATATGTCAAAAATATGTCAAATTAAACTACTACTTAATTACCTACATATTTGTTTTTTTGAAGCATCTCATAGGCCATCTAAGATCCAGGTAAAGAGAAACATCAAGTTACAAAAAAAAATGAAAGTCCCCTGAGACTTAAAAACCCAATTGTGCTAATTGGAATCCTTGGCAATAACAGCCAGAAAGAAGACTCTTTTAATATTCCCTATATGCCGCAGATGGAACTTCATGCCTCAAATACTGTAAGTACTCACATATTTAATTTGTAGGTTATGACTTCTTTGGAATGACTACCTTGGATAGCCTATCAGTATAAAATTGCTCCTTTCATTCAGAATTATTTCTGAGAATTCTTTCTTGCAGAAAACATAGAAGTCCTTCAGAAGATTACCACCATGATACCTCAGTTCTCCTTGAGAATAACAGCTGGTACCTCTGGATTTGACAACTTGCAATCATTGTACAGGTCCGTAGTGGGAAGCACTCCATACCTGACTTACAAATGTATGGAAAAATGATTTTGATTTTTCTTTTATGTTTCTTGTTTCTTTTCTTTTTTTTTTTGTGAAACAAAAAATTGTTCTGAGGAAACAAACAGTTCTCTGAACCAGTACATGTTGTGTTAAATAATTGCTTTCCTTCACTTAATCTGGAATTAAAACACTCTTTTTTTTTTTAGGACTATTAACAACATTTAATCACTTTAAAAATTATATGAATTTTGTAGTAACAAAGAAGCTTCAAACTTTAGGTACAGCAATCTTTCTTCTAACAAGCACAGTGTTATCTTCCAGTGATGTTCAGCACTCACAAGTGCTATTCACAACACATGTAATTTTTTTTCCTCTTTTACAAACTAAACTACCAGGACATTTCTCATAATTTTTTGAATATCAATTTGCCATGGGTATCACCATCATGCTTCAGAATCAAAGTCCGTCTGATAAGAAGATTTGCATCTCTGTAAATCTATGTTGAGCTTTTGCAATTTTAAGAGACATGCACAGAACACAAATGCTATCGAAATAGCATTCCTTGTTCACCTGAGTGAATGGATCAGATGAAATCACATCAGCAGACATTCAAGGATAATCCTTGTATGCATCTGATAATGCATACACTATACAATGGCAACACAGAAGGTAAAACTTAAGTAATGATAGTTTAATCTGCTGAATCCAGATAGTTACAGCTATACCCAAACTTTGCACACATTGCTCTGTCATTGCATTATTCTTCTCCCTTTCATCTTAATTTATCACTGCCATCCACCTGTTGAATCTTGCCATTTCTGTGAGTTGCAAGCACCTGTATAGACACAGCCTAGCAGTAGGAGCCATAATCAACTCACAGAGGCCATGATTTGCTAATACTGTTACTTCTGAATATACAGCATTTTCCAACTTCTCATCTTTTAACTTAATGTTTTCTTTTAAAATGAAACATTTGTTTTCCCCATTAGAATCCTCCAAAAGCACAAATAAATATTGATGACATGCATTTTCTCATTTTTCCCAGATCTCAATACTAACCTCATGCAACACTCTCATTTATTAGTTTGCTCCAGGCCATTACATTTCTGCACATTTTACTTACACTGGCACTCAGCCAGCACAGACTGTTCAACTCCAGAAAGCTCACAAGTTTTTGTGTTTTTTTTCAAACTAGCATGACAACCATTCTGAAGAGTATAGCTCTCTCACCTGGTATGTTAAAATGTAAAACCATGAAACATTGATGCTGTTCTCTCACTATTTAGGGCTGAAAATGAAACTATTTTTTCAGGTGCAACAAGAGTCATATGAAATCTCCCTAAAGTATAGGCGTTCTGTAGCTGTATTTTTAATGGAACAGATCCATTAAACTTATCTAGAAATGTTTTTTTTTTTAAAAAAAAAGCATGAACAACAAGCTTTTTAAGCTGAGCCCTGCATATAATACAGGACAGAACCTTCACTCTGACAAATGCTGGGTAGTATACATCTCTCAACTTTAGAAGAAACAGAAATAACGTAGTAGAAGAGGCCCTTTGTGCAAGCAGAACAAGAGATTTCCTCCAACATCTGAATGCATCAGAATGAACTCTGATGCATACCTAGGAAATCCTGAACAGGGAATATTATCATGTATCTATAAAACTAGGAAAGCATACATTGTTTACTTAGTCTTCACACACTGTTGTAAGAATTATTTTCTTCAGTATATATTGCCTGAGTAAATTCTTAGACTAAAAGCCGAGCATGAGAAATACCTTAATTCAAATAATTAGCCAAAGCACTTCCACACTGCGGTGGGAAAAGTTTTGATTTAGCTAAGGAATCACAACCACTTGCATTTCTGGCTTAAAAAAATCCCAACAGTTTTTTGCTTCTAAGTTTTTATCTGCATGAGCTTCACCAGTATCAGGTCAGTGATCTGCATCTTCTCAATTCACAACCGTATGAATCATAACTGAAAAATCCAACAAATCAACAGGAACCAATACTAGTAAATCCCAAATGCCACAAGTTAAGCTGCATTTGCTTTACCAACCTGAATCACAAACATTCTCCATCTACCATGATCCTTCATCAAATAAGTTTTTTAGCTACTGCTCAGAAACCTCTAAAAACATTAGGAGGGGACTGAAGTTTTGACTTTATGAACAATTTTTTCTTGGAGATTTGTGAGCTAAGTTGCGTGACATGTTTTGCCATTGGAAGCTCTTCTATCCATTCTTGCCCTGATGTTTCCTTTCCTACTCTATTTGAGTCCCTTAATGGCAGGTACTCTCTTTAAAAACTACTACTGGTAATCAGAATTATCTCTCCGAGTAAAGCTGGAAAACTAATTCATTGTGTGTTTGTTGCTAATATCACTTGAGAAGCAAGGGACAAAAGAGATTTCGAGTAAGTAACCCTCATTTGGTATTCTACATCAGTGTATGGTCTTAGACAGTGATCTCCTGAAAATTTTGGTGCTCAGTTTTCCTAAATAACTCGTCCTTCAGGTTCATATGTACATTCAGAAAAAGAATGCATAAAAAGTTTTCAGGAAAATGCTGTAAAATATCTGGATGAAGAAGTAATTTGATATACTACAAAAATAATTGCAAAAAGACATGGAATTGTGGATATTGTTTAAAAAACATTTTCTATTTACAAATTTAAATTAGAGAATCAGAGTAATAATTAGAGTAATTAATTAGAGAATTAGCATCTGTTATTTTCTTCAATTAATTTAGCTAAATATTCATTAAAGGTCACAATAACCTTTATTAATTGATGTCACTAATTGTAGGCTCACTAAATATCTTTTTGACTGAGGACAATTCTTCCATCACTACTTGCGTATCAAAGCATATTATGATCAGCAAAAATCCTCACATGGAAGCATCCTGTAGAGCATTACTTTTTAAATTCCTTTTGTTTTTAGAGTTATAATAAAATGCTATTTTATATGTAAAGCTATTATAATAAATAGCATTTTATTATTTTGAAATGCTTTAACTCAAAAATGGAGAAAGCCTTGCAGGCAATTTTCTTGGCAGGTTAGAATTGCTTTTTCCCCATGATCTGTCTCACTTTGCTATGCCTGTTTTCTCGGCTTTTCTCCTACCTGTCACTTCTGTATTTGAATACATCAAGTTTCTTTAACCAAATGACAGGTAACTCAAAGCAGGAATACAAATAGTGATGTAAAAAAAAAAAAAAAAACAAACAAATTTGATCAGGTGCAAGCATATGTAACACTTAACAAGAACATGGCTACTCTACAGTGTAACTATCTAAAAATGTGTACAATTCATAGGCATATTTTTGGTCCAAGACTTAACTACTGAAATCAGTAAAAAGACTGTTATGCCCATGTTACGGAACAATTTCCAGAATTCACAGCTGCCAGCTAAAGAATAAAGTGGCTTCTTTGAAAACAAATTGTGTCAGAGAGCACAATGGAATCAAAACGGGAAGATTCAAGTACTTTTTACAGATCACTTATATATTTATAAAAGTCATTAAAAATTCAGGTGCAAGCAGCAGGTGGGATCGAGGCATTATTTTCCTCAGTGTACTAAATTATTTTATCAAAGTTTATATATCCTGAACAGCAAACAGTACTGTTGGCTACAGCAAAGATACTGCTTTTTTGCTGTGAAGACTTCTGCTTTCAGTGCCGCTGGCAAAAATTCCCTGCTGCAGCTTCTGCACGTCTGATTATTTTACATACAGGGAAAAATCAACTCAAGTATACTTTTAATCCCATTGCCTGATAGTTTTTGAACCGATGCACAAAAAAATAATCACCTCTGACTGCTCACTAAGTACAGCTTACATACATACATTCTGAAGGACGGAATGGTAAGAACAGTGACAGGCAGCATGTACCGTCTTGTGCATGAACAGAAGGGACGTGGACAAACTGGAGGAAGTCCAACAAAGGGCCCCAAAGGGACGGCAACTTCCGACTGTCAAGGAAAGGCTGAGATCTGGCACTGCTCAGGCCAGAGAAGGGAAGGCCCAGGGAGATCTTGTCACTGTGTGTGAATACCTCACATGTGGGCTGTGGTTGGCCGAGCCAGATTGCTCTTTTGCATTGGTGCCCAGAGACAGGACAAGAGGCAAGCTGAAAAACTGAAATACAGCAAACTCTGTTTCAGCATAAGAAAAACTCTTTTTGCAAAGGTGACTGAACAGGTTGCCCAGGCAGGTTGTGAAGTTACTCAGAACTTAAGTGGGCATAGCCTACCTGAGCCTTCTTTGAAACTAAGTTGAACTGGACACTGTCTCCAGAGACCCCTTCTAACCTCAGGTATCTGGGATTCCATGATTAACTCACTGACCAATTTCAATTAAAGCTATCACAGAGATAGATACCCTAAAGATGTTTTAAATTATTTCCTTCCTTCCTTCCTTCCTTCTTTCCTTCCTTCCTTCCTTTCTTTTTTCCCAGCTGCTGGGAAGTCAAGCTAGACAGGTTTTCAGTCTAATAGTCTTATCTGCTTTTATTTAAAGGTTTATGATATTTTATTTAATATCATGAATATTATTTAAAGGTATTATGATATTTTATTTAGTATCATGAATAATTATGCCTGGCAACAGTCATATATCTAGTTGCAGCCATTAATTATGAGTCTATTTATACAGCCATTGCACCAAACTAGCCATAGTTCATGCTGACTTTGCCCAACAGTAAAATCACACGGGTGCTAGCCAGGTAGCAAGATTATGGGAAGATATTAGGAAGGAACTGAGAAGCACAGACAGAGCATCCCAAAGCATGAAGAAAGTACTGAAATATCTGCTGTTCACAGATAATTATTACAAATTACTTCATATGAAACAGATAACAATGAATGTCACTTCTTTGTCTATTTTTGTTACTTGGAATGGGAGAAAAAGTCTTGCCTTCTTGCTTGTGCTGCAAAAAGATTGCAGTATCCTAATGTTACCTGTTAGTTGCAATAAACTATTCAGCTAAGGGTTGACAGATGGTGCTATGGTTTACCTCCTATCTATAGGCTTACACATCTCCGAAGTCTCTGAAATAATGCTGACAACTTTACATTTAGACTCTACGCATTCTGCTGTAAAACACTGAATACTGCAAGGTTCTTAGCCATTTCTAATAGGAAAGGCAGTTCTTGCAGCTGAAAAGACAAAAGCCAGCCGCTATCCTTCCAACTACTACATTCTGTGTTAACATTTCAATTTTTTATTTCATTTGAATGACAATAGTTCTTAAAGCTTATCCTCCATCTAGCCATATGTTTCTTAAGCTAAGAGAACTTTCTTTTGCACATTTCCAATATTGTCCAGATGAAAATTTGTAAAGAAATAGCCATAAAAAATTTCAAATAAAAAAGAAAACACCTCAACTGTGAATGATGCAACTACAACTTATAATTTAACAAAGCAAAAAGAAATACAAATAATGATAAAATTCAAGGCCCCCAAATTACCATTATGTTATGTGAAGTTAATGGATATATAAGAGAAAGCATTTAAATCCTTGCAGGATCAGAATACAGGGATTGACCTTTTTACAGATTCAGCAAGTTCAGAATCAAGCCATCTTTTTTTTCCTTTCCATGTGAAACATGGAGTAAAGATGATCAGACTTTAGCAGCAAAGGTATTGTTTCATACCCTATTTTGTAGAAGGAGTTGCTAAGAGCATGACTGATCTGACACTTCTCTTGCATTGCTATAAATCACAAATAACTAGAGCCATTAGTGTAATATGAGGAAGGTAAGAAACAGGCCAAGGGTGTTGGTACATGCACACATATTGCACCGGATGCCCTTCAAAAGCAATCTCTAGTTACTTTTGTTATGCTTACAAACTGCTTACAGCATCTGCTTACAAAGCATGATAGAGCTCAGGTTTTGCTTTGGGAAAACGTACACAAAAGGCAGCTAATTCCTCTCAAATATTAATATTATATTTTGTTAACACTAATATTTTTTAGGTTTCTGAAATTGCGTCTTGTAAGATAATATGTTCTTTGGTTTACAAGCTTAACTCTTTCAGAAAGCCATGAACGTTGATTTATGTGCACCTCAATAAAGTAGAACTTTTTCAGATACATATTTAAAAAACATCACTGAGAAAAATATTTAACATCGTCTCTTTTTTTTTTTTTTGTAATGGCTGAGTTTGGCTGTAGACACCCTCAACTACAATTTGATTGCGGAAATTACGTATTGTTAACCAGAAAGTTATGAACAGGAATGCCTTTCCGATTCCTGAATTATTGTAGAAAATTGCAGCATTTTTGTAAGTACAACTTGTTTGCATTCTTTTATCTTCTCTCAATTAAAAGCTCAATAAATTTTGTTTAACATTAGTGCCTATTATTTGTACAATTACTTAGAATCATGTACGTACATTTTCTTATTTCACTGTACTAGTATTAAACTGAAAGGTACAGAAATGCTTCTTATGTTTTGCAGCAAAAAGATGGTGCCTGCCTGGAAGAAATATGATCAGTTACCATAACGGGCACGCATTTGACAGTGTAAAATGTATTAGATCTTGACTGTCTGAGAAAAAAAAGCAGCAAAATGATGCAAGTTGTGGATGAACTCTTTAAAAAGTGAAGTATTCTTACTTCACGTTGTAGTAAAAAAACCCAAACCCAATAGCAGTTATATACATATATATTAAATGATGTCTCAAAGGCGAACCACAGCATTTCACTCAAAGCACTGAAATAAACCAGCCTTTAACGTCACTAGAAATTCTAAGTCAATGTACAAGGCGATCCTTTGTAATGCTCTATCATAAATTTTAAATGTGCAAGCCATACATGATCCTCAGCCATTAAACAGAAACGGGCCAAATTCTATTCCAACTTGCACCATTTCGGGGAATAATGTTTGTAACCGGAGCATAAATCCTGTCAAAATTTCAGCTAACAATTAGTACTGTAAATCATACTGAAATATTGTCAAGTAGTGAGTAAACTATTACAAGTCTTTTTTTTCCTAAATATTCAAAATAAACCTAAAAGGTTCACATTGAAGGTGCTTATCAAATGAGTAAATGTATTTCATTTTTTATTTGCTGACTAGCATGTTTTATAATTAATATGCAGTATTTATTTATCTAATTTATCTATCTAATATTTAGGTTTTTGTTTTAAAGATTTATTCTCAGAATGTAGCACTGCAATGATAAAAGCAAATAGTTCTACTGTGTAACACAGTCCTTTTCTTTAAGAATCACATCAATATAGTGAGAATATACTGTTACATAAAATACAAGCAATACCCAAATTGAAAGTGTAAGAAAAAAAAATTTCATTGAAAATGTGTGCCGTTATCGAATACATTCAGAAACTTGCTTATTATTTAAAAAGGTATTACAATCCTGGGCTTTTTAAATACTTTCACCTGGTTTGTATATCCCTGAAAAATGATCAGTTTGATTAAATGGTATATATGCACTAAAGTTAATTTTTACAGTAAATTTAATCTTGTGCAGTGACAGTGGAAGAGGGAATTTGTCTACAGACACTTTCAGTTTTAAGTTACTGAAATCTAAAGCACCAGAGAAATGAATGTTAGCAGGGCCATTTTCCAAAATGCATGCAGCTTTACAAGGAAATATAGTTCTACCTCCTACTTTCTTTCCAGTGTTTGGGCTTCTAAAAAATTTACCAAAAGTAAGGAGTAAATAACTGCTGAAGTAAAAGACAACTACATTTTAAAACACAATTCTTTCATATTAGTAGCCCTGGGACACAGAACAGTAGAAGTTCAGAAAGTGCGTAACTCATATTTGACTAAATAGCTGTAACAAGTCACCTAAACAAGGGTCAATTCCACTGCGCAATCTATTCTTTATTTAAAATAGAGTTTTACTAATTTAAGCTCCTTTCTCATAGACAAATAAAAACATAACTGCTTTGCATATCTTACCTTGGGGCTGCAAACTGATTTTTTTTCAGTTACTTCCAGTGTTTGCTTTTTCGATAGCTATTTATTAGACCACAGCTAAGGTACTCGGTAGTGCCTTTCACAGTTAAAAACAAACATGTTTGCCCAATGATGAGAAATGTTGTTTATACTAATTAACTATATTGATAAAAAATTCTTTACCATACACAACTTTTTCTCATTAAAAAATATATTCACACAGCACATACTTCTCAGTCAGAAACAACATGTTCTTAAGTTTGTATTGCATGACTTTTTTAAAAACACCTATGGACAAAGATACCAAAGGTAAAAGAGCTGTACTGTCACCTAGTGGATAAAGGTAGTAGACAAGTACACCTAGGACTACTTTTAAGCTACTTGATATTTTAACAACCTTAAAATATTTTTATTTTTTTAAATTGATTTCCTGGAGGGGATGAGTAAACAGCAAGAATTGGATCTAGTGCTGTCAGAAGTCCTGTGTGTATTCAAATGACACCCCTACAGATCCTTTGGCTCTGAATACAATTTTTAATCGATTCATTGTAATGTGGAACATTACATTCTAAATCTGAATGAAAACATTGCATTTTTAAGAGCTTCAGATGTAGGGGAAAAGTCTCAGATGAAGAGGCTGACTGGTAGTGTGGACAACACAAAGAATAAGGCTAAAAAAACCTTTCTCTTGCCTTCTGCTCTGAATATACCTTCTTGGTTTTGTGTTGCTGACACAATATGTCTTCAAGGAAAGCTTGACAAAGAAAAACTATAGGAGTGATGTTTCTGAGGCACAAGAAAGCACTGACACTAAAAAATTTAAGAAACAAAATTCAATGAATAATTCAGTGCAACTACATGCATAGGTTAGACCACTCAGTTTCCATTTTTTTTTCTTCCACAGATAATTTCTTAACATAGGAGCAGGCAAAAATTTCACTGAAATTTTGCCAAAACTTCTTCTTACACTAGAATTTGGGATTTAGGACTGAAAGAAAACATTTGCTGCAGGACACAGATGTCAGAACTCAAGCCAAATCAATGCTGCCACTCTTCCCACTGCAATTCTCCTTCAGCAGAAACATGGCAAAGTGAGGTGTCAATGCCAGACGTCTGAGGGGGCTTCCCTCCACATCCTGTAATATCATAGGAAAGGAAAAAGATTTTGGGAACAGTCATTTTACTGACTAAGATAAAGGATTTATATGGGAACATAGTATATCTTATTGAAACGATTAAAGGTAATATCTTCTACTTGCGTCCACAGTCACAGTTTCAGGAAAATTATTCTATTCTATTCTATTCCAGCACTTGAAACATTGCCTATAACCACTACATTCTTGATTAAGGAATTCTAGAAGAATGTAGCAAATGTTGATTTCTCCTGGATGACCATTTTTATGATTTTTTTTTAAACCCACATTCGTTTTGCAACAGTTATGTAGTTCTGTGGGAACATGTATTAGAACACGTTACCACAGACCATTATTATCATAAGAAGCAAGGCACATGCACAGGAACTCACTAAGAGACGCCCTCATGGTGTTGTATTACCTGACTTTAAATCATTTCACCCTTGTTTGCCTTCAGCGAAGCAAACAGATTTACTTGTTCTTAATGCTGTGGTCTGAAGGCTAATTCATTCAACAAAGGTTCACATTAGGGGGAAAGAAGAAAAGAAAAAAGGTAGGCTATCCTGCCTTATATTACACTTTTTAGAAGTCCTAAAAGCTGAAGTATACAGCTTCTTAGCACCGGAGAATTTGAAAACACCACCAGCACTCTCTTTCTATATAATAATATACATTCTATCTTGAAAAGTTTTAACAAGCAAATAGTCAACCAACAAATTAAACATTTGTAGATTTCAGTCATATGAGCTATACTAGGAGCTGTTTTCCAACGAGTAAAAGTTGGAAAAAGTATTTTTCCTTACACATTCCTTATATGGGAAGTGACGGTTACACATTGCAAATACACAGCTTGGAATAAACAGAGTCAGCTTTCTGCACTGAACAAATTCTTAAGGAAGGACTGTAACTGCTGAGCACAGGTAGAGGTAAATAATGACTTCAGTGAGAATGTCTGCTCTATAAAAACATATTTTGAGTGGCAAATAATATGATATACTTCATTGTCTTTAGTGCGTGAGAATTTTGCCTGAACTCAGTGTTAACTATAACTACTTGCAACACAGATTCCTAATTCTAGTTCTGGAAGTAGTCAGCAGTATATGCTTTTAGTTTGTTCTTTCAGTGAATGTTCTTACAAGTAAACATGTTTGTTACAGTACATTTGTTAGAGCTATACATTAAGCCATTTGTTATTTTAATTCTCATCTAGTACTTATGTTAGCCTGGGATTCTTTTTTAAAAAATAGAACTTTCTATAAATCCTTAGAGTAATCCTTAAATCTTCATCAAAGGGCATGAACCATCACAACAATTAAAAAAAGGGGGTTTGGAAAAGCATTTACAAGTTCCTTCCTAGAATGCAACACCTTTTCAAACATTACAATATTTGCAATATTCACTGTCGTTTTGTATGGACATTACAGCTATTTAAGTGGTATTATAACATGAAAAGATGTCTCTAGTGATAAATAAATGATAAATAATTTAAGTTCAAGAACTTCTTGGGCTCTAACAATGTTTCACCTATAGAAACCAGACACTTAACAGTTACACAGCTATGGAGGTTGGGAATTCATTTTCATTCACTGCACCTTCTTTACAAGGTATAAAAGGAAAATTGGTTACTTTGCACAAACATGACAATCTCTCTGATATGCACATAATATGTATAAGAACATGATGATTTGCAAAAATATGATTTGCAAAAACATTTTTAATTTTGCCTGAGCATGTGTTAGCAATTCATCCAAACTCAAAATATGTGTGCACTAATAACCCATGTTAAGGCTGAGGACAGTGCAAGAACTGTGGAACTACTTAGTGAAGCAGATGTAGCAGTAGAGATTAGGCAGAATTTGCCCGTGGTGAGCAGAAAAGTTTGGTCAGTGGGTTTTTGCATCACCGGTCATCTGCTTCCTTCACTGTCTAGTTAAGGTAGGATGGTTGTGGCAGGGCTGCACAAGTTTTCAACATCCATATCCTCCAGAGCCTCTGAGAGCAAAAAATTGACACCACCTCTCTGAGGTGATGTTTATGAGTTATTAAGTTGAACTCTTGTGCATTTCTTTTCTTTCATATCTGACTAAAGGGACAATGTCATGAGACAAAACTTTCCTGTGAGTTTTCCTGCTGGTCTTGAGTTCTGCAAGGTTGAAGATGTTGCAGTTTCTTCTATTTCTCATCTCAGAAAAAGCAGGATGTTCAGAGACAAAAAGGTAAAAAAAAAAAAAAACTCAACTCTTAAAGAAAGTTAAAAAAATCCCAAAAGAAAAAATGCAGCTTTGGTTTGAGTTTCATTTTCAGTGAAGATTTAGGGATTACTCTAAGGATTTATAGAAAGTTCTATTTTTTAAAAAAGAATCCCAGACGAACATAAGTACCAAATGAGAATTAAAATAACAAATGGCTTAATGTATAGCTGTAAACAAAAGATGAGACTAGACCAAGAGTCAAGAGACCTTGTTTCAATTCTCAGCCCAACCACAGGCTTCCTGTGTGACCTATGCGTGCCTTTCAATCTATCTGACGTTATAGTTCCTTGCCTATCTAATTATGCTAATACTTCTCTGTCTTAGAGGGCTCCTCTGAGGATAGAATTAAGAAATAATAGGTTTTCTATTAGTATAGTTAAGAAGCTTATATAAGTAGATTCCTAAAAAAGAAATTATGGCAGTAAGTGTTTCAGTGTTTAATGCATTTCAAAACAGAAATCAGGATTTTGAAAGTAGAAGGATTTATGACCCAAATAATTTTTAAATCTTCCTATCGCAACAAAAAAAAAAAAAAAAAAAAAGAAAAAAAAATTCCACAACCTGTTAACAGGCTGATAATTATATAAACTGTTTACATACAGAACAGGAAGTTGTAAATGCAAAATTACTTGCTGCAAGTAGGTTAATTCCAGAATTAACCTATAATAATTTTAACAATGAACTCTAACACTTGTTCAAATGCACTTGGATTTTGTAAGTTCTAAAATATAATGTCATAAAAGACTAGTGTTAAGAGCTTTAAATAAGAATTAGCAATCCAGTAAACAGCAGATGCCTGCAAGGCTTTCTACTGTTTTCTAAAAGCAGTTGTAGCCTGGGAAATGGAAGCAACACTGCTTTAGGAGAAGATAGGCATGGATACCAAGCAAATACAGTTAAGAAAAGAACTTTTCTATGATTTGTTTCAACATGGACACGACTTCTTATGCATCAAAAGGACACGACAAATTTATTTAACTGCATCTAAACATGATGAAACAGTTGCAATTTTTGCTATTTTCGTCTAGTATTAATGCTTGCATTTGAACATTATGATTAGAAGAACAAGAAACTAAAAGGACTAAAATTCAAATGTATATAATTAATGTACACATTCATAAGAAATCACAAAAAGTGCTTAGGAAAAGCAATAGCAGGAATCAATCAAAAGCAGTTTGCTATCTAGACTTAGCAGAAACAGCTTACCTAAAAATACATTTAACACTTCGTATCACTGTAACAGGTCAATGAAAAAGGGCTACACTTCAGCAATCTAACTACATACCTAGCTTGCAGTCAGGGTATCACAGACTGGGCACAGCTTCTGCTGTGACAGCTATTCTTAGCATGACTGTTGACACAGGCTGACTTGCCCAGTCAAGCTTTTAATATTTCTTGTGTATCTTTTAATGTTACAGCTTCCTTTACTCATCTCACCTCTGATAGCACTGTCATTAAGGAAACCTCCTGCTTCAGCAATAGAAAACCATCAGGTCCTTCTGAGTCAAAGGTCAAATGCAGTGAATTTATTTAAAAGAAAAAACAACAAAACACTAAAAAGTCTCAGCTGCAAGTTACTACTTCACGCAGTTTTATATTTTCCTTGTCTTTTGAAACAACCCACAAGTGATAATGAAATGCTTAAAGCAGTGAGAGAGAGAATCAGGTTTCATCTACCTGGACTGTCTGGCAGCACACTGTGTAACAATAAACGAGTGTTCTTAAGTCACAGCATTTCACTGGAAATGAGGCAGAACTTGTGTATTTTAACAGCTTTTTACAACTAGTAACCACTAGCAAATTTATTTTACTTTCTCAGGGAAGACCAGCGAATGTCCTTAATTTAAACTAAAGGGTCTTTCAGCCCTGAAGACAAAAAGCACTTCTGCTTAGCACCTGAGTAATACATGGAATATGCACAGGTGAATCAAGAGTATTGGAATCAAAGATAGTTTGTCTTTGGCTGGTCTGAAAGGTCTGACTCATTTCCAGTTCTGTGATCATTTATTATCCAGAAAAGAAAGGCTAGCTTTTTGCACTGCAAACACAGTGGTGGTCTACAGCTCATGATGAATAGATTTCCCAGGTCTGCTCTGAATTGCATGACATAGAGTTTTCCAACAGGCTCTGACACATATACACCTGATGTATGTTTAACTTCCCTTGCATAGTCAGATCTGAATATCTACCTGCATGTACTTTTTCTTTAAACTTATACAGAAAATACATTTTTAGGTGGCATATTATTTAAAACAATATTATAATAAAATCCTGTTTTTCATCAGTAATTTTATTTCAGACAAAGTCTTATTTCCCTGCAGGTGTATAAGTCCTCTAATAACTTCAGTACAGCATTGGAGCTTAACTTTGGTGGTAAAAGATCAGATTCCATATTTTCAAATTGCATGCTATATAATGTTTACATACTACTGGATATATGTTTGTGAACAACAAAAAAAGTAAAAAATAGCATTGATGTTTCTCTTAAATGGTACACTGTGATAAGCAGCAACTCTATGCAACTATTCCTGAATTTGGGATTTATATGCCAAGCTAAGCTTTTCAAAGTGCTAATTAAAATCAAAATATTAAATGAAAGAATATCACAAAATGAAGAATATTCACTGGCAACATATAACAGCTGCCAATTTGATAGCTACACAGTTCTTTGAAGTTTACCTGTTTTTGCAGATAAGAACTAATTTTACCACTGCACTAGAAGCCAACCTCCTTTTAAAAAAGCCTGTAGTTTGGGTTGTGTTCAGTGTTAGTACACCATCAAGAAACACTAATAAATATTAAAAATATAAATCATTAATCAAATATTTAGAATTAGCAATAAGAAAAAGGTAAAACAATATCAATAAGCAGACTCCAATTTGTAAGGAAAAGGACAAAAATACAAGCAAAAATGTTAATGCGTACAACTACATGGTTATAAAGGAGAATATGATTTAGGTGCTTCTTTACTAACTGTGCTCACTCTGAAATTCAGTTATGGATATGTAAAATCCTGTATGTTTTTAAATAACATGATTTAATTGATTAGCCCAAAGATCATTTTTAGTTCCATTTACAAAGCAAATGTGAATCCACTGACAATACAGAAGAAAGAACAGTGAAATGCCTTTCCATTCAGTCCCTACTGAATCAATCATGGTAAATTCTACACAGCATTAAGCAAAGTAGCTAGTACTGTCTAAGGCTTCCTAGATGTTGTAAGCACTGTCTACGATATCCAAAATGCAAAGGAGTCCACTGAGCATTCATAAATGATAAATTGTTTCTCAAAATTAAGTTATTTTTAATCACTGAATTCTTTTAAGACAGACCATACTCTAATATCCTTCTAGTTGTATTGAAGTTTACTTGTCCCTACTCTCACAGAATTGTCTCTTCAAAATTTTGTTGGGCACAGGAACTTCCCTTCACTGTGCTTTGTAAAGCTTAGCTTCCTTTACTTACTCCTCCCTTGATACACCCTCAGTTGATGTCTGTAATTCTACCCAGTTCTTTAACTTCCTTCTCACAAGGAAGAGAATAGAATGTCTTTGTGTTAGTGGTAAAGAGTGTTTTGTCACTCTTTCAATACTGATATCTGACCTCTACATGCAGGTACCTTCTCTAGGTAACATGGTAAGAGAGAAAAAATTAAAAATAAATTAAAACATTACAGAGCCCTGAGGGGCACTGGCTATGCAATGCATCAAGCTTACACCCTTACAAATTTGGAGAGACATTCAGATGACTGAAAGAAGGAACTACTTCCTGGTTAAAATGGCTTGACCATGACTAGAAAAGATTCTGAACCAAGTTCCTTCAGAACTAAAATCAGGTGTATAGAACAGTCCTAGTTTAGCTAAATTCTTTCAAGTAGTTCCAGTTTGATGAAGGGAACAGCTCTTGGACAGGTTAACTCCTGGTGGCCTAAGGCCTGAACTGTACACACACTAACAGCTGTCATTTTCTACAGTACCTGTGGAAAATCTAAGAACTGTAATGTTAGCCATTTTATATAGCAGAATTTGTACAGTGACCATCAGACAGAAATGGTTATTCAAACTAACAGATGAAGGAAATTCTTTTCCTATGCAGATATTTAAAAAATGAGATGGCTGGAGAGCCCTGGAGTATTTTCCAAGATTTTTCACAAGTCAGATGATCAGTCTGAGGGTGAAAAGACTCAGATAAAGACTACATTCTCCTTGCATGTCTGAAGACATCCATGAGCCAAGACAACCTGGCCCATTTGAGTGCTACTAACTTTCTTGATACTGTTATCTTAAGGCCAGGTGAAAAACAAACAATATATAAAATATTCTCTCAATATGAAGAATAAGAAGAGAACTTGAGCCTATTTTTCAGGACTGAAGGGCTGAAGAAGTTCTCATTTCACATTTATTCCAACTAAGAGCAGTGTATATACTGCTCTTCTTATGATGTTTTTAATATACATTGCCAAAAACTTTTTTTTTGTTTGTTCTTTAATATTTTGAATATCAAGAAGTTCCCTAAAATATTAAATTCTGCTTCCAGGGCGAAATTTAAGTTTTACATGGATTTAAAGAATGGTTTTGGATATACATATATTCACAATTTTAAATTCTGGGTTCAGATAATGGGCTGGTGCAATTTAAAGTGTAATATTCTGAGCTGTAAGGAAGGATATCCATTATTCCGCTGATTTGATTTTATAAAAGAGAAAAAATAATTAATTTATTAATAGTGACATAATCTTCCAGTTCTTCCACTTGCAATTGCTAGGAGTTGACATCATCACATTTTCTTAGATTTTTTTCTTTACATGAAATTCAACAGAAATAATCTTCCAAATTGAAGACAGATGTATTTGAATTGCATGTCAACTGTTATTTTTGCCTTCAGTAAAAAAATGAAGGTAAACAAAGTTCTATAACATTTACCCAGAAGGTCAATCCTAGAATCCTTTCTCTAAATACTTTTTAAAGTTCTGGTATATTCATCTGAAATTTTCAGTTCAATGGAGTATTTTTAAAAGGAAAAATTAGTTTAAGAAAAATAGTATTTATAAAATAATCAAAGGTTATCCATGTACTGATGATGGGGGAGAAAAGGTCAATACAGATTTTTTATCCAGAAAAAAAATGAAGAAAAAAAGAGACACTATACAAAATCCCAGATTGGTCATACATTTTGGTACCGGTCAATAAACTAGACCACCACATATAAACAAAACATTCCATTCAACATTATGTCAACCTTTAACAAAAAGATCATCAATCACTGCAAATGCATGTTCTATGCACCTGTATAATCTGATGGACATTCTTTCAAGTTTTTATTTCAACACTGTGTCTGTCAGAATTACCCCCCAGTATAAACTTATTATTAATGTTGGGAGAAGTATTCCAAATGTCACAGAAATGAATTAGTATCACACTGAGCCCAAGACTTAAGAGAGTCACCATGTGCATTTATGTATTTTCCCTCCCATAATACTGACATATTTATATCTTTTCCAGTCTGCTCTAGGTCTGGTGGAACTGCATAGCACATGTCTCATTTACCTTGCTATAAAATGGTGACAAAAAAAACCCACAATCTTTATTTGCATAGTTTTTTGAACAAAGTTAGTAGTGACCTCCACATCTAAGATGCTCCAAATTAAAACAAAGAGAAAAAAATCTGCCAATTATATGAAAAAATGAGGTAGAACACCTGTTGTGCTGTATGTCATTTCTATTGTGATGTTAGAACTTTGTTGGGTTTCACATGTGATGTGATTTAATTTTTTCCTTCAAATAATTGTATGAGAAGTAAATTCAGAGTTTCAATTTGTACATTCAGCATGGTATGTTTGACAATAAAATACCCTTCATTTAGACAAAGGTATAATAGTATAAAAAGGCTGTTAGGCATAGCTAGACAATTAAAACTAGAAATAAAACACTTAGCAGCAATATTGGTTAGTCTTCAGAAAAATTTCCTAGGTCCTCTGTGTTCTCTGCCACAAGGTTTTATGATTTTTAAAAATATATAGGTTAGTTTAAACAAGAGCTAAGTAAGGGAAGATGTGCAATGCCTCTTACATCAGAGAACCCTACTGCAAAATAGTGATTTTCTGATTTCCACAAACACTGAATTGAGTATACTGCTCATGAGCACAACATTTGAGAGATCTATAGCAAATATATGATAGGAGCAGGCTAACACTGGGTTGCCACGAGGTAAGGATGCAACTTTCAGGTTGGGACAGAAAACTGTGTTTCAAAGAAAAGAGGCTATTTTCCATTTGCAGTTTAACTTCAAAAAACATACACAAACACTTGCATGATTTTGAGAGCAACCCACTTGACTTCTGTCTATCCACTACATACATAAAGGTAGGGACAGGATGACAATATGCTTGAGACATTATGCATTTTGGAACATCCATTTGACTTTCTGAAACTAAAACTGTACTTCTCAACCTCCTCATTACATATGCAATGTAAAGAATTCATTCTCCAAGTGCATCAATTAAGTGTGTCTAATTTTCTGTAATCTAGCTAGATTTTTTATTTATGTTTTTCCTTACATCACTGATTCAATAATCTACTCTGGCACAATTCAACCATCTAAAATTTCTTCAGTCCTCACTTTGTAACCTAAAAGGCTGTCACTATGAACAGAATCTCGAACAAATGAGTGGTGATCCAGGTCACAGCTCTACTGATTTTATTAAGATGAAAAAGGCAGAAGAAGTCATTGAAGGTCATATTATGAGACCCTCATCCAGATTTTACTCAAGCAAGAAAAGTTCCAGCTTCTATAGACCTCAGTAACAGTTTGCCTGAAGAAAACCTTGCTGTATGTTTAATGATTTGTCCTGAAGTGAAGAACTGGATGCAGACAACAAATGAATACATTACACAAATATTAAAAACAAAACAAGATTTTCACAAAGAAAGTTTTATGGCTCATGTGGTTTAGGAATTCTTTGCTGGATCTTGGAATTGTTTCATTTGGACTGGGTGTTAGATTTCTCTCTACAGCTGTGTGAATCCTGCAGGGTTCAGTTCACAAAATGAACCCCTGCAGTTTGATTCAGAGGGCTTGGAAAGGAACCAATATTTCTTTGTTCACTTACAGATTTAGGCATTTGGTCATCTCTAGAATTCTTAGCACCTTTACATTAAGAGGTTGATCCCTGTAAACACTAATGAATGAATGCCAGGCAGCCAGAAGACTCCTAATGTGTACTTAAAGGGATATAATTAACAGAGCTCTACAGTTGCTGAGTTCCCTGAGAAGATGAGCAGGAAGAATAGGAGCATTTTCTTCTCCTGACTACTGGGAAATCAGAAAACAGGAAATTTGTGGTCTAGAAATAAGGTGGCAAATGCTAAAGAGATCCATTATTACACCATTCAAAAAGGCCAGAAACTGGGACAGCACCAACCAGTACCTTGGGTAACTCCACTCACAGAGCGTGACTGAGTTATATTCTGAAGAAGCTGGGAAGTAGCTACGGAACTGAATTCCCTTAGATTCTCAGAAACTATGGAACAAGTATTTATTAGGTTACTTGATTAAAAAATTGTTAAGCATTTCAGGATGAATGAATATAGTTGGCTACACAAAGAAAACTGCAGGATATTCATGGTTACAAATGGTCACAACCTTCATAAACACAGACTGAGATTCTCTTCAAAGCACTGCATCTGAATTAGGATAAATTTCATACATTATAAAACAATTTGTGCATCTCTCCCATGCTTCCCACCTCACCACTTTCTCTGGGCCCCTGCATTCTTTGTTTTTCACACAGTAACAAACATACAAAATATTTCCACTTCATGAAGTTACTGCTTCTTTTTACTTGACCTTTTCTATAGGTGTAGCTATCTGCAGCTATCAAGCCCTGCATTAAACAGAAATTAACATCTCTCATTTGTGCCTCCTTTCAGTCCCTGCCTCTCACAGCATCAAATTAGACTGAAGGCATTAGGTTACCTTCACAAATCATTTGTCCACCAACACTACAGCTGAGCTATCATTTATACTAGCAGAGTTGCATATTATATTACTCACATGCTGTGCTGGCTTCTAGTGTTTCTACAAAAATGGCTGATAAATGAAATTCAGTGATTGAAATTCATCGCTTTGCATTGAAGAATCTGGTGTTAATCCAAGGGTGAATCATCTTATGTACTCTCCCTGGTGTGAATGAAATGCCTATACCTTTGCTGGTAGTATTGCAGGAGCAGGGTGAATGGGGTGAATGTGAAGATTTCTGAGAGAATGCATGTGAAAATCTAGGTGAGATTGGAACCAACCTCTTCTGCCAATTTCTTCACTAGGCAAGAAGGAAAAAGAAATAAATGGCTACCAAATTGAAGATTTGCTAACTCTACAAAGTGTTTTAATTCAACGGATGGACCCAATTTTAAATAAACTTATTTTCATGTCTGTAATGAAAGCTTTCCACATCAGTAACACATTCAACCAGTTAAAATTTAGACCAAGCAATTATAATGTACTCCATGTGAGCCTGCTTTTAAAAACTACCTGTACACTGGACTTTTTGTAGAAAAGGGTAATAAAAACAAATCAAGACCTGTGCCTGTGGGACTAATGTTACATTCGGTATTTGCCATGTGTCAGGGGAGAGCAATGTCAAGGTTTTGCAGTCTTATGCTATTTGAGATCAGCTTTGCTGGGAAGGAAAAGGATAAATGAAAAGATGAAAAAGAAGGATATCTTCAGATTGGGAGAGGACAAGGAGCAAAACTGTTCCGCTGAAGATCTAGAAGACTGGGATAAATACTGAAGAGAATCTCCAGCTGCACTGTTGGCATAGTTCTTTGAATTAGTTCTATTGTCTTATGCTTCTATGACTCACAGTTATTTCATTCTTTTGCTTAATATGTTAGAACTGTAATAGATTGTGTGCTCCTCCTGTACAAAATACTGATCATCACATGCATTTCACGGGTAAGTGCATTTAATGTGGTTAATTTGTACCAAGGCAGGTCAAAACATTCAAGACACTGAGAACAGTGATTATAGTACAAAGTAAGTGTTAATTTATGAGCTGTTCTCTCTGCTTAATGTAGGGAGGGGATGGTTTTAAATCAGTGTTCCAGAAGTTCAGAATTAATCTCCTTGTATGACATGTCTAAATGAGGTAGCATACAGCCATGAAAAGAGGCATTTGAAAGCACAGTCAGTAGTCACAATGTCTGATAAAAATATTCAAGCAGATAGTTCACTGGAAGCAGTTTTCCTAATCAGAAAGGAATGTTATATTCATCATATTTTGACACAGTTTCTGGAACCATATGTGCTGCAGATCCTCTTCTAGTTTGGAAGACAGCGAGACTCTATGGATAGAAAAGCACACAAAGCACATCTGGGAATGAAGAAGTCCTGTAGACTGCTGGTTCCATGCACATTGCATGAAGCCTGAATTGGGATGGAGTTTAAGTGTGATGATTCACTTTCAGATCCATTATGTGGCCACTGCTACCACTGTTCTATAAAAAGATTACATTTTGTTCATTATATATACTGGTGTTACAAACCCATAAATCCAGTCATAATTCTGCTATTGCTGCTTCCTGAGCATTAGAGATGAACATAAGAAGCATGCAGAGTTGCTATTTTGTAAGCAAAAATAGGGGACTGGGCAAAGGGGAAGCAATGAGTGAATAAAGATGAAAAGAGAATGTGACAAAAGTAATTTAGTAAGTGAAACGTATTTACGATTTTTCATTAGGGATGTGGATATTAATGAGTAACTGGGAAAAGAATGAGTATTGTTTGGGCCTCTTATCAAGTTTTACATATCACAAAATACTTGGATTTCCTTCCAATTTAAGGATCATTTAAACCTTTTGAGTTTCAAAGAACATTTTAAGGAATAACTGCAAAAATGTCACACCACTGATATTCTCTGGGTTTTAACTACAGATACAGGCTAAGCCTACAATTACACATCCCAGAATAAAAGCAGTAAGTTTGCTGTATGTCAGTGTGTGAGGCAGGGCTGAAGACAGTGCCAGTGCACTTCTCCTTCATTTGTACAATCTGAGTATGCTGTAGGCTGTTCAGTTTGTTCAATCATATGAGCACAAGCAGGTCTGTGCTAGGTCAGCTCTGTCCAGCCCAGTGCCCACCAGATGAATGTTAAAGAACAGAGTGAGCAGAGCGGTGTCCTTCCCCCTCAATAGAACTCGGTAATTTACAGCTGAAGGATTCTCCATACTAGAGGTGGTTCCTTCTGTATTTCATATTTCGCACGACTTCTCAGCACTTCATTGCTTCAAGGTGAGTCTTGAGAGTCCCAACAAGCTCTAGCCTATCATTACGGAGAGAGAGAGGCAGACTGTAACTGTGTATCTTCAGAATGTGGTAACACAATAGCCGGAAAAAGGAACATAAATTGTGTTCTCCTATTGTTCTATTCCCTTCCATATAACTTCTAATGCTGGATCTGTTCTCTTTTGAAAAGAATATTCTCATGTTTTCACCAGACTATTATTTACCTCTTTTGCTAAGCTTGAGGTCTAACTTGGTAAAAACAGGTCTGCTTATTCGTATGCAAAGCCAAGATCTTTTTTTTTTTCCCTTTTTTTTTTTTTTTTTTGAAATCTCAATGTTGATGATTGTTTTCTGTGAAAACTGACCATTTACACAGTTTCTATTTGTTCAGTTATTTGTCCAACGTCAATAAGATTTTTCCTTACGCTCTGGCAGTTTCTACAATAATCTCATGAAGATATTCTTGAAAATCCAACTTGCCCACATCTCCCTTGACTCCTCGTAAATACTCCCATAGCTTACCTTAACTTTACTATTTTGACTTATCCCACATGCTTACTAATTCTAGAGAATTCTAGTTCCTGCTAATCTGCATAGCATAGATGATAGATTCCTCCCTCTGCGTTTCCTCAGTGTCACCCAAAACTCTTTTTAAAAAACAGAAACATTAATCTTAACAAAACAACAGAATGGTATTCTAGCTCAGTTCTGTGACTGGCTTACCATAGAGCCTGGCAGGTCCCTCACTGATCATCATATGTACCCTCATGCAATAGAACAAATATGATATAAAGTCTTCACTGGCAGCCAGTGAAGCCATTCTCAGATCCCTGAAATTTGAACCCCTAGGTGGGAACTGGGAGAGCAAACTCCCCATTACTGTAAGTGCCGAGCAAGTCTGAGACCAATTCATGTGACTGAATGTGTACAGGTCCATAAGACTGGATGACATACACCCCAGGGTTCTAAGGGAGCTGGCTGATGCAGTTGCTGAGTCACTTTCCATCATATTTGAAAAGTCATGGCTGTCAGGTACAGTCCCCAAGGACTGGAAAAAGGGAAAAATCACTCCTATTTACAAGAAAGAAGAAAAGAAGGACCTGGGGAACTACAGGCCTGCAAAGCCTCACCTCTGTTCCTGGGAAGATCATAGAACAGATTCTCCTGGAAGACATGTTAAGGCACATGAGGAGGAGGAGGAGGAGGAGAGTGGGAGATCCAAGACAGCCATTACAGCTTCACCAAGGGAAGGTCATGCCTGACCAATCTGGTGGCCTCCTATGATGGAGTGACAGCACCGGTGGACAAAGGGAAGGAAACTAATGTCATCTACCCGGACTTCTGCAAGGCCTTTCACTTGGTCCCCAACCACATCATTATCTCCAAATTGAAGAGATATGGATTTGAAGGGTGAACTATTCTGTGAATAAGGAATTCACTGGAAGGTCACAGCCAGAGGATTATGGTCATTCTCTCCCCAGGTAGAGACTAGTAATGAGTGATGTCCCCCAGGGCTCGGTCTTGGGACCAGTACTCTTTAACAACTTTATCAATTATGTAGATGATTGGATTGCGTGCACCCACAACAAGTGGAAGAATGGCACAACAAGTTTGCTGATAACACAAAGTTAAGCATTGCTATTGATACAGCAGAAAGAAGGGATTCCATTCAGAGAAACCTTGGTAAACTTGAAAGTTGGGCCCTTGTGAACCTAATGAGGTTCAATAAAGCAAAGTGCAAGGTTTTGCACTTGAGTCAAGGTAATCTCAGATATGTATACAAACTGGGAAAAGAACTCCTTGAGAGTAACCCTGCTGAGAAGGACTTAGAGGTCCCAGTGAATGAAAAACTTAACATGAGCCAGCAGCGGATGCTTGCAGCCCAGATGGCCAGTGGTCTCCCGGGTTCCCTCAGAAGAGAGACGGCCAGCAGGGCAAGGAAGGCAATTGTCCCCCTGTACTCTACTCTTGTGAGGCCTCAGCTGGAGTACCGCATCCAAGTCTGGGGCCCACAACACAGGAAAGATGTGAAGCTTTTGGAAAGAATACAGAGGAGGGCCATAAAGATGATTCAAGGGCTGGAGCACCTCTTCTGTGAAGATAGGCTGAAGGAATTGGGCTGGAAAAGAGAAAGCCATGGAGAGACCTCATTGTGGCCTTCCAGTATTCAAAGGGAGTGAATAAACATGAGAGAAATCAACTTCTTACAAGGGTAGATAGTGAGAGGACAAGGGAGTATGGCATTAAACTAAAGGAAGGGAGATTTAGATTAGATATCAGGGGAGTTCTTTGCTGAGAGAGTGGTGAGGTGCTGGACCAGGCTACCAAGAGAGGCTGTGAATGCTGGTTTCCTGGAGGTGTTCAAGACCAGGTTGGAAGGGGTTCTGGAAAATCTGATCTAGCATTTGATCTAAGCATTTGGCAACCCTGCCTGTGGCTGAGGGATTGGAATTTGATGATCCTTTACATCCTTCGCAATCCAAGCCATTCTATGATTTCTATGGCATATGCAAGGGAGAAAAGGGAATATGACCTGTTCTTTTTGGTGGGGCAGTACAAAGCAGCACTAACATAAGTGAGAGAGAAGAGGGGACACAAAAGGTTCTTCTCCTCCGTGCCTCTTATGTGCTAGAAAAATGCATAGGGAAACTGGAAGAATGGCACTGAGAAGCAGCAAATGATACATTTTTCTTTTTTTTTTCAAATGGACTGTTGGAGGTATATGCAAAACTTTAAAATTATGAAGTCTAATCTCTGCAACAGGAACAATACTAGAAATGTTTGTCCATGTGCTAATTCCATAAAAGGAGGAATCTTTCATAAAGGGAAGTCATATCTCACAAGACTGCTTCAAATAATGCCTGTTGCCAGCAAATAAGTGAGACTGAACTGATTGATATAGATGGGGTGCGGGAAGCTCATAACATGATAGCCAAAAGCTGGGGCAATACACTGGAAGAAGTATCAGTCTCCACTCTGTTCTTGAATTATTTTCCTAACCATTTTCTCATGGCCATTGTCATGGAGACACTTACTGGATGTTTGCTCTGAGCCAGTGCATACATTCATATCTCATGCTATTGCACAGAATTTATAGAAACTTAATAGTTCTGAGGCTTTCGCCCCTCTGCTAAATCTGGTTAAGACTGGCAGAAGAGGGAAAAAGTTAAGAAGGGGAAGGAGCAAAAGGCAGCAAGAGAGACACATAGCAGGATTACATGAGCCTCCTTTCCTCACATTCCTAAACAATTCCAGTAACAGCTTCTGCTGAAGACTTGGCCACAGTATTTCTCTTGAAACATTAAGACTTCAGTAGTATCCAAAATTCGAAAGGGCATTTTACACTGCCTGCAAACATATTTGGATTTCATGATAAGAATCCCATGGAAAGAATTTTTCAAAATTCATTTTCTTTTAGTAATATGTTCCATCTTCTGTGATACATACAAATTAAAGATTCCAAACATATGCAATCACAATATCCTTGCTGATACATTAGCATTTACATTTCTCTATTTTAAGTGAGGAAATGTCTTAAGGCTATCGAGCAGTTTAGCCCATAAGGTATACTATCTTAGCTGATTTAATGTGGAATTTTGCTGTAGTTTCACATATAAGATTTTTTTAAAAAAATATTGCCAAAAAACATTGTTATTAAAAAAGCAAGGAATTTGTCCTACTCTAAGTTAAATTTACTCTGATTTAATGAGTTTAAATTAATTATTATGACATATTTGAACATATGAATACTATGAAAATCAAAACTGTTCTAAGCTCTGCTGTTGATTCATATTACCAAGAAGTAAGAAGTCAAATAAAGTTTAAAAATCTAAACACACCAGAACTTTCAAAAAATGAAATTGCAATTCTGCAGCTTGAACCTATTTCTAATAAGAATTTATTGCTATTTTGAATTGTAAATGAGCTATTTGGAATATAAGTAGGACCATCTGTAAATAATGGTATTCAAGTACCCATCATAGATGAAAACAAATTTATTTTGCATCATTGCAAAAATAAATAAATAAAGTGCTACTTTATTTAGAGAGATCCATAGTGGTAATTAGAAAGAAGTGTATTCAGTATGTTGAAAGCAACTGGGTCAAGGGAAGAAGTGACAGGGAAAACACCTCTGTGGCACAGGAAGTCCTTTCCCTTTTCAGAACGTCATCCATCATGCTGGGGAAACGGCAGGAAAGTAACCTACTACTTCTTAATAGGCTTCTGCATAGAGAGCTGCTTTGAAGCAGCAGCTGCCCATAGTAAATTTCGCTGACCCTTAGAGCCTTTCTCCAAGTTTTCCAACTGTTTCGTCTCCTGACTTACAGCTTAGTGTTAGGTCCAAGTCACAAGCACCTGACAAAACTTAGAAGCTCCAACAATGTGAGAATGTAAAGCTTTCAGGGATGTTGTCTTTCCCATACAGCACCAGCAGAGAAACATGATGCCGTTACATTTACCTATAGAGAAACTTTTCTCCCCTCAAAACAAATTATTTTAGAGGATGGCACTACCTTATACACGTGTGTACTACACAACCTAAGAAAAACAAAATCTTAGATTCTTGGCACAGAAATTAAGACTCTGTCATGACACCAAGTGCTATATCTTATTCATTAAACCTTAAGCATGTAATAGTTCAAGTCTGCTATATGCACCAAACTGTTGAAATTAAATATTAATACGCAATTATAAAGAATGACAAAGTATAGGATCCTAACAGTATTCAACAAATCAATTAAGCCTCACAATGCTTATTTAGTCATGGCTTCCTAATCAAACGCACTCTTGCATTGTTTTTCAATACAACTTCCGTGGTCACAGTGCCAGCGAATTACTTTTTCTATTTAACTTATTCTTAAACCTTTTCTTCTCATAAGAGTTGGCGAAACAGAAAAAACGATACATTTCTTACATTCTCCTTCAACCAAACCCTATCATAATCTCCTCTTGTCCTCTCTGACACCAGAGTGTCATCCTCCTCCAGCTCCTTGTCTGTTTCCTTTGGATTGCTCTCCTCTTATTTTTCTTAATGCTACTTTTTTGTTGTTGTTGTTCCCTATGTCTACAGCAGTAAGCTATGGGTTCTGTGCATTCCACAGTAATACTGTATGTGCATATATCTTTCACAGTGACATAATCCTTCATCTACAATAAATAAATTGTAACAAAAGCAAGAAATTACATATTTGTAAGATGGTCATTGTTTTTCATAAATTTTGCAAACCAGAATATTGGTAAATTCTCCCATTTTCCTGTGCCTCTGATTTCTTAGTCATTTTTCACATGGATTAGAAAGAGAATACAAGTTTTATTTAACTTCAACAGTGGTGAGTAATCTAGCCCAATATAAAAGCTTGGCAGGCTTATGTTAGTGTTGGAGCTCCAGCTATTCTGTTAACGTTCAAGGTTAGCTCTTCTGTGCAGAACACTGCTAGATTAAATTGTGTTAAACACCAAAAATAGAACATTAGCACACTACAATACTATGGCATGGCATGATCACCATTTGTTCTTTACACGCATAATAAAGGGATTGTACATGTTCTTTAGTTCCTCATACGTAGAAAGTCACATAATGACAGAAAGAATATTCATTCCAAGATCATTTGTTCCCCAACAAGTGGGTAGGAGATCAGAAGAATATTTGCCTCTCTTGGAAGTGTAACTATAAGGTTAGAAAATAAATATAGAATGAGATTAAATTGTAGCAGTATAAACATTTAACCAAAACGAAAGAAAAAAATGTTATGTGGAATCAGAATTTATGACTTTATCTGTTTTTGAGATAATGCAAGTTAATGTTGTCCCTTATGCATCACTCTATGTGAAGATTTCTAAACAAACAAGCAAAAGCATTGCTTCATGAGAAAATTTCATTGCGTTTCCTCTTTTAGAATCATTGTGAATGAGCAGGAGAAATAAAGATTAAAATAGAAATCTGACAGAATGATTTGTATGGATAAACTTATATTCATGAAAATCCAGCATATGAGCACTGAATGTGTTGTAGAGCAACCTGAAAGCCAGGCAACACTAACGTACCCATTAGGCTTTGAAAATAAGATCTCACAATGCTCCTAAATTGGGAAAAGCTCACCCCCATTTGTAGTTTTCAAGATTCTAAGTAAAGCACAATTAGAAAAAAAATTGTAAATACAGTTTCGGGATGCACTATGTTGCCCAAAGAAAGCAATATCTTCTGTAAGTACCAAGATTGGGAAAAAATGGTGTAAAAATATTTATCTCTGGAAAAATCATGGAATAGAAATGCCCAAACAAGCTAACTTGTTATTAGCAGGTGGGTTTTTTTTAATTTTTTTTTTTTTACTTCTTTATGGTATTATCTTTTACCTGTGGTTATACACATCTCAGAGCAAATTACAAATGCCCATTTGAGAAATGGGGCATATATTTGTGTGATGAACTCATGGTAGGTCCTAACCAGCTGAAAAGTACACAGCAGAATGTTTGTATGTTGGCAATAACACAGCACCAATCACAATGAAAAGATGCACACTTGCACCAGGTAGTGCAGCAGGAATTAACCTGGCAAAAGAAAAAAAAAAAAAGCACTTTACAGGGCTTTCTCTGCTTTCTGTATTATGAACCTACAAACCAGGCAGCATTTATGAAGAGAATTCTGAGGTGAAGGTTTTGGGTTAGATAAAATGTAACACAAGGAATGCTTCTATAAAGGCCTGTAATTTGCTAAGTGTTGTAACAGCCTTGTTATTTGCATGAAATAATCCTGGAATGCTTAAAATTCTTGAATATAATAAAAGCTCCTTTTAAAATAAAGAGGGTGCTGTCTCCATCAGGGAGAAGAAGAAATATATGAACTCAGATTAAACAGCTTCCAGAATGAATCAAGCCTAATTTGGTAACATCAACTTTAGAAATCAGTTTTGAAAGTACATTCAAGAGTTGAATTGCTCTGGAGTATCTCAGGAAATTCTCAGCAAGTGTGATAGAGTAAAAAATTAAGCTCAGTTTCAAATGAAAATACTAAGATGGAATAGCACCAAACCTTTGGCTCCTACCTGAGGAAGCGACATCAACTTCTTCGGGTAATAAAATTTGAGTCTCTGTTGCAAAGGGCTTAAAAACTCAATTAACAAAAAATAAAACAACAAAAGAGTCTACAAATTTACTTAAACATTGTAGATGTCATGCATGCTTAAGTACTGAAGTCTGATCGTCAAAATTTAAGCTAAAGAAAAAGCTAGTTAGAAATCAGTAAAATGCCGTGTGAAATAAAACTTCTTTTAAAAAGTATGTACTGGAAGAGGTGGATGTGAAGTTCAAAATTCAATGTATACAGAGGCTGAACCACGGAAATAATCAAAGGTGAAGAATAGTGTGAACCATCAATTTCCCGACAATTAGGATATGAATAGAGAAAGAGAAACAGTAAAAATATATATATATAATTAATGCCNAAAAAAAAAAAAAAAAAAGCCAAAAATCAGGACACCTAGTAGGGGCTTAGGTCACAAAAAAAGAAAAGCTGAAGAAGAAAACTGTAGAGAAAACATCTGTGTGTAGTGCTACTGTTGAGAGAACAGGGATAAGAAAATGCTCGTGTACACCAATACCAAGCAGTCTGAAACTAAAACAGCATTGGTATGGGACTTTTCTTGCAAGATCAAGAGGAAGCAGCAATGCCATCTGCTGTTTGCTTTGAAAAATTGTTGGAGCAGATGTTCCCATGTGTGGACCCTCCATCCCTTCTACTAAGAAACCACTTGAAAAATAATCATGAAATAACACAGGGAAAACATCTGCACGGAATACAGCAGACCACCAGTAGTGAAGCACAGGAAAGCCAAGAGAGGAGGAGAGAAAGGGTTGGAACAATTCAAACTCGTCAAAGACTAGGTCAGAGACAGGCACCCCATGGTGTGGCATAACCTCCATATGTATACATATGTATAACCACTCACTGGTTGTCTTTTCCTTTCATTACTCAGCAGGAGGAAGCCAGATTTCTCACCCATCAGACATGTATCATGCAAGACTCTGTGTGTGTAGTGAAGCCAAATACTACAAAGAATGTGCTCAGGAACCTGTAAGGCATGGCATAAGAATGACTTACTCCTTCCTCTCTCTTTCTATATGCTTATGTTCCACCTACCACGGTAAGAACACGGTAGTGTATTTATCATTATGGATGGAGAAATTACTCACTTCCCACATTTCTAAAAATTATTTCAAAACTGTGAAGTCTTCAACAATATGAAGAGCCTGGCTTGATTAAATTAAGTAACCCCTCACAACTGCCTTTCTTTATTAGACAATTATAGTCACTGATACTCCAGCAACTGTATTTGTAACCTAGAACATGTTCTGATAAACCATTCAACAATACAAATACAGTAAATTCATAGGCACTAAGATGTTATGGTACAATCTAATTACTGTAGGAGACAGACACCATTAGTGTACCATAAAAAGAAGATACTGTCTCGCTCCAATTTATAGGACAGAGAGGATGTTCTTTTATATATGTATACCCAGCATAAGATTAAGAAACAACAGTTCAAATGTTGGTCCGACCAGGTTTATTTCAAATCTTAATCAGGGAGATGGGGAAGGGGAGGACAGACACTATTACAAATTAGGGTGATGGGGAAGGGAAAGCGGGTGATAGAAAAGACAGGAAAGAAGCAAGAATTGAGTAAAGCGGGGATAGGCACCACCAGGATCCAGCAGAAGTCCCATTGCACGCTGTTCCGATGGCCTGAGGCAAAAACACAGGGGGAGAGCAGCAGCACTGTGGCCGGTCTTAGGCAGCAAGAAGGAGCAGGTACCGAGTAGGTCCAGGAAGAAGCCACAGGGTAAGTCCAGGAGGAAGCAGCAGGTCTCTGGTAGCAGGCCCAGGAGAGTCCGTCAGCATGCAGGCATTCTGTAGTGAGGAATCTGATGGAAGACACCTTTCTTCTTCTTCAGCATGCAGGCATCACTTCGGGAGGAATCTGTTGTCAGAAAACTTTCAGGGGAGAGCAGCAGCAGCATGGCTGGCCTTAGGAAGCAAGCAGGCAGAGTGCAGAGCAAGTCCCGGAGGGAGAGAGGCAGGTCATGAGGCTTCTCATGTCAGAAAACCTTCTTGTTCTTCTTCACGAGGAATCTGTAGTGAGAAACCCAATCTCATGGTTGTTTGTCCCTTTTTTATCCTTCTTCTTCTGCCAACGTGGCATTCCTGGGCACTTGGGTAAGAGTCATGTGCAGCACCCCCTGAGAGGGCCATCTCCCTCGAGATAAATCCACACAAAAGACTGCTTCCCGGCCATTAATCTGCAGCTTATCTCCTCCCGTTGCCCCTGGCCTTGTCCATCTGTGCCCCTCAGACAAAGGATTTCTCAACCTTTGCCCAGGACTTGCCTGGACTTGTTCCTCAGCAAGCTTTGAGGCCATGGCATAAAAGAATAATCTCTTGCAGATACAAAGCAAATTTAACATTTTACACGTATCTTGGCTGACTTATGAGGGCACGTTCTCCAGTTCCACAGTCCCTTCAGAGGTGATTTTAAAATATACTGCCAACACATAGACTAACGTTAAAATAAATACACCATAACAAGAGGCATTCTAGACAGTTGTGAGATTAGGTAAGTAGTTTGTCTAATTAGAATTTAAAAAAAAACAATGGCAGAACACGTTTAAAGGATTGATGTATTTGCACAGCATGTGATTGCAGTTTAGAAATTATACACTATTAAAAAGTTATGAAATAAGTTAGAGAGGATGATAAGCATCATTGCAAAAAGGCTGAAGAAAAGCCTACATAAAGAATGATTTTTTTTTTTTATAACAGTGAAGACATCACAGTGAATTGTTTCTTTCTCTTGATCTCACAATCTCACATTTTAATAAGAAAATTAATTAAGGAAGTTAACCCATCTACCACTACATATATAGATATATATATATAGATACCCTATATCTGTAGTTCTGTAAAGAGCTATTCCACATTTCGTATTTCTGTAATGCTATAATGGGATGGATCCTGGTTCCACCCCTTCTGGTCACTCAGGTGCACTGCATGCACCTGAGCCCCTGTGGGTTGGCCCTGCCTTCCCACCGGGTGCTCAGTCACTGTTTCAGGCCATGACTTAGCATTTCTGCTACAGTTTCCATTAAAATTACCCCTCCCCCATCAAAGAAGTGCTTTAGTTTTAAATCTGAAATGGTAGCCACGAGGACTAAGCATGATTTCACCAGCAAAGCACAGAAGGAATGGGACACTGCTACATAATCTTTCAATATTATATGATCACAGAGTCACAGAGTGACTGAGATTGGTAGGGACTGTAGATATGGCCTCATCAGTTCTGAAGAGAGGAAAGGGATCAACCTCCCTCTACCTGCTGGCAACACTCCTCCTAATGGAGCCCAGGATACCATTGGCTTTCTGATACAAACGGTTCAAATAGAAAAGGTGTCAGATTTTTTTCTGAATGTGTTCCTCAATCATTAATCATTCTCAGAAGAATTTAACACAATATGTCTTGTGCAGATATTCCTAACTTCTCATGCAGTTTGAACAATCTATTCAGTGTTTCTATAGGGTTGTTCACATGGACTCTACACCTTACACATACTGCTTTTCTTCCATTTCACAAATTGATGGAGTAACACCTCACCTGAATTAAGACTGAACAGAAAATGTGAATATGTCAAGAATACCTCTTTAACCACTTCTCCTTGATAAACAAAAAAATGCTGTTGGCAAGAATTATTGCCTGATAATTCTCCCCTTAATGATATTCCTCAAGATGTCTATGGAAGTGAACTATCCCCAGAACCTCACAATCCCTTTGAGTTGTTGAGAAAAGCATAAGCATAAATATACAGCTTGTTCCCTAAGGCTTGAATTTGTCTTACAAATGACTGAGAAGTATCGCTGTAATTGTATTAACAGCTAGCTATGCAGTTCTGTGTAAAAAATATCACAGGCAGTTCAGCTCTTAGAGACATGTGAATCTGGATCTGCAGAAGAAATTATACTCATTTTAAGATACAGAAAGCACAGCAGTGACTTTGAGAAGTCTGGAAATTATTTTGGCCCAACTTAGTTTCAGATGGCTACCATCTGCGAGTTTCTTAAAGATCCGACACAGATAGATATGGCAGTCCATCAAATAGGAAGCACAGCAACGTGTACACACATCTTTCTATTCAGATCCAATATGACGAATAAGAAACAATGTATGCTGATTTATTACAGAAGCATTTCTTCTTTATGCCTTTTGGTACCTTTTTTTTCCCCCCTTTTCTTTTTCTGCTTGCTCTTTCTCTCTTTTCTTACTATTCTTTATTTCTCCTTCTCTCTTCTAGC
Source organism: Pavo muticus (assembly GCA_016647715.1). Taxonomy (NCBI): domain Eukaryota; kingdom Metazoa; phylum Chordata; class Aves; order Galliformes; family Phasianidae; genus Pavo; species Pavo muticus. The sequence goes on along the minus strand of JACDJE010000319.1, from coordinate 295,330 downwards.
AATACAAATTAAACCAGCATGACAACAGAACATCATAAATATTTGTGCAAAAGTGATCTTGGTTGTTTGACAGTCAGAAAACTCCTTTCTAAAACCTATTTGAAGGTTTAGTCATCTACAGTGTATTAATAAGGGGATGGATAAGAGGCAGCAGGAGACAACCATTCTGTAATTAGTATTAAAAAACACATAATCTCAGCAGCACCAAGTTCTAGTAACATCCACTGAGACACCAACATGCTAAAAATACTGCAGCTTAACTGGTGACTAAAATGAATGCTTATAAGTGATTAAAAACTATTTAATCCAATCTTGCCATTTTTTTTCTAAAATTAGCTGTTCATTGGCAAAACCAGATCTTTAAGATAACTGCAGGTATGTGAAATCTTAAATATAAGGCTTTTTTTTTTTAAAAAAGGTAAGATAGTAGAACTTACATGCTCATAGTCATTTCTTGTTTGCTGCACTTCTGTCCAAATTTTCAGATAACAAGTAGTATTATTTCTGTGAGTAGTTGAAGCTAAAAAGTATTTTGTATTGTATTACCATAAATAAATGTTAACCTGTGCATTATACGATCAATTAATTGATATTAAGAGCATGACAACAGACTGTTCAGGCTGGTTCACGTATCCACATCTTCTATTGCAATTAAACACACCATGCCTGTTTTAGATTTATATACCACTTCCAGTTGCAAGTTTGATGTTTTCACATTAGAAGGCTTGCTTCAGGTGGGGATAAGAGATAAAAAAAAATGATTCTTAGTTCCAGAATATGTTTGTATTGGCAAAATATGTTGAAAGGACAAAAAGCTTTTCTCAAGTGATTACAGCTGGAGACAATTATTGCCATTATCCTATCAGTGATTGCATTTATCCCATAGGGATAGAAAATATATCTCTGCAATGGACTCTAGAAATGGACATGTGTTATCAGCAGAGGCAGAACAACTGATTTCCAAATGGTTAGTCTCATTATGACAGTAAAGAATGTTGCTACTTCAAAAATGCAGAGAAAGAAGATAATAAATTAATGGGAGAAGTTCAATACTATTGATTTCTACAGTGAGATTCATGTTATGTCACTTGGCACAGATCTAATACTTTTACCACTTCAATGTTGGATCATCCTCTTTTGATTCCAAACTTCAAATAGGTTGAAGAATAATTATTTCCTCTTTCTCTGGCTTCTCAAGTAGCTATTTCTGTTCATGCTACAAAAGCAGCACCACTTGTGCACATTGGAAAGTATTCAGTGGGGACGGAAAGACAACTACTAAGGTACTATTGCTGGTAAGGAGTTTTGTGGATTTCATAGAATAAGACAATCAAAGAATCATTTGAATTGGAAGGGACCCTAAAAGGCCATTAAAAGGCCATCTAGACCGACTTCCTGCAATGAACAGGGACACCTACACCTAAATGACATTGCTCAGAACCCCATCCAGTCCCATCCTGACCAGAAAAAAAAAAATCAACTACAAATGAAAATTCATCTCAGAATGTCCTTAAACAGAGTTCTTATTCTTTCACATTATTTTTATCTTTACTAATTTGTAATTCAAATTAGATAAGTGGCTTTAAAAGTACTAGTTTAGATCTTTATACTACCCTAACCTGTATCTACCAAAAGAAAATGTGAGGTTGCTGACTGTTCTTATGGTCTGAGATCCAAGCTGCATGTTTCAATGCAACATTTTACCATGAAATTCATCATATAATGGGCACTAAAATGCAATATCATAAATTCTGTTCAAATTAAATTGGCCACATATTGTCTATCTTGTTCCTTATCCTTGAAAGCTGCCAAAGGAGGTAGAGAATACTGGACTGTGCCCAGAACCTTAAATTCATGAGGATTTATGTTTGTGAAACAGCATGCTACTTATGCTTGTAAGAAAGTGAGAGACAATGAAGCTGAATAAGAAGCCAGCACACTGTGAGCAGATGATGAATGTGTCTAGCTTTGTAAAGAGTCCCATCTGGTTTTATAATTTCTTGCCTGTCCAACTTTGGTAACCAAGTAGTATATATTTTCCTTAAGAATTTTGATACAAAAAAAATTGTTTGATGTATAAACCTCGCAATTCTTGAAAATATGCTTCCTGCAAAACTTGCTGGTTTAGGAGCTGAGTCAGAGATTTTAATGATAAGTACTTTGAAGTTCAGTAAATGAGATATTATCTTCTTCTGACCCTTTTCCAAAATAAAGACTGTCCTGGAAATAACTAAGTTGTTATTAGCTCTTCCATTTTTCTTCTCACTGTCCCAATTCTGAGGACATTTTGCAGTTGCTTCTCGTACCGATAAGAAAACAAGTAGAAATGAAGACTTGAATGAAGGAATCAGATGCCACTGGGGAACACTGATGTAGAGTTAAGAATTCAAAAAGAAATAAGCACTAGATGTTGTAGCAAAACTAATTATCCCTAAAATGATTGCCTTCATGACTATCATCAGCATGTTCACGGGGGCATTATTTCCTAATTCTACCAGATGCAATGATTTATGTTATTACTTTATAGACAGAAAATTCAGATTCAAGAGGGACTGCACTGTTTGTTTCTACAAAGAATTTTGCTATTTCTAAATTAACTGACTTGCCTGCAGATACACTTTTATTATACCATGATAATATCGGGTAGCATCAATGAAGATCTTGTTAGTAAATGACAGGAAATAGACAGGAAACGCCAATCTTTTAAGAACCCCGTAATAGGAAAAATAATATTGCCTGTGAACAAAGGCTGAATTCTCTTCTGTGTTCTTCCCTTTATTAGCTTAGTATCTGTCTTATGAAGTAGCACAGTTTCAGGTATCATCTCACCTTAAACTATCAGACAAAAGAGATTGAAAAAAAAAAAAGAGTGATTTCAAAACAGAATGCATTCTCAGTAAATGTGTCTTTTGCTTCCCATTCCTCGGGAAAGGTGACAATAACTTTCACCCAAGGTGCAATTTCTTTGCCAGAATTTAGAGCAAGAACACCTACAAAGAAAATTCCTGTTCAAACAAAATAATTGGAAAACATCTTAGAGAATTAAAGAACAATTCACTTGGCCAAATACTTCAGTAGTAGCTTTATTTCTGTGTCGTATAAAAAAATGCTATAAAAAATATTTGGAATACTATCAGAGTTTAGCTTCCAAACACATCCATAACTATAACTAGATCTTCCATACATCCACAGTGTTGGAAGTCAGGTAGATTGAATGACCACCCATTGTGCAGTACAGACATACAACATGAGGCACACTGACTCTCAGGGTTACCGTAGGCAGCTTGTTGAGGAGTAAATGGTATCAATAATTAGTTATGATATGCAATTCATTCAAAATTTACCTTGACTTCTTTCATTGGATGCGATAATATAATCAAAATTGTTTCACAAAGTAGCTTGGACAAACACTAAGATGTGTTAAATCCAGCTAGTTGTAACACCATCCTTTTTCTCGGCACATATCCCACCTAGCTCTTTGTTTCCTATACAGAAGGCTTCTCTTCTTCCCTAAACTCTATCTTTGCAAACTCTGTCTAAAGTAAAAAAATATATATCCTCATGTGCCCATCCTCATCTTTGCGTGACTGTGATTTAATTTTAACACAATTCTTTTAATTGCCATTAACATTCTGCTAATATGTCCCACATTCTCCCACTATATAAGCAGAAGTTAGTCACTCTAAAGCTCTGATCCTTAACCCAACAGTCCATAAATCACACTGTTTATCCACCAGCATCCTTTCTGTAGAATACCTTACTTCTTTTTCCATGCTCCTGCCTAATGTAGATCTATGACAGTGAGGGAGAAAAAGCAGCTGATTCTACTGCGCTGCACTGCAAAATATGCAGACTTTCCTATTTCTCATACTTTACAAAAATTTTTTATGTTGCACAGAAGAAATAGAATTCAAGAAATTAAGCTGTGTAACCTGAAAAGACAATGAAAAGATGCCCAGAAAATAAGTACCTTCTTGACATACAAACAAAGTTTAGGAAAGTATTAGACTCATAAGGATGATAGCCAACAGATTATTTAAAACTATTTTCCTGCACTGCGTGAGTCCAATCTACAGTATCTCGTTTGAAAAAGAAATCTTCAACTGAAATGTAGTATTTGAGTAACAAATATACGAACCCCCAAAATTGCTATTTTCTTCTTCAGGAGGGAATGAATTCCCACAAAAAGGATGAATGAGAAACGAAACAAATCACACAAGATATCTTGTGCATAGAACACTATTTTTCATGGAGGCACATGGAAATGCAAATTCTCTACCACATTCAGTAAGTAGTTAGAATGTAGCACTATCCTGAGATAACAGAAAATAATTTCATAGCCACAGTCCTCGTGACTATGTAAGGAACTTTTCCCACACTCTGACAAATTTTACTTCATATGAGCAAATGCCATTGAAAAATGCTTCACCAGGCTCCCCCCCCCCCATGAGGTATGACCCCATGTTTCAGATTACTTTCCTATGCAACTGTGGTAACTGGGAGGCAATTTTTCAGCAGAGATTCTGAATTTGTTGTGCTGCTGTCCTCTGCTCCTCCAAAAGCAGCACGGGCATGAATCTGGCTAATGAGGATCCTAAGTCACACTGACAGACAGTATTTCCATTCTGCAGCTCATGACCATTGCTCTTCCGGTTCAGACCACCTTGATCATTCCTTGGCTTCTTTTCCTTAGGGTGACATAGTGGCATGAAAAAATCCCTTTTCTGTTGCTGTTAACACATCCTCTTGTCTACATGTGTTAAGTGACTGTCAGACTTCTTTCTCATGAGTAAAATGAGAAAATAAATGCTTTTCAAATATTCTATTTGTGCACTGCATATTTCAAAAACTCATGATATAGCTTTCCTTAACAAGATAAACATATTTAGTACTTGATTCATGATTGAAATCCTCAAATATCATATGCTTTCTTTCATGTTACAGTTATCTGTCAGCCCTACTGGGATAACTAATTTAAAGGGAAAGCAACAGTGAAGAAAAAGCACTTTTTAAACTTTTTTTTAAAAAACTTTTTTTAGCACTTGTATGAGAAGTGTCACACAACAAATTATTTATTTTTGCTAGCATCATATATCAAATCAGCAACTGCTAAACATCTTAACAGACAAATCTGACAGTAAATCCTACAGAACTGCCCAAAAGAGCTGGTCTAATAAACCATGGAAAAATGGAAAACTAGCCAGTCAGAGCCACAGACTAATGGAAATAGCCAATATCACCATGAACAACATGATAGCAAACTTTGAGACTTTACAGAATTCTTGCAATTCTAGAGATAACTTAATGAGAATTTTCATTATGTTGCAAACTTGATAGTTCTGAGACAGGGAAAAAGTGTCAAAACAAGAAGAGGAACATTTTAGCAATTTCCACAGCATAAAATTTAAAGATAGAAAAATATCATCACTGCTGAGCTATTTTTGCTTTTTATAATTCCAGTATTTCTTCTGGTGGTATTGAGATTTTCAGCTTTCCAAGTTGAAAAAAAAATATGTATAATCTCCCAGAATTTCTGCGTTATTGTTTTTAAAAACTTATAAAGTTAAAAATCAAATAATTTCATAAGCTAAAAAATGTAAGTGATGTGTATATATATTCAATATACAAAGTAATAAACCAGTCTGAACAAAATAATTGAAATAAAATATTCTACCACACAAAACCTTTTTTTTTTTTTTTGAAATGTAATGTATTTAGAAAATTGTTGCACTCTCATTTCTATTTTTATTCCTGATAAGTTGTCAAAAAGACTCGTTTCTACAAAACTGTTTCACTGCACTAAAACTGCATGTAAAATTTTGATAGAAAAAGTTACATTAAAAATACTTTAACCAGTTCTCGTCAGACTGGAAACAGATGAGCATGTGTAATCTGCTGGAATGTGTAGAGGCTGCAGCAGATATGAATGATTGGTCTGTGTGGCTGGGGAGCCCTGAATCTTATAAAGGTTTGGATTTTGGGATCTATTCCTTGTTTACCAACAGGATGATCAGTGTGCCATCCATCACATGCATCTGGAGCCAAGAGGCTGAGAACAACAGTGAGCTACATACTGAGACCATACAGTTGACAAACCACAGAAAGGAAAGTCATGCAAAGGCTGAGATTAAAAGGTCTACCAAATAAAGACAAGGGTAAAACAGTACCATTTCAAACTTACGTTGCTACCTTATCTCCCTAAATCAAACTGATAGGCATAAAGTCAGCAGTCATATTTCCTTCTCATTCTGTAAATACTGATACAGAAATGACTGCAACTTAATTAAAAGCTTCCATTTAAAATAAAAAAAAAAAAGGGTAACATTTACCTCTCCTCCTTTAGCTTGCCTGTGGAATAAATTACCAGCCCGTAAACAGTTGACAATTGCATATCTTTGAGTTGAAACTTTGCCCAATCTTGTCCAAATATACTGCTGAATAGTCTAGCTGGCCTTGGTCTCAACACTGTTTTACCTGTCCAGAGCTCATGTGCCAATATGGCAGAGCTCTGACATTCAATATCACAATGCTTACTTTACTGATAGATTTATTTCACCACAGATGAACTCCACTACGGCAAAATGGCTCCAGGATACAGTGCGAGGATTGAGGACTGACATCAGCAAAGCAGACCATGCAAATTATTATTCTTATGCATGTCTTCTATTATTCATACATACTTGTATTTTTAAATTTAGTTCATAGTTTAATGTTTACTTGAGCAAGTTATAGAATGTATTGCCCGTACGTGAACATTTGGCTAGGAGTATTTTTCTAAATAAGACATTGTTCTATTCTCATGATTCACATAAAAGATCTCATACTATTGTGGACATTTAAAGAGTTATCCAGGAAAATACCTAACTATACAAAAATGTCTGCTTTAATTTATTGATTCATTTTGGACCATCATGGGAAACTTAGGGCCTAAAAATATCTTACCCATAGGCTTTATGTTCACATTTCACATGCACTGAGAATGACTGACTGTAGTAGAGGCCCTTGGTACCTGTTGCTGAAGTTTCTGTTCTCGGTATTTTTCTTGGATTAGATTTGTAGCCAACTGGTTGTAATTGACCCTCTACTGGGAGAAGTTAGGATAAGAACATATGCCTTTCCTTAAGAAAGGGAGAGAGAAAAAGAGAAGGAGAAAGGCAGAGAGAAAGAGAAATATCACCAGTATTTATTTTAAGTTGCCTTCATTTCCAGCTTTTCTGGCAGACTGTCAAGCTTCTGTCACAATGCAGAACTCCATTTAATAGCAGCTCCTGGAAGAACAGACTATACAAGGAACTGTAATCTAACTAAAATATAAAATATAAGAATGGAGCAGTAGAGTTATTTCTGCCCTGTAGAGTAGACAGTACACCTGATATTGCCTTAAGATTTCTGCATATGAAATGCCAGGTTGGCATTTCTCTTTAGGGCAGTCATTAGTCAATTTGTCATACATCAGGCAAACATAAATTACTAAATTCTAACTGCAAATGTGCAAGCCTCCAATGGTTCTTTACCTCAGGCCAACTATTTCTAGGCTAAACAAACTTGACACCAGGCTTCAACAGCAATAGTAACAATTCCACAAGGATCTCAAGAGAATTAGTGGCTGTACCATGTGAAAATATGTAAATTCTATCTAATTTTTAGTGCATGAAAAAGGAACTTCATTTTTGCTAAACTTTTGCATGCAGAAATGTATATAAAAATACAAAGTTATTGTCTGCTTCTGTTAATCTTTCTGCAATATGCTATATGCTAAACTTTGGTGCACATAAATGGAGACTGTCCATCTTGCTATCACTGATGAGCTCATACGCATGGTAGCTTCATTCTCATCTTCAGTGTATAAAGTAAACCTCACTCTGAAATCAGCAGTCCACAACTAATAGAGTTCAGAATCCTCTTGCTCCTTTCCTGGTATCCAAATACAAGATTGCATTTTAAACTTACTACAAATCTTTTTTCTTTAAATATATGCAAAAGTTTACAATTTTGATACATACATACATCTTACCAAATGAGTACATAACTTTTTTTGCTAGTAAAGTACATGGACACTTCAGATTTTCAGACCCAAATTAAATACTAAGCTGCAAAATAGCAACTGATTAAATATAGTCCCCCTCCCTACCCCCCAAAAACACTCAAAGACAGATGAAATTCCTTCATTTGTCATTGAAACACTCAAACCTGTATTATAGAATACCACAGTGGGGAACCGCACAGCCATAGACTCCTGTGGCATCTTTAACAGACAAATATTTGATGTCAATATTAGGTATTGCTCCCAAAGGACAACTCCTCAAGTGGCACAACATCTCCTAATGCTGCACTAGGACACAGCTTCAACAGATAACAGATTATTTAATCTCTCCCAGCACTGAACACAACTCCTATGGCCAGGAGCCACACATCTTGACTAATCCTTCATCCCTAAAACTGGATTTGTTCACAACATTACTATGTCCTTCTCAGAGTCACTGATGTGGGTACTAACCCAGCGTGGTCCTCCTTAGCTTAGAAAACTTCTGTTACACCCAAAAATAGACTACCAAAGCCTGTGGCAATGTCATATAGAGACTTGGTGGCTTACATAGGATTTATGAGTAAAGAACATACATTTTTAATTGCTAGCTTGAAAGATAGCTTGAACAGATAGAATGAACAAATTGCTGTTCAAATGATTGAATAGGTAGAATGATCAGATAACTGTTCTTTCTATGGTGACAAATGGCTGTTTAGCAACCACTTGTCCAGACACTTGGAACAAGGAAAAAAAAAATGTATTTTTCAAAGAGAAAAGTAGTGCTTATGTGGATTATATGTACTTCTTACTCTCCCGCATGCTTCTCAAGTCATCTTAGTCCTTTCACTCCTTTGTGTCCCCAGGTGGATTTCTGGGCCCATGGGAGTAGTAAGGGACTTTCAGTTCAGTAATTGCTGAGTGTGACTTTATCTAGGATATGCAACGAGAAAATTAGAAAGGTGAAAGCCCAGCTAGAACTTAATCTGGCCACTATTGCAAAAGATAACAAAAAGTGTTTTTACAAATACATTAACAACAAAAGAAAGGCCAAGGAAAATTCCCATCCTTTACTGGATGTGGTGGGGAGCATTACCACCAAGGATGAAGAAAAGACTGAAGCACTCAACGTCTTCTTTGCTTCTGTCTTTAATAGTCAGAACAGTTATCCTCGAGGTACGCAGCGCCCTTTGCTGGAAGATGTGTTTGGGGAGCAGAATAAACCACCCACAATTCAGGAGGAAACAGTGACCAGCTATTCCACCTAGACTATCATAAGTCTATGGGGCTGGATTGGACCCACCTCATGGTACTGGGGAAGCTGGTGGAAGTACTTGCCAAGGCAATTTCCATCATTTATCAGCAGTCCTGGTCAAGTGGGGAGGTCCCAGATGACTGCAGAGTTGCCCATCTACAAGAAGGGTTGGAAGGAGGATCCGGCGAACTACAGGTCTGTCAGCTTGACCTTGATATCAGGAAAGGACATAGAGCAGGTCATCTTGAATGTGATCACACAGCATGTGTTGGACAACCAAGGGATCAGGCCTAACCAGCATGAGTTCATGAAAGGCATTTCCTGCTTGACCAACCAGATCTCCTTCCATAACCAAGCGGCCTGCTTGCTGGATGAAAGAACAGCTGTGAACGTAGTCTACCTAGACTTCAGCAAAGTCTTTGACGCTGTCTCCCATGGCATTCTCCTGGATGACAGGGAGGTGGTGGAGTCACTGTCCCTGGAAGCATTCCAAGAAATGTGCAGATTTCTGAGAAGCATGGTTAGTGGGCATGGTAGTGATGGGCTGACCTTTGGACTAGATGACCTTAGAGGTCTTTTCCAACCTTAATGATACAATGATCCTACGATTCTAGGAAATAGTGCAGCATGGGGGAGGGAGATAAGAGCAGAAGGAAGCAGAGTATCTGTTCAGCTTTCTTTCAGTACAGCAGCCAGTCATGAAAGAAACTTCGTTCCAGGATGTTGGTATGAAGCCAGAATGGCACTAACATCGACAACATCTGGTAAGGCGGACTGCCGCACATGGCAGTGGGTACAGCTGGTTCTCTGAAACCACACAGGAAAAAATGGGCCTCAGCTTTCTCACAAACCCAGCTTAGGTATTTACTCTTTCACCACTGAGGGGGAACAAATTCCTAGCAAAAACAGGCAAGTAACCCTGCAGACAAATTGTCATATTCTGGATAGTGCATGGACAACTTCCAAATGAAAAAAGAGTATCAGGCTTCACTAAACTTCTGGCAGTTTGGGATAATCTAAAAAAAAAAAAGAAATGTTAATGCAGAATAGGAACAGTTTTCTCTTTTGTATCTTTTTAAAAGCAGAAATGTTACCCTTCCCATGCATTTAACATCATAATTTATTGCAACCAAGGGGTTTGCATGACCTATGTTATCAGAACTAGAATAGTCAAGAAATTGTATCAGAAGACACTGTTTAAGTACAAGTCTAATTGCTGCAATCATTTTTTCTTTTTCTTTCCTTCTTTTTGTTTCCTTTGCATAGATCCACTTAATCCCATCTCTTACTGTGGGCAAGAGCTGACAGTTGTATGACATGGAATGTTTCCCTTTGTAAAAGCCTACTTCCTTTCTGTGTAGTTTTAGCCTAATTGAAATGTTTCCTATTAAGCTCAATCAAGGCAGCAATTATCTAATTACTCACTTATGCTTTTCCAGTCAAAAATTGTGCAACCAAGCATATTAGAGGGCTGCATACATATTTATTATTGTTTTTATATGTCCCTGTTTAGGTTTAAGCAGCAATCAAACATTTTTACAGTTCTTTTGTACTGCCTTTAAGTCAGCATGCAACTATTTTTTCCTATAAAGATTTGTGCAGGTCACAGAATCTCTTCTGTGCCTCCCACACGTTCTGCAGTAGGTAGAGAGCAATTTCAGAATCAAGTTACTGCTACGTCGCATGGTAAAGAGAAAAGAGGGTTACAAACAAACTCATTTCATATGAACAAGCCTCAAATGAATAAGTTTGCCAGACTGAACTAATCTACAGGAACTTTCAGGCCTTCTAAATGCATCACATATATGATGTAACTTTTTTTTTTTTTTTTTTAAAACTGGCTCAACTGATGAGGAATTTTACAAGATCTTCATTAAAACATTCCTTGTGAATATCTAGACTTATTATTTAGCAAGATTCCTGGAATCAAGAGTATCAACACTGCAGGTAATCTGAATTCCATGTCAGTAAATTCATTGTTTGTGCCACTGAAAAAAAAAAAAGGTTGTTGTACTAAAGTACTTTACTAAAAGTACATTGACTAAAGCAATTTATACAACACAAATTACAGTGCATTTATGTTTTCTATGTCAGCACTAGCTAGATACCTGATTCTTCTCTATACACATATAGACAGCTAGTATTTTGTTATTTCAATAATTTAAAAAAAATTAGGAAAACTTTGAATGCAAGATAGTTTGTTTAAGAATGCTTCATTATTCTTGAAGCAGGCACAAAATTTTACTGCAGTATTCTTACATCATTTACATGCAATAGTTTGTGGCTGGAATTAATTTAACTGATGCTAACTGACTATAACTTTGGATCCCATACTTCCAAGGATCATAACTTAACACACTACACAGTAGCAGCTTTTTTTCAGAATGGCACTGAATAAATCTTCATTGAACACAGAGTTCTACTCACTATCCCACTTTAAGAATGCAACAGAGTTAAAGATCTTGGTCCCTCTCTTAACGGGCACCTGAATCATGTAATTGGGATCGTGGACATTTAGAACTTGATTTGAAGCCCAGGAATCTTTTCCCAGATGCAAAGTACTCTAGATTTCTATCTCAGCCTTTTAGAACAGTCCTTCCAACACATGTATGGCCTACGAAACTGTATGCTCATGTTGTTCTCCTCACATTCATTTTTGTGCAGCAGCCTCTTTCTGTGAGATAGATAGAACAGTAACACAGCTGCAGAAAGCTTCTGCCCTGTGTTGCAGAAATAGCATGTTAACAGCTTTGACTCCTCACAATAGGCCCCCTACAATGCATGAGGCGGACAACAGAGATCCTCTTTGACATCACATGGTTCATATGCACACCCACGCAGGCAGTCTGAAAACTTAGTTTCCTATGTGCTAGTGCGGTCTGCCACTGCTATCTCTAATTTGAAGACCAAGGACATTTGGGGCAAAAGTAAATGACATTAATCAGACTCCTGTCCTTGCAGACTCTGAAAACTTCTTGTCATACTGCTACGAATATATGCTTTTTTTCCCTCCTTTTCAGAGCTAAAATGTTCACTCTTTGTAGAAAGGATAATTTTATGGGGAAAAAGTAGTAATTTCAGAACTACGTTGTCATAGTTAGAATGTAAATGGATACTTATACTGTATTTTAGAACTTCATGAAATGCACTATTTTTCCCTGCCACCTGACTGTGATGTTGTCTCATATACATTATCAACAAAAATACTGCTCTCTGGACTTTCTGGAATATATATGTATGTAGCACACACAGAGGTAATATCCACATGAAAAATTGGAGAGGTATGTCATACCCATGACTGCATCACATGCCTTCTATTCCAGCTCCATAGAAGTTAGTCTAACATTCCAAACTCCTGAGCAGCTTCAAATAGCTGCTGGAGGAGAGGACAGAGGAGAGAGACCCAACCTGCTAAATATGACAGTGAGACTGTGAAATACATCTCCCAGTAGATCCTGGTGGATATTTTCTACTTGTAGAAAATCCAGACATTTCCCTAATGAATTTTAAAACTATGATGGTATTGACTGAAAAGATTTATTATAATAGCTGCAGCTACAAAGAGCAATTTCAAATTTAAAAAACCATTGAAAGACTCAGAATTCCTGATATCCCAATACAATGATTGCTACACCCTTAAGAATGAGCACAAGGAAACAGTCTAACTGCACAGAGGAGATTTTCATTCAAATTAAAAAGACTATAACATTACAGTAAGAAAAAAATCAGGGGAAAACTGCTGTAAATTATACCAAATGTACAATCCATATTGTCTTTAAAGTTACAAGAGGACACTTTCAATCAACAGGTTTAGTAGGGCTTGTCAATAACAGTAAACTTTATTTTCATCAGTCTAGATAGCACAGAGCACAATCAAATCTATTATTTCTTCTAGGTGACACAAACAATGACATATAAATACTTGAGTGTACTAAATATTCCCTTTCATCACTACTGCAGTGTAGTCTAATGTGTAAATAAGTAGGTCCAAATGTTGCATCAGATACATCTCAACTTTAAATAAATCTGGTCCATGTGTCATCAGTAAAAAATTCTATCACTTTACAGTGGTGTTTTTGTCACGTATCTACCAAGTAATATCAAGTTCTGCAAACAGCTAATATGTACAAAATAACGCAAGGAGAACTTAGGTTTTACATTAGGAAATACTTCTCCTTAAGAGTGGTCAGTTACTGGAACAGGCTGCCCAGGGTGGTGGAGTCACAGACCCTGGAGAAGCAACTTTTAAATGTTGTACTGAGGGACACAGTTTAGTGGGAAATATTGGTGATAGGTGGGCAATTTGACTGGATGATCTTTGAGATCTTTTCCAATGCTGGTGATTCTAATATATTCCTTGTGAATTCACTGAATTCAAGCATTTAACTGTTAGGAAGGTGCATGGTCCAGCAGAGGAGACTTCAACCTAGCATTCTGGTACTAAATATTATTTTCACAGTTGTTTATATTTCTGTCAAACGATGTAAAACTCATCCTACATTTTTAAAGTGGAATGCCAACCCTAGAGTCTCAGATCTTGATTTGAGTGCAATACAGCTGCCACAATCCTACTAATTTTTTTTTTTATTTTTATTTTTTAAACAGTGTTGTCAAGTGCTGGAACAAGATGCCTGAATGGATTCAGGAATCTCCATTCTCAGAAATGTGACAACTTGACTAGACATGGGCAGAGCAATCCCATTTAACTCTGTCTCAGGACCAGATGACCTCCAGAAGTCCCTTAGCACCTATATGATTCTAACAATAATTTTGGTACCAATAATAATACTAACAACACACTGAGTCTACAAGACAAAAGCTCCAAATGAATATGTACACTAAATAAGGTGATACATCTGAAAATTTCTTATGCACATGTATATTATGTAAAGTAAAACATCTCAAAATTTCCTTTACATCATAGAATACATAATGATTCTATGATTCTATGAATTCAGATGTAAAGATTACTTGTACATTTGAAACATTTCTGACTCTCTTTCCAAATATAAAGCTTTGGAAAATACAAAAGGTCTGAAAATAGTCTGGATTAAGTTTGTTAAAAGTTTTAGGGGAAAATAATCAATACAAAGCCAGAAAGAAAATGCAAAAAAAGCATATTACTGCCCCAAATTCTATTATTATTACATCATTGCTAAGTAATTAGTAAAATAGATGATTAGGAATTGTTTTCATGACACATGTTAACACTTACAGAATTTGGATAGTTAATACCAATAGCCGAAGGAACACAAAATATATATAAAAAAAAGTGTTTATCCTAACATTTTTCTTCATACTGCAGAGAAGAGAAACAATAGAAATAAAACAAAAAGATTAAAAATAGCTACTGATCTGTAACTTTTCCTGAGACCAATAAAATCGAAAGGTAGAAATGTTAAGAGTGGAGAGGGAAAGGACTATGAGAATTAAAATCCTTAAAATCTTTAAATCATTGTAAAGTTAAAAGGGCCAGAGGGGATTGAGAACATTACAAAAATCCCAACTGCACATGTGAAAAAAAAGAATGGAAAAAACATATGTAAAACATGAACATTTTTATATTAAAAAGAACAGTGCTTCAAGTATTACTGCTGTCTGATTAGGAAACTGAAGAATAGTGAAGGCTGGAAAGCATGATCTCTACAATTTGCCACACTGTTTTCTCAAGAAAAACATGATGTAAGGAACTTGGTGGTAGGTGGTCTTTGAAGGCAATGCTGATTTCACATAACACAGATTCAATTTAAAGTATATGTGGAAATAGACAGTGCACATCCAAAGCACAAACCACAATATATTACCTTCATGCACAGATATGTAACAGTGCAAATTCCTCTAAATTAAAGGTTAAACTGCTCCCAGAGGAAGAATTGTCTAGCCAGCCCCACAGCAGTGTAATCAAGTTACAGACCCCAGAGGAAGTTAGAAGCCATCGGTAAAACTGCCTTCAGAATCTACCATGAAGGCAGATGGTGCTGCCAGTAGCTGGCTTTCCGCAAGCAAGAATTCATTCTTAAAAACAGTTCTAATCCACTCTGCAGTGAGCATCACAGCCAAAACAGAAAGATAAAATAGATAGTCAAAGGCTATCTGCCTTATTAATATGGACCTGCTTCCCAGGAGCTTGCTAGATGAAGAACTCACTGCACACTCTAGAACAAGCAACTCACCAGAAAGTAGTATCAGGAATCTAGTAAAAAATAATAATAATAATGTGCTACTTTCTGTATTAGCTTCCCCTTCAGATGTGCCCACTTCTCCCTACTGACTTCCTAGCTGCTTAATTCTCACACTCCACCCTCTTGTGATACACAAACACCTGTTCTTTAAGTATTGTGATCCTTAAACTGAAGGCATCTGGTAGGTGTTCTGAGCATTAGTCTGCTACATGAATGCTGAGATGCTGTTTTTCTCAGTCTTACTGATGTTGTAGCTATGCAAAGCTGCCAATGTCCAGTTCCAGCTGTAATGCATGAAAATGTGCCCATCCACAGGATCTACTAGAAGATGTGCCTCAGAAGAAAAAGGTAAATGGTATTTTGTAGTAACAGCAACACAGAAAATAAAAGCATAAACAGTACATGGCTACTTCATTCACTGTCTACTCCTACGGTAATTACACACTGTAGCTCAACCTCTGGCAGTCAAATAATTAAAGAGAACTTCCAGCTTAGCCAGGATAAACTTGTTCCAAAGATCTAAAATATTCACTTCAAAAGAATCTGCCACAGAACATTTTCTCTGGTGGCTTTTCATAAAGCTTGGCTGAGTGTTCTTTTCTGTCCAGTTATTTCTCAGCTAACAGCACATCTTTCCTCAATTGCCAGCTCACTCACATAGTTAAGAGACACACAGCCAACATGTCACACTTTCCAACTTGTGCATGACTCTGTCTTATAACACCTTCTCCTCTCACAGGAGGAGTCATTACTGGGGTTCAGTATAAAGTCATATTTTCTTTAGATTTAGGCTCAGCATGAGTATTTGTCTGTTAATACAATAATTGCCAAAGCATATGAAAAAGGGATAATTGAAAAAGTAAACTTCTGTATGAAGTAACTGTTGATATAAATAAGTCTAATGATTAATTCTTTTTTCAGTCACTAAGTGCAATATATCCCCAATGTTATATTTTTTTGTATACTTTCGTTATATTTGTAAAAAATGTTATTTATAATGACCTTTCACGAAGGTGGTAAGGATGGACCCAATGACGCCAGATGTTAAGAGCTCTCAATTCCAATTAATTTTAATGAGAGCTGAAGGTATTCAGAACATCTACCCCTGTTGCTAGTTAAGCAGGGTCCTTGCAGTCACACTGGAATTTCTGAATCCTAGTAAAATTATGCAAAGACATACAGAGCCCCAAATTGAAATACATAAGCTCACTAGTATTTGCAGCTTACTACTACAAATACTCTCATTCCCTCTCTTCCAACAAGACCAATCCTTTTCTACCCATTTTGTCTCTGTTTTTTCGTTTTTTGTAACACAATGAACAAACAAGGCAACTGGCCACAGCTGGCCTGCTCCTAGACACTCACTGAAAAACTCAAATGTTTTCCTGTACCATTCAAGCTTCACACCATTTCAGATGCCCCACTCATTCTGCCCAATTCTGCGGACTTTGATCCAACTTACAAGAATGTGTTGAAGCTAATCAGCTGTATATTTTTGGAGGGTAAGGGAGGAATGTTTCCTCCTGAGCCAAATTATCTGAGATGCAGTCAGCTCCTCATCCTCCCAGCAGGACTATAGAGACAGGCATATTTGAATTCAGAGCATTACAAATTAGAATTTAATATTAAAAGTAAAGTAACAGACTGTATAACAAGCTTCAGTTAAGACACAGTGAAAATAAGCTAAATAGACTGTTTCCTAGATGTGAATGAGATTTTCACCTATATTTCTAAGGAAAATGGGAATACTGAACCCTTCAGATCGTTTCTTACTTCTCCTACAGCTGGAAATAGTGAGAGGAACCGTAAACAGTTTTAAGAGGGACAGACTGAGGGCATCTGCCTCAAATTATGTTGGGAGCAACTGTTCCATAGTACGTTCATACTTAAATAGATGAATTTCTGTGCACTGCCAAGATTATAATTTCTAGTCTGCCTCAGCCTCTACCTCTATTTCTTTTGGCTCTAAGCAAGGCAGAAACAGAGATGCTATGCGACTTCCCTACAGAAATTATAAAGTCCCAGATATACAGTCCAGCTATCTCAATTTAGCTAGTCAACATGCCTCAGCTGAACCATAGTAACTGCCTTTATACACACTGTAAGCACTAGGAATACATACTGCTGTGATTTACAGGCTAAACTACAGACAGAAGGCTAAATTTGATGTTCAACAAATCCAAATGCAAGATCTTGCACTTGGGTAGAGGCAACCCTCGCCACCAATACAAGCTGGGGGATGAAACATTGAGCACAGCCCTGCCAAAAAAGAGCTGGGGGTACTGGTGAATGGGAAGCTGGACACGAACCAGTAATGCACCCTCACAGCCCAGAAAGCCAACTGTACCCTAGGCTGCATCAAAAGAAATGTAGCCAGTGGGTTGAGGGAGGTGATCCTGCCTCTCTGGACTGGTGAGGTTTCATCTGGAGTACTGCATCCAGATGCAGAGTGCTCAGTACAGGAGAGACATGGACCTGTTAGAGGGCATTCAGAGGAGGGCCACACAAGTGAACAAAGGGATGGAACACCTCTCTTATACAGACAGGATGAAAGAGCTGGGGCTGTTCAGACTGGAGAATAGAAGGCTTCAAGGTGACCTGATAGCAACCTTTCAATTTCTAAAAAGGAACTACAGGAAAGAAGGGGACTCTTTAGTAGGGTCTACAGTGATAGAACAAGAGGAAATGGCTTAAAGAGCATAGATTTTGGTTGGATATAAGGAAGAAGTCTTTTACAGTGAGGCACTGGAACAGGTTGCCTAGAGATGTGGTTGATGCCCCGTTCCTGGAGAATTTCAAGGCGAGGCTGAATCAGGCCCCAGGTAACCTGATCTAGCTGTGTATGTCCCTGTTCATTGCAAGGGAGTTGGACTAGATGACCTTTAAAAGGTCCCTTCCAATTCTAAAGGATTCTGTGATTCTATGAAATCATAAAGCCATAATAGAACTTGCTTCATGTTGAGCCTTCATGGGTAAAGTGTAAAGTGAGAATTAAAATGGAGGTTCCCTCCCTCCTCATTTTGTTGATCAGTTCTAAGATGCTCATGAGGTGACACAATGTACCATATTTGTACTTGCTTCCTCAATACTTCTATATGATACTTGAAGCATTTAATGGGTATGCAGTTAAGAGCTCCAAAATTACTCTGAAGTAAACAGAAATCAGCTGACTTTTCTGACTTACTGCTTTGGCTTCCAGTCTTACATAGACTTAATCACATGTTTAGGTTTAAATGAATGAGAAGGACAGCTCATGCTGGGGGGTGGGGGGGGTGGGGTTCACCTACAGGCCAAGAACACTGTCCTCTTTTGCCTGCACTATGGAAGCCTTTATTTATCACAGAAGGTGTAATCTACCACCTTAGGCAGCAAGTCAGGCATTTAATCTATGGAATTGGCTTCCTACTCAACAGGGAGAGAGTTCCCCAAAACTTTCCCAACTTTAGAGACAAGTCTTAGGGAAGTTTTGGACAAGATGTCTCACTGTACTCTTTATTAATACAGGAAGCTTAGACGACTAGCTAAAACCAGACAGAACTTACACATGCTAAAATTAAGACAACTTTGGCTTTAGATTCTGTTTTTTAAATCAGTGCATGTACAAAAATCAATGTGCATATTTTATTAACATGAATCATGCATATACAAGTACAAATTTTCACATGCATATTCCTTCTAATATATATTTACTTGTGATAATAGTACATGTCTAGCAGCCATGTGCCACCCTATTTACAGTAGTAAATTTCTGTATGTAAACAAAGGCACATAAAGAAATTAAATATTTGTTCATATACTTTGAGAACAATTGCTAGAATACAGACCCCAAATATATTGCATTTTACCCTATCTTAACAGTGCTTGTTTTATCCTGTTATCTGTTATTCACCATAAAAATCCACTGCACAACAGAATTATCACTAAAAAGGTCGTCTTAGCATTTTAATCATTAATACTTCCAGGATGAGGTAGATTATTACACTAAAATGAAGATAATTCTGCAAATCCTTAAGTAGAAAGCAATTGTCATGTTCCAGAATCAGCAAATCAGCCAGTGATTCATCTGAACAGCTCTGTCAGCTCTTGCCGTATTGGCTGAAAAGCTTAAGAGTTATGCTTCTCCACATTGTCAATTATTTAAAATTTAAAAGAAATCTAAGTAATTAGTTCTTTCTTGGAAACATCGGTTTAGTCTTTCAGTTCTCATCTGAATAGGAAAAAGCAGAAACTTCTGTTTAAAACAGAAGTATAATTTAGATGAATTTATTTATTTATTTATTTTTACTTCAGTAGCTTGATTTTAGCTTTTGAAATCAGAGCTGAAGTGCTTTCTTAAAAAAGAAAAGATTAATAGATCTACAACAAATCTGTTCATAGCAGCAGTTATCTACTGCATTCCAGTCTGGAGGACATCCTAGAATTGATAACTGCAAAAGATCGGTGCTTATTTGCTTGGACCCACATGCAAGGGACCTCAGTATGGAACACCAAATGAGCTGCATTAGCTATGTGGCAGGCTGAATATTTGCTACACACTATACATACTATATATCTTCCTTCACTGGCTAGGCAGTGCGTGGATATGGCTTATTTTCCTGGCATGTCATCACACCTCGCTGGTAGCAGGCAGGACCAGAATTTGTCTGCCTTTTTTTTTTTTTTTTTTTTTTAAATACTGCAGCCTAATTCCATTTCTCTGCATGCTCTGATACTACAGTGGTATTAGTTGAAATTAACAGGAAAAGAAATCTGAACATTTCACCTAAGCATGGATGAATTATTGCTAATAAACACCAAAAAACACATACTGAGCTTGAGGACTGGGCGACCAACTTCAGCCTGCTCTGACATGATATGTGAAGCAGCTGGAAATCTGACTGTCTTTGGTTACTGACCAACTGAAAATTGTTTTTATGTAATTTTTCCTTAAAGGTTGTGTATACTTCCAGAATCCAGGCCAGTGTTTCCTTTCTCAATAAAATAGGATCTAAACACCTCTAATATGTGAGAGCTACAATGCCCCAGTTGCTCACTCACTGCATCACCAATAACCAAAAATGTTACTTTGTAAAAGATTTTTTGTATTCCTT
Source organism: Pavo muticus (assembly GCA_016647715.1). Lineage (NCBI taxonomy): Eukaryota > Metazoa > Chordata > Aves > Galliformes > Phasianidae > Pavo > Pavo muticus. The sequence goes on along the minus strand of JACDJE010000319.1, from coordinate 274,780 downwards.
GGTATTGAAAAAGAGTATATATATCCATTTTTAATATGCATATGCATAAAATTTTATGCATTTTAATATGCATAAAATAAATTTTGAACATATACTGTTTTGTTTTGATAGGTCCCTTAATATACAGGCAGCAGAAGTTATATACATACTTGATATTCCCAGTTCCTTGTAGAAATGGATCGGAAAAGCTGTTTTCAATACTTCAGTGTATGTTTTAATAGGGAAAAATAACTGCTAATTATTATGAAACAATGAGCCCTATTTCAAGTAATCCAGCCAATCAGTAGAAAGGATTTTAGGCCTTCTGTTTTGTATTTGTGTGCAAACAGCTGTATTTCATTTTTTAGCCTCTTTGTTGTTTGAAGCTTTTTAACTTTTTGTAAGATAAAATCCCTGTTGTCACGGTGGCCAACACGCTAGTGAAATCAGAGTGGAGGAAGGGGGAGAGCTATAGGGGAATGGAAAGCCCCCTGGTTGAAGCTTGTAAATAAATCACATGAAAAGAATGAGTGAGACCAGTTTGTCCCTAGGTATAACACTGACTTCATAACAGACTTTAAATTGCAAATATTGCTGTGATTTCAAGTCAAAACATTGAATTACTTCCATCTACAATGTACTCTAAAGGAATGTGCCATCATACAAACATGACACCATTAGAATTCCTTGCTTCCTAATTTTGATAACAATTTATAACTTCCTTGGGAAACAGTTTGGATTTTTAATAAAGCAGATGGGAAAAATGAACACTGGAATAAGTCCAGCTGCAGTGCATGCAGTCCTTAAAATTAAAATAAAATAATTTCATGATTTATTAGTGGTTTATTGGTTGTTTTGAGATTTACTTCAAAATTTAATAATTTTGTTGTACTATAAAAGTCTGGGTAGAATTTCAGTTGGGTTTAAAAGTCTAAATCTAGCTGGCAGCACAGATTAAAATGAACGCTGATTTCTTGGTTTGTGTTCAGACCTCCTGAGACAAAAGTTAATGTAACAGAACTACTTTACGTATATAGTGGAGTGGTGGAAGTGCTCCATATTCCTTGTTCTCCATGCATGTGACTTGCATGCCGCCTTGATCAAGCCTATATTTTAGAATTACAGGGAGCTTTGATCAGGAAAGATCCAAGAAATAACTGCAAGACACAGCTGCCAGGCTAAAGGAAGAACATGTCAGGGCAAGCAATGGCCAAAACAGTTTAACTAAGCAGAGAAGGCCTTTGTGGTACGAAAGTCATGGAGCGCATGAATTCATCTGTCCTTCCAGCCTCTTTTCAAAGAAGAGTTCCTTCTGAGAATTTTAGCTAAAAACTGACATTCAAGAGAAAACCCCAGCATTTAAGCTTAGTTGACCAAACTCAAAGACGTGCTCAGGATTCTCTCTGACAAGACGTAACTTTGTCATGTCAAATGCAGAAAACAGTTAAAGTAACCTTTTAAATCTTTTATCTCAGCTATGGCTCAAGTTGACCCTTGAATTCCTCAAAATATTTTGCTACAAACAAATCAGAAATGCAAAAGTTTATTCAAAATTGCTTCTGTAATACATAAAATTAATTTTTCCTTTAATACTAAAAACTGTTAATAATAAAATCTGCTGAGAAAACAAAATATTCTGAATATACACGAAGAGTAGAACTACTTCATTCCACTGACTATATCCTCTGGTAGATGCATTTCCATCAGAATGTTAGTCCTGCAGACAAAATGAATATCAGGTGGTGGTTTTGAAAAAGGGCAGACCTAACATGAGGTGATTAGTTTCAAAAACAGATTTTTATTCTTGATAAATTATTACCAAAATACAATCATCTGTTGATTGAGGATATAGAACAGATCGGTCATACAATAACCCAGAGGTTAAATGAAAAACTGAAATAAGTTTAACATAGTCTTTCATTTTGTTCCCCAGCAGTGCAAAACTAAGGATATATATATATTTGTTATACTAGAGATGTATGATTTATCTTCAGCTATATATTTCTTGAGGTCATTTATTTCTTTGTTGGCCATACTATCTACATTGTGTACTACATATGTACACAGACTTTTACACATGTATATAAATACATCACATCAACTTGCAAGCAGTGATTAATGTACTTTGCACAGGACTTAACTGGAGTCTCCATTGCCCTTTTACTCAATTAAAATCTGTAATCTACTACATTTGCAATTATTTGTGAAGAAATCAGAGAAATCTGCTGGCCTACAAGTAATTGTAGTAGAGTATTACAGAAAAAAAAGAAAGTCATTCTTAAAGCAGGAGTCCTAGACATTTCACTCACAAAAAGGAGCTCATAACAATACTCGAATAGCAGTTCTTATTGAAATGGTGGTATAACTAATAACTTATGTTTCAAGAAGAAATCATACCATGAAAATCATCTTCTACCTTCTACAAACAGTTATAACTGTACCATACTTAATGTGAAGATGGAAAAAAGAAAAACAAGCTTCCATGTTTCTTATCCTACAAGGAAACATGATTTTTATGGAAAAAATGTTAAGCGCAGCAGAATGTGATCCAAAGTTTTAATTATTCAATCAACAGAACAAAAATTGTGACATTTTATCATATTTTCATTGTATGCTATGACTTGTAGTCATCTAGGCAAAATTTCCTGCATATAAATTTTCACTAAAATGAAAATAAAAATACAGCCACATATTTCACATTCAGTAGTGACAAGAATATAAAATAAAATACCTGAAGTTTTCCACTCTAAGTCAGCTCTACAACAAGGTTTTAAATTAGTGCTTACTACTAGAAGTCTACCTATGCCCAATTAACTGGAAGTCTTCTACCAACCACACACCTTTTCTTAACCAGTTCTTCTGCTAAAGATTCTAAAAATAGTAGGCTAAATCAATAAAAAGTTGTTATTGTTTTGGTTAGCATGCAAACTTCTCATATGTAAGAAAAGTTTCACGCTTTCTTATCCTGCAGCTGTCAGTAGCAGGCTTACCTTTCCAATGCAAACCATAATGCACATATATGCTATTGAAGAGAGGAAAGAAACAGTAAGCATTCTTGAGTACATATGACTATTTAAATTGGGAAAAACAGAAGCATTGCTAATTAAGTTTTATTGCTATTCTGAGATTACTAAATATTACTAAATATTTGATAAACAGTTAAGTGGCTTAACTTATTCCTGCTGAATAAGAGCAAATCCATTTAATACTTTCTCTGCTGCACTTAAAGGTACCTAAATATATTAAATTCTGACATGTACATGTTACAGTGACATGTAAATTGGTAAGAATTGTGAATTTTCTTCCAAGTGTTATCTAATATAGAATTACAGGACATTTAAACATAACTGTGTTTCAGAAAATTCTGTTAATGACACTCATGTATTTTTTTGAAGAACTTCATTTCCTAATTTGTGATATTCTTGACCTATGGTATTGTTAACTTTCTCATTTTGTTGAATGTTTTTAATTTTTTGGTGCAGACTGTATTCAGATAGGGAGCAAAGGGGATCCGTAAGAACTTATGGTTCTTAGTCAGTAGAACCTAAATTCTTGCATTGCCTCTTGAATATCTTTTATTCCATCCAAGTGCTATTACTTAGGATTTTATGTAATTGACTCTTAAGCCCAAGACTTCTCTGAATACCATTATTTGCTTCAAAAGGCAGGAGGCACACTGAAGTAAAAGGGATCAGTAATCATCATTAGAACATTATTCATATGAAGTTTAATTCTCCCTCCCTATCAGCCATCTATATTTATTCTCCAGTTGTGGTCCCGTCCCCCCCCCCGACTTATTTGTGGCATGCAAGAGGCTCCCCAGTCATAAGATTGTGTGGGCACTCCTGTCAAATGAACAAGGGATTGATTGATTCACATAACCTTGTTTGTGACGCATGTTCTTATCCATTCAGCCCTCTTAAGCAAAAGACAGGAGAGTGCCTAGCTGATTATCACTGGTTTTGCCAGCTATATCTCATACGTTAGTAACAGTAAAATTATACTATTTAGTTTATGTCAGACATGAAAGGTGAAATGAGCAGCATCAATAGGGAAAAACCTAAAAACCAAATCTGAACGACCAGGAAAATGTTGAGTACACAAACACAGTCATGTGTAGACATTGTCCAAGACCAGCAGCTACAAGATCTCACATCAGTCCTGTCTAGTATGTGACTGAACTGTACCGAGTATGCAAACACTAAGAACACATTACTACATACAGCATGCAGAAACCTGTTCCTCAAAAGCATCAAGATGTGCTTCAGAGCTTGTTGATTTCCTAACATGAAAATAATAGCAAAACATTGTGATGCAGGCATATGATATTTTTGCTTCATACTGCAGTGAAGCATCAAATCCTTTTCAAAATATTTTTCTAAATCTGTTCCTATCATTGTCACAAAAAAGATTTTAATAAAGCACCATCATCTTCCATATGTTTACAGCCTTATGTAATGTGAATTTATGCATAAAAGCAAAAAAACAAGTGACTTTTCCTACCATTTGAACAGAAGTTCATTGAGCCATGCTCCATGACTACTGTTCAGAGGAATAGTTCCTTCACTGAAGAGAATCCTTGGTGAGTCATAGCTCAGTTGCTTCCCTCAGAATATGGAAACTAGTGTATGGACTCAATTTGTAATTTTCCTCTACATTCACTAACTCTATTTAACAATGTCCCCAGGAATTTCCATCTTTACATGGGTATCATTAAGCAATTTAAATGAGCATATGTTAGTGTTCTGCGTTCTTCCTCCACACTCAAATGCTCCCTAGCTTTAGTTTTGGGTATGAAGTTATGTTAGCCTACAATCTTCACAAAGCATAAGTATCTGCTACAGAGGCAAAGTTAACCATGCTTACATTATAGAAAACAATATTACATAGACCTTGAGGATCATAAAGTAGCTTTGGCACGTTGTTGTTGCTAAAAAAAATGTAAGTTACCTCTCCACTAACCAAACAACATTCTATCAGTGTGTCAGCTGTAACAACACAAACATTTGTCTTCTCCTTTTCTGCTCAAGGTCTGAAAGGGAAGAGACACTCAGTACCCACAGGGAATACTGTCACAAAGCTCCCTCTCCAACTTTTCACATTGAATTTTTTTTTCACTTTTATTTTTTGCACTCCAAAAGAGTATTTATTTGGTTCGTTGCCTTAAGTAAGGTGATCAATTGGTGAAGTTTGCTCCTGTCTCAATGAAAGTGAGCTCAACACTACACTGACTAAAAAAAAACATAGGTTTTTCTGCTAGAGATGAAAGGAAGCAAGAGTATAACCTTCCAATGAGTGAAAACATACAGAAATAGTGTGTAATCATTTTACTGTTGTTTACTGAGAATTACTAGTTAAACTTGAGGAATTCTTTATCCTATAAGGTTAGTGGAATATGTCCATATCTCCCTGAAAATGATATTTCTGCAAGTCTTTCAATGTCAGATCAGTATCAGACCTGTTCTGAAGAAAAAACCACCAAAACCTAAGTCCACTCCTTAAAAAAATTCCTTTTTAGCCCCTCTGGGCTCCAAGTGCTATTGCAGTTATTTTTTTCCTCCCTGGATCTAGGCAGAGACAGAAACTCTAAAACACCACGTATCCTGTCTAAGTAAAAAGAGAACAACAGTTGATTAGTTTCTTGCTTGTCTAGGTGTTGTTTGCAGTATGAAAGGCTACATACTGGAGCTAAGAAAGAACCCAGGTCCTGGCTGAGGCAACTGTAGGCAGAAAGAATGAAAACAGATTTCACAGAAAAAGAGAAAAACCTGAGTTTAAGCTTCCTCTTGGCATGCACAAGTTAGTCTGGGGATGCGGGACAGTCTTAAGCCTCAGGAGACCCTAGGAACAACCACTAGGGGAAGACAGCACTCTTTCCATCTAATGAACTTCAAAAGAGCTTAGGACTTAGAGGCCTGGAACAAGAGAACAGCTACTTTCAACTTGCAGTTTATCATTTAACTGGGAGGAGAAAAAGCACTCCAAGAAACCTTCTCAACTTTGTCAGATGCAGGAAAGTCACATAAAAGCACTAAAAAGGAGTCTCTATATCAGATCACCCTGTTTGTCTTGTGTACAAAAAGTTCTAGAAAGTGTCAGCAAAGGACAGCTGTTCTCTTTTCTGGCCAGCTTGGTGCTTTGCTTACACTCAGAGACACTGGGATTTCAGAGGCGAAGGATCAAAACCCAATTTCTTTGCTTCTACTTTTTCTAGGCTGAAAGCATTCATAAGGATAAAAGATACCAATTCCGATGTTTTATTCTTATTTCTTCTTTTTATTTTAAACCACAACATGTAGAATTTGCCTGAGTGAAATTTCAAAGTACCAATCTTAATAACAAACCCACCATAACAATTTAATAAGAAAATATCAAGGATAGCCTTTTCAGGAAGTGCCTAAGTATTGGTCAACTTCAGTCTCTACATACATTGTTTCTGTCATTTGATATTGCACATGGGTTTAACAGCGATTTGGATGTCACACATTTTTAACTACACAGTTAATCCTTTGTTTAAATACTCATGTGTAACCTAAGAGCAACAGCATCTCTAACATCCTACGTATTTAAATTGCACGAAGTCTTCCCACAAAAAGCTCCATATATATCAAGATAAAACCAAATACCACTGGAGGTGGACTGAACCAGTAGTTTGTACAATCAGGAGAGGTTCATGGTTCCTATACACAAACACCACTGACTTGAAAGTTACAATGCAGATACCTTGACAACTTCAAGCTCCCAAACTGATTTTTGCATGCAATATGTACTTGATGAGACTAAAATGCTACTTTCTAAGAGCAGGCTAACACATAATTACTGCTCTGAAGGCAAGAAAAGCCATGCAAAAAAAAAAAAAAAAAAAAAACCTATAGTATTAATTTCCTATGTCACAACTGCACAGATAGGTAGTTACCACAAGAAGTGCAATATTTGTCACCCCTATTTTCCAGGGGTTGACTTTTCTGAAGCAGTACAGGGAGAGATAGAGTACAGAAATGCTGAGTGTGCTTGATGAGGAACACGACTAATGAGGCATAGTACTATCTTTCCTAAGTGGAAAAACATAACCAGAAAGGGCAGGAAATGTAATTACTGAAAATGTTATTTATATATATCAACAATTGTGTATAAAAACAAGTTTTAAACTAGTTCCAAAGATGCGAGATACGTTTAACAGTTTCCCTCTTATGTCTGTCCCTCTTTTTGACTACCATGAAAGAAAACAGACTGCAATAAGAGAACTCATGCTGTAAGTGAACTTATCAGAAACTTCTTGATTTTGTCAGCTTTTTCAGGCACAAAAATCAGTCATTTTAACAGATATGCTAAGATGTTCTTATAGCAGGCAGAAAAGCCAGAGAATCTACAAACTGGAATAACAATAAGAAAAAAAATACACAAAACAAAGAAAAGAACCCAATAATTTTAAGTCTCTAGGTTCTCCTTTCAGTAACAAATAATACCATTAAGACTCTTTCTGTCTCCCTGTATTATCGATACATCACACTGATGCCACATTAACACTGCAAAGTTCAAACACAGACCTGCTTACACCCTGCTGAGTGCTAGATAGGGGATAGCATTACATTTCAAACTTCATAGCAACAAAACTTGGGAAGTATAGGAAACTTCAGGATGAGATAGAGATGTGTTGACCTCGTACAATACTGCCAAGAAAACTGTGACAGTTTGTGTAAAACAATTTGTACGCCACATATTCACTATGATGCCATCCACCACACTCACTGAAAAAGAGCCATTCAAATTGCATGATAGTGACTTTATTTAAGGTATTTTCCCCTCTACCACCATGGGAGAGGACAGAATGGGCGTGTAGATATACATCCAGGGCTAAACTTCATATTTGAAACTACTTGCACTGAAAACCGGGATCAGTGTAAAACAGTAGCTCCTCCGCACATTGGGTGGCTGTGACAGTTCAAGCATGCAATTTTATAGCAGGCAGCAAACAAGACTGGGAATTCAGGGTTAAATATCCAGTGAAATTTTGTCTTATAAAGTAATGAAAGTTGACCAAAAGAATAAATCAAATGGATCTCCTAACAAACTGAAAACAGCTGTTTGGCTGAGCTTGTCTTTAAATTTGGTAATTATTACCCTACTGTGGCTCAAGGTTATTCTGTATTAGTGAAACAGGATATCATATGAAAATCATCCAACTTCTTAACTTACTGTAGCATCAAAAATTCCACTGTATAAAAATATGCTAGAAAAGTAGCCTTCTAAAAACTTACCTATAAACCTTTTAAATGATCATTTACTCATCTTACTCACAATTACACAAAATTTAATTAAAATAAAACTAAAATACCTATTTCGACCAAATGATATTTCACCTCTAGTCACTCCAACTGTGTTTTCACGTAAATGCATTGAAAAACAACTTCATAAACATGGAGTCAGCGATAAATTATCTTAGCTTAATTGCCTACTCCCTGGACTACCACACTTACTTAACATGCAGAAAAATTGCCTTTTCTTTTTCTTTTTTTTTTTTTTCCAATAAATTATTTCTTCAGAAATACTTTCTTTGAAGTGATTTTCATACCAATAGCAATACACAATGAATAATGATTAAATTTAATTTTTTGAAGTTGAAAACTTCTTAAGGAAATCATGATAGACATTTGGTTAATTGATTAATCTAAGTTGAAGCCACTCAAATTATGCTTGATCTCCCACTAACCCCAGCGTACACTGTGGCTTTATTAGTTACTTTAGTATCATTAATGCCTAGCAAAAATGAATAAAAAGACCTATGTTAATAATTTAATTACTGTAATATTCTTGGTCAGCCTGTTGGGCATCAAATAGTGTTCAACTATACATTTACTACCTGTAACATAATTTTAAGATCTATAACGTGAGGAACACCACAAGTGTTCTACAAGCAGTGTGCTACTATAATGACATAATAAGATAGAAAGTACCACAATAATAGCAGGATAGCAAAGTCTCCAGCTACAGCAAATAAGAACAAGCCTAAACACAGCAGCCACAGAAATAAAGAAAAATAGCTGCTTACCTTTGGAAGACCTCAGGTAGGCAGGGATCTCCAGCAAGCAATACATTGCATGCACCTGAGCTCCCCTGGGTTGGCTCTGCCTTCCCTTCCCATCAGGTGCTTAATCATTGTTTCAGGCCATGACTTAGCATTTCTGCTACAACTACGATTTCCAGAAAGTCAGCAAAAAGTCTGGCTATCCCTCACATACAAGCTGCAATTTTTGAGTCAGTACTGATTATCGTACATTACTGGATTGAATCTTCAATTCTAAGAACAAATGAGTAATATTGAAAAATATTTTATTAAACAATAATATATCCCCTGGCAAATGACTACCAAAGTGATTATTCTTTCTGAATCTTTCTTTCAAGAAGTCTCAAACCAGATGATTCAGGTGACTTAAGATCAGCTCCAAGTAAATACTGAATTCAGCTCAGTAAATTATTGGCAGAAAAAAATGGAAACGGAGGGTCATTTAACACAGATTATCTGCAAACAGGCATTTTAAAAGTGTCCTCATGTCACCCAGAACACCATTCTCGATGTCTGTTTCCTATTTTTCGGTTGAAATATGTGCAAATAAAACTTTTTGCCAAAACAAAATTTGCATACATACAGTCTAAAAATGTGATAATTACTGAGTAGATGCCACAGAAGCGTACTTATGAAAACAGTGCTAATACATTTTTTTATGTCAACATAATTGGACAGACTCAAGCAAGATTAGTAATAAACTGACTGTTTGCTCTTTAAATTAGAGTGGTCTTTATGCAAGTCTGTCTGAATTTCTAACACAAATCAGTCAACAAATATCAATCAGAAATCTCTTCTGTATATTCTTTGCCAAGGAGCAACTTCCATATTGACATTGTTTAAATACACATACAATAGAGGCCAACAAAGGCACTTTGGCTATGAAAAGCATCAATATGTACATCTGCACAAAACTCCCCAGCAGCATTTCAGGACAAGCAGCTGGAAACAAATGAAGTTTGCACTCTGTTCTGAATGAAGTGCCCCATGACAGAAGCAGATGAATTGAAGGAGGAAAGGAAAATGGAAGGACATATTAATTCTAATTTTTTATTTGCTGATCTTAAGCTGCTTTGTACTTAAGGCAACATCAGAAATAAGTACTAGCTAACTAACCAGAATGCAGTGAGTTCCAACCCTGACTCTTACAGGTCTGAAAGCAGAAGACTTAAAAGCAAAGCTTGCGTGTTTTCAGGGATCTCCCCAGTATCCTTTTAGGTTACGCTTTTCTAGCTACTTCTTACTCTGAATGAAGTACAAACCTGTCTAAATTTTGCATTTTGGCTTTATTAGCAAATACGGGCTAGACCCAAAGAAATATTTGGTCATCCAGAAGTCATTCTTTAGTTCCAGCATCTGATGTCAATTGCATAACACTTTCTTATGTACAAACACACTCTGGGTACATGAATGACAGCATGTGCTGACATAGCTAGAAGTCAAATATTCGCTATGTATTAAAGGACTTCTATTCTTGTACTTCAGTTCATAGAATTGTGAAACAGTTATTCCCTTTAAGAAAGCATACATGAGGAGAGTGAAAATAGAACATTTTAATTTTCATGTCATTAAGTAGATTGTGAGGCAGGCTTACTCCCAAGGGAAGTGACAGAAGTCTTTCATTGGTATTTTAGTTCAATAACGCTGACTTAATTTAAGATATTTACTACTGATTTTAATTTAAGATGTTTACTGTTGATTTCCATGGGAAAAAAAAAAAAACAGCAACAAACAAAACAAAACATGAAACATCTAGTAGAGAATGTAAGTTTCTAAAATAAGATTTGGGACAGCTTTATGCACACGTTTCCAAACAGTTCTATTCAGGAGCTGCTTAACACTGAAGGCAAACCTCTAATCTTAATGTGCCCATCAAGATCTGCCTTTCACAGATAAATTAACTTCTTAAGCCTGTTTGGGTTTCAAAACTTAGGTAAAGCAGGCCCAGTGCAGTATGCAAACCTACAACATAACTGATACAGAGACACTAATCAGCGCCTTGTAGAAATATGACCGAGGATGTTTTTGAATAACTACTAACAAAGGAAGTATTGGCAATACTCAACCTCACCACTCCCCACCCCCCACCCCATCATTCCTCCTTTCTTAGACAGGAGGACTTAGAGTAAAAGTAGAATGTGGTATGTTCTGGTATGAAGAGCATCAATCCAGAGTATTTCATTTCCTAAGATGTGATCTAGCCTTCTTTGGATGTAATCATCATCCAGGAATACAGAAAAGGTCTTTAACATGACTGTTCTATAATATTTTCCACAAAGTTCCACTGTTAAATTGTGTATATTGCAAAGAGATACAGTTTTGAAAATTCATTGGAACAGTTCTACAAGGTCACCGTAAGGAATGCTGTAGTATCAAGGTAATCATCTCTTCTGAAACATGATAAAATTGATCATTTCTCAATAGTGGTCATCATAGCAGTAGATTCAATGGAGACTTCTTTTTCAGTATCTAGATCCTGTCTTTTTAAAGTCTGGAATACATGGCCTATGTATCAAGAACATCTTTTTTGCAATCGCATATACAATCTCATCTCTCCTTATGGGGGAAAAAGAAAAAGGGGGGGGGGGCTATGATTTGTCTATCTATTACTAGATGGATATTGTTTCTTGTAAAAAATGGCTCATACAAAAGTTTCAAATTCTGTTAACAGCAATGAAGTAGACTGTTAATTCTTTGAAGCACGTATTTACATTTTTCCTTGAGAAAACCAATATTTTCTCTACTTCATTCAGAAGGAAACACAAATTAGTTCCCCAGAATGTTCCTAACTCTTCTCTACCTTTAGATTATTAGTCAAGTGTGAAACAGAACAGGTTGTAAAGATGAAGGAGTAGTGACACTCTGCTGGGATTCTGAGTTTACATAGTGTCTTTAATTTCAAGATCAATGATGCCTTCTCCTCTAGCTCATCCAACACCAAAATGCAACTATCTCTGCAGTTAGTATGCAATGAATTTTACAATAATATTTTGAAGTTTCAAATGACAAAGTCTTAAACAATGATGACAGGACCCAGCAACACGTGAGTTCTATTTGTTGACAGTTTGTATGCATTACAATCCACATTATTTCTTGTGCCTAAGCTAGGAATAGCCATAATAAAAGAGGACCCATTGTGACAATGAACAGAGGCAAATACCTGATTCCTTTGCCATTTTGACATTCGTATCACACAGTTCTCCCTCCTCCAGCACACATTTGGAGCACAGCGTTCAGCATTGCAATGCTTCTAAAGCTTCCCTTGTGAAAGGATCCAGGGGACGGGTGGCTTCTTTAAAACTCTTCACCAGTAAGTTTTAGTAAAATCCGTTCTAAATTTCTCTTCAACTTCCACAGATGATTCAAAAAGAGGGAATAAATCCTGCGCTATGTTACAAAAAATATGTTGTACTACTGTCTATATCTCAGTATGTGACTATCAGCAATGTCAAATTGCAAGTGTCCTTGCACATAGTGCAAACCACTGCCCAGCTGTACAGCAGCTGGCTCAGACTAAGCCCATGAAAGGTCGAGGGTGACACAAATCCTCAAAGTACTGCTGGCTCATCATGGTGATCTTTGACGGCCAGAGAGTGCAAATGGCAAAAAAAGAAAACAAACATTTTCCTTCACTTTGGATTTCTTAAATGATTTAATGTCTTTGTCTCCTATGAGAAGCAGTTCAAAACATCTGCAGACTAGTTACTGGATGCCACTGTGCATGAAACAGAGGCCTCTAAACAGGCAGATTTCAGTAGCCTACCTTGACAAAGACATGGGAATATCTACAGAGACCTCTGTTGACCTAGCAGTCTCAGTGGGTTCTCAAGTAACATTTTACTGATAGGTACACGACTTCCAATTTGCAAAGCCATCAAAGGGCTGAGATTTAGCCAATTGTCAATCTTTCACATGCTGAAAAAGTTATTCTGTTCTGAAATTCTGTAGCAACACAACACTAGAGCAGAGTGATCAAACAAAGGAACTATTAGGAATAAGCTACTGAAGTGGATTAAATTGCACCACATTTAAATATATATATATATATTAAAGAATCTCTTTGAGAAAAAATCTGTATCAATTGCAGTTTCATACTTAGCATGCTTAAAGCAGAGGAAAAGTAGAAGGGTAACACTTCACCAAAGCTCACTATAGGCTTTCCTACAGAAATCTAATGGCATAGCAGACACCTAACAGAGAAGCATACTGAAAAAATAAAGCCAGACATACACACAAAAGTTGTTACTGCTATAACTTCCAAAATAGATCTTTCTCTATATATTTAGTTCTGATCTTCTTGCTGACATAACAGACTTCAGAGGCTTCTGATAGTTTTATCATTTGAAAATTTAACCCTCTTTCGACAGGTTATTTGGAATATAAACATGGTAAATGGTACAGAAGTTAACAATATGATACATAACGAAAATGCATAGGGCTCAGGGAAGAAGTTAGGCATGAGCTACAAATTCTGGAACTCTCCTCAGTTATGTTCAAAAAAATCTTTACATTCAGATAATTTTCTTCATTACTCAGGTGACTGTGACACAAGATGAGGCTACATTATCATCTCCTTGGGACTTCCGCTTCACTGCCCTCTATCTATAAATTATTGTCCCTCTACCAATATCCCCTCCAGCCATCCGCTTTCAGTTTCATTTTGCTTCCAAAGCACTCATTCATTTTGGTAAACGTCAGTAAGAATATATTCTATTTTGAGAACAGCGAGAGAGGAAAACAAACAAAAAATGCCATTTCCAATTGCACATGATGGTCCTAACCACTCACCAGTAACCATCTTCTTGCAAGCTGTGGACTCAGGAGTCTTGCACTCTGCTGCTCAAGAAGCTTTGCCAGGGGACAGGAAGGGTCTACACCCTGTCAAGCCCTCAGTCTTGCAGTTGATGTAGGTCCCAGATTTCTCAAAATGATCTTCCAGAAGACACAAAGGCACATAACTGGTCTTTGTGACTTCATGTGGACTGTTTATGCCAAAAACTTCTTACCAGTGTTCCACTGCTCTGTTTTAAAAGTAGTGTAAATCTGGACTGTCACAAGAAAGCGGTTGCCACCAGCACTTCCTCAGACACATGGATATAGCTAGTCTCTGGTTATGATTTTGTGCTTTGCATCTTGAATGAGGAATCCTGTTTATTCCTGTTTGTGTGTCCTGTATTTACATGGGGTGGTGGGGCTAGACACCTAACTTCGTTACTGCATCTATGTTGCTTAATTTAATTGTATTGGAAAGCTTGAGACTAGCTTTTGTTTAAACCTGTTTACATTTCCAAAATGCTCCCATGGGTATTTAAAGTTGATGGATGTAAAGCTAAGAAAATCTGAATGTTCTTAATGTCAGTCAACACAGTTAGTATAAACTGTACAAATTAATAGAATTTTATGATGTATCTGATCTTTAAAAATAGTAAATTCAGATCAGTTTATATTGTACTGGTAGGTAATTATGTAAAATATATACACATACAAAAGTGAGGATGTGCGTGCACATACAAATAGTTTAAGGTTGTCCAGACTACTTTGCTTTGGGCTCAGTTGTATTCAAACACATGTATAAAAACGTTTTTGTTTTTTTTAAAAAAAAACACAATATTTTTCAATATATACTTTTTTACATGGCCACTATATTTCCATTTCAATAGAAGTGTTCATATCACTGTCTGCTGTAATGACAGTGCTTATTCAAATACTATCCTTGAAATCATGTAGAGAATGATAAACAATTACTCCTAGACGAGAACTACTCTCATAAGCAGTCCCAGGGAACTCACCTGGACTAAGCAAGTCAACAATTTGACAGTCTGGCCTTATATAAACAAGTACCAACACACTGACCTTAATTTAACAGGAATTCTGTTCTTACCATGCTTTTGCTTAATACAAATCTGCTGTGCTAAGTGTTTTGTCTTAAATCAAAAACATCACAAAAATACCATTAGCTAAAGACAGCTGTGACTCCTAACTCATACAAAGAAAAGTGAAAGTCTTATTTGAGCTTTAGTAGAAGGAGAGAGCATCACTGGTACTTTTTTTTTTTCCTAGCAATTTTTTCCCTCTTTCATTATTCCATTTTAGTACTTCAAGCTATTGCCTGCAAAAGAAATTAGAAAATGTTTTCCACGTATAACTTGAATACTTGAATGCAATCCAATGCACTCTTAATAGACAGAAGTTGTGATAAATTGTTCTTTTAAAAAGTGTTTTAAAACATCTTGTTACTTATACTTTAATGCCTAGATTTTGAGGTCCAGTTGCAAGTGTTTTCTGTAGAAAACTGGGTCAAGCCGGTGTTTGACCTTTGACATAAAGCTGCCCTCACTCCAGCTAGTCCCAACAAACTGGGCCCAAGACAATAAGCTGCTTTATAGCTATTAGCCAGGCCAGTGTGTTTCTCCAGGAAGACCTCAAGCTGAAAAGCCAACATGCTTGACAACCACAGCCAAGGTACCAAGGGTCCAAGCACTAGACATTAGAAAACAAATGGAAAAGCACACATGGCTACATCTGGAATCCTAATGGGCCACCAATGGTTCCCAGCTAAAGGAAGAATTACCGATGTTATTTTATCATCCCTTGTGCTAACTTAGCTGTTTATGTACAGCAATAAATGATTTTTTAAAAACATATTTGGGTCATTATGTCATATACCACCAGCAAGTACGATTGTTTTATTGTGCTTGGAGTCAAAATACACTCCTTTACCCAGATGTGAGGGAAGTTCAAAACCTCTACTCCTTCTGTATTCATTCCTGTTGGATAAATGGATTAAGTTTTTAAAAGGGAAACTGAGAATTTTTATGGCCTGTACTCCCATCTCACTAGTAAAATTCACACTGATATTTTCCTACAGAAGTTTGCCTTGCCAATGATAACTTTAAATATTAACTTAGTAAGCAAACCAAAATTTCAACCAACAGGAAATGCCAAACATTTTGATGTCAAAACACCTCCATTCTCTTTGTGCAAAGCCACAATATGTTATATTAAAGAAATATTTTTTATATATTTTTTTAACCTGAGTACTAATTCAAGGCAAAGTAATCAGCATGTTGTGTATTGAAAATATATAGATATGTTTATTAATAGAATTAAAAAAGGAGGACTCTCTAGTTATGGCCGTAAATGTATATATGCAAAACCAAGGTTTTTCAAAATGTATAATCCGAATGTTCTTTTTCCATAAACACATAATGGAATACGGAATTTGTGTAAGGACTTCTGCTCAGTTTTTATTATTATGGCATTTAAATATTTAGATTAAAGCAGACTACAGAAAAACAAAACTAGATCCTTTGGCATTTGCTACTTGAGAAAAATATCAACAATTCAGTAAATAGCAGTCAGAAGTATAATTTTTTAAAATATATTATAATAATTTAAAGTAAATGGAAGTATTGACATTTGTTAAAAATACTGTTCTAACATTGACAGTATCCCAACAACATTATTCAACAATTATCAATTATTTTACAATTTTCCATTCCAAAAAACTTTAAAGGTGTTTGAAAATATTGAAGGCATTTGAAAATAAGTGCAGTTTAGCAAGTGACAGCTGAATCCAGCTCCAGTAAATGTAACTCTAAATTAATTTCAATGGAGGCTGGATCAATATGCAATCAAAATTAACAATTAATTCAAGGAAACCCAGTATTTAGTGGGTTTTTTTCCTACTCAGTTGTGTTTTTCCTATCTGTTTCTAGACCAGTCGTACTTTTCCTGTCCATTTAACATCAAGCTGCAGATGAGCAAAGCTGTAGCATATTTAAAGCCAGCCAGCTTCACAGAAGACTGTACACACACCTTCAAACAGGTAGCCACAGTTTTGCCAACCTGTCATAGACAAACCCTGCTGGAAAAACTGCTGATGAGGAAATGAGCCAAAATGATTCAAGACAGTGCTAAAAGATAAGTGAGAAAGTGCTAAAGATGTGCATGTCTGACAGACAACACTGATGACAATGATGCACTGTGTGACACTGTCAACTACATTACAGGCAATCCAAATAGAAGAGACGGTCAATATCCTACAGAAGACTTCAGTTAAATTAGCTAGGAGAGAGCTCAGAAGATTTTTGGGTATCTTCTCTGAAGCAATCTAAATTACTTTCATACATAATGAAAAAGGAAGTGGCAATTAAAGTAGTTATCTGCAGAAAAGTCAATCCTAGAATAGCTTATTTTCAAAACAGATTTGATCATTTAATTTTCCTTTACTGTTATATTCTGGGTAGCCCTTGTTTGCCATGGAAAAACAGATGTGTGAATTTGATACCCCGTACTCATTCATGTGCTTTTAAAGCTGACAGCGGAGTGCAGAATGTAAAATTTCCTTGCTTTTGCTGCCACATGGCAGGTTAAAAGCACAATTAAGTAAATAACTAAGTGCTTCCCCTGATTTCCAGGAAAAGCAGAAATATTATATTAAACATAAAAGCAAAAAAAAAACCAAAAACCCAACAACAAACCCCAACAACTCAACATTATAGCAGCTGATCACTAGACACTGTAAGATCACTTAAGAAATATCTGTTCCATTTTCAAAATGTTCACTAAATAGGGAAGCACAATATTTAGAAATTCTGGCGCTGCTGTAAAATACCACATCCCTATATAGTGTAGTGCAATATACCTTCCCAGATGGTTTTTACTTAATGCAAGAAGCAGAGCAAGGATTAGAGAAAAGTCTGAGAGAAACACCAACCATATTGTCAAATACTGAAAAGATAAAAAAACATGTTTTCAGCAAACAAAAAAAAAAAAAAAAAAAAAAAAAAAAAGAATCAAGGAAGTGATTCTTTACATATGCCAGTTACTCCCTCACGTTAAGATTAGGAAGATTTGATCCTTGACTAAAATAGATTTAAAAGATACTTAAACCCCAGGAGACCTTACACCAACAGAAGTAGAAGAAAAAAAAAATAAAATTCTGTACTCAGTTCCTATTTCACCTGCAAACATTTGAATTATTTTCCTCCATTTCCTCCACTCCATACCTCCATATTCCCCGCATCTTCTTTTCACGGGAAGAAAAACTGATTAATTGATTAATTAATCTTTGTGTTTGCCACATTCATCCGTGCAAGACTCTACCCATCTGAAGCACAATTCATTAAATTAAAACAAAGTTTAAATAACACAGATGGCTTTGTGAGATGTCACAAACAGGAATTTCATTGGATGCCAGTACTTAACAAATAAATAAAATAAAATCAGATTTCCAGAGTCTTATTAATGAGTCCTATTCTTGCCACAACAGTAATTGTATTGCCATATACTGAAACTAATTCCAAAGACACAATTGAAATATCACTTCTAAAAGCATGGCTTGTATTTATTGGTGGTCTTGGTTATAATTTTGTATGTATTTAGCAATAATAATGAGTAATTTCTAGTGTTTCTCAGTACACTCTCATAAATCAATTAGAAAACATCAGTTTCTAATTTTACTGGTCTGCCATTTAACTCAGTAACTAAATTTTATTGTGGAAAAAATGTGTTTTCCCCCCAGTGACTACTTGGCAAATGTGTGTTGTGTATTCCTACCATTAACTAAAGATATTTACTCTTGTTTACTTCTCTGTATGTCCCCATATCTCCAACAGTTTTAAATAGAATGTTGGCAGCTGGCAAGGGGCTTGTCTAACAGCTTGATGCAGCTCAAGAGGTTCCACCTTGGTTGAGTCACAAAAATGGTGATCTCTTCAAAATGTTTGTTTGAAGAGAAAGGGCTAATGTTTTTGAAAAAAAAAATATTCAGAAGTACATTTTCTGCTAGGCAATAAGAAATATTTTACAGCAGTGCATAAGCACATTTTTAAAAGCAAAGATATGTTTGCAGAGGGTTATGAAATACTTCCACATGTGATCATATTTTCACAATAATGGTGACTATAATACATTATATTGCACATTAATTTTTACTGTTGAATAAGGTGCTGGAGCCAAGAATACAGGAGACTGTAAAGCATAGCCTGTTGCAGCATATTCCCTGGCCAGCTCTTCATACCACAGATGTCAGGCTGCTGTCCCAAACCACTGCACATATTTACTGGTGCTCTCATTTTTTCATATTAGAAGTCCCATATTTAGCTGTTCTCCTTAGTAGCTTTAACCAAGCAGTTCATAAAGTGCAGCTGCAAATAGCTAACTGCTTTGTGAAGCCACTTTTTACATGCTCCCCTTAAGATCTACCATTAAGTGGGACTAAATGGCCCGTGACTCAGGTTGAGAAAGTTGCTCAAAAGCCAACTAACATCTTGATTCAGAGGGCAGTTTTGAAGTAAATGTAAAACACCAAGATTAAATATAGGTCTATGATTAAGCAAGTGAGGCTATCAAAGCTTAAATACACTGTCAGTGAAATGTCCTGTTAGAACAAAGGTATGATCTCCCAAAGACAGAATAGTGATAAATTCTTTTGGAAATATTAATAAGGAACACCAATATAACAATGACACAAAGTCCTGAAAGGCCAGGACTTCCAGCAAAAATACTTGTACCATATGTGAAGACTTTTTTTCAAGTACTAAGCAGTACAACATTGTTTCTACTGAGAGCAGTGCACGTACAGGCTGTCCTCTCACATGTGAACTAAAATCTGTCTTCCAACAGAATTTTATAAGTAAACACATCCAAGTTTAAAGCTGAGAATCTCAGGACAGCTCCAGGCAGCCTATATTACTCAAGTCAGAATTGTTCAAAATGTGAAGGCTTGCAAAGTACTAAGCTTTGGGATGGGTGTGTAACTGATTATTGCCCAGTTTTTCACACAGGCAAGCATATTTTCTGGAGAGAAATTTAATTGGCTAGTAGAAAAGCAGGAAATTTTTCTTTGGCAGGTTGATTTTTTTTTTTTTCAAATTAGCAGATGTTAGAAGCTGCTCCAAGGTTTGGAATGTTGAATAAATCCCAGTGGAGATAGATTAGTGGCAGAAAGCAGGTGAGGTGGTCAAAGGTGGATGAAAATACAATTTATCAGATGATTCTGCAATTTGTCACATTGGTATCACCACTGCACATGCGGCATATGTAAAAGCTTTGGCAGCAAAGAATGAATATCAGTCCTCTCCTCAGTGTAGTTAGAGATGAATTGTACAGCAAACTAGAAACGTGTTATCAGTAAACTAAGCAAGAAAAATCCTAGAAAAAATTACTCCTTAATTCATAAAAAGTCTATGGTGTCTATCATTGCACTTAGAAAGTAGAACAGGCATTCTACTAAAAAGAAAACAAAAAGAAAAAAAAAAACCTCAGCAGGAAACAAAACAAACAAAAAAAATATACTCTTCCTTAACTGGCAAACTAAACAAGGTAAATATCAACTGCCACGCCAAATGTTAGGTACAGGTCTTTCATCCTCTTTTCCAATTAATAAATACTCAGTAAAACATATAAGAAATTCATATATATACAAAAAAAAGATCACAAGATCAGTTCTCTCCCATACCTGGTAATAAGAAATGTGGGTCTCCACTTGAACTGTCTCCCTGGGAAGTGAATAAATTAAAATTTTCAGAACAGTCTAGGAGACACCAAAGTCTGTCTCTTACTCAAAGCACCTGATTAGTCTGATTTACTGTTACAACCCTAACGCTATTTTATTCATCTTATGAATAAAGCCATATGATACTGTTTTGTGATGAAATGCTATAGCATCAATAAGCTAATTCAGTTACAACTGGGAGTTTCCCTCCAATTCCCTTCAATTTCCTTCCCTTCAAGAGAATATCAGCATCAAGCAGTGCATATGTACATTACCTGGAGCCCTGGATCCTGGCCAGGAGGCAGTTGAACATATATCACAATTTGGAAAAACGAATTTCAAGATTGGTGACACATTTGACTTCTGTAAGTAAACTGAAGTGTGCAGTTAAGTATGCAAAGACGTAGGAAGAAAAGAATATCCATATATATATACATGGGCATGTTGGAACTGTTACTGTAACTAAGCGCTTCCTAACTTGGGGTGCTGTGGATTGGTTGGTTTTTTTTTTTCATTCAGACAATCTACCCATAAGTGCAGTCTTGACTTTGCCATAATTTTTCATTAATGGCTTAAAAAATTATGGAATTACTTTATAGGATTTTTCTCACAGATGACAAACAAGAAATACAGATGTAAAAGTAATGCTATGTTGTCATGTTTTACGATTAGGAGAAAATAAAATGGAACAGAAATAGTGAAGTATGAAAGCACCGCTATTAAGTGCTGATGAGCTACAGGACAAAGCATTTCATAACTATGTCTCCAGGACACGATTTCTTAGGACTTCGAACAGAAAGGCATAAGCAATTGTATCTCAGAGAAGAAGTAAAACAGTTGCAGTGTTCAGACTGCATGCTTACTCTCAAAGCTATTCTTACACTGCTCCAAACAGGACTTGAGAGGTGACCCTTCCAAAGATACTAGATGATGTCTCAGCTTACATTATTTATGATATGGAAAACACTGAAGTGTAAAATAACTTACAAAGTGAGATTGACTCTCTGCAAATGTCTTCAATGTCAACTCAGAATTATGTAGCAACAATGCTCTTAAGACAACCCCCAAACATTTTATTATCTTTAAAGCATACTATTACACAATAGCTGTATGTGTATATAAATATATCTGAAACATCCTGTGAAAGCATCGATTGTTCTGCGCCCATGCATTCCTTTTTGAAGGTGAAAGGTGAGAAAAGACCTATTAATACTCTACATGTGTACTATGTAATTTTTCATTTAAGTGAATTCTGAGTTTCTTTTCTGAAAACAAGAGTAAATCATGCAAGGAGCTAATTCAGGCAAGAAGAAGGAATGCTAATAAAATTTATTCATTAAAAATCACAATCAAATTGCTTATACGACTTTTCCAGTTTCAAAAAAATCATGTACAAAACAGTGATGAAGGAGATTTTACTATCAGTACATGGTTCTCATAAATATGATGAACACTCTTCCTTTAGACCCAACCTTTTATAGTCACTTTGTCTTTATAACCAAAAAGGACTTTCTCAGAAGGCCAAATTAAATTATCTTTAGATCACTGAAAATTGGTACATGTGATACAAGTTGTGCTTTATTCAAGTCCTCAGTCCACTCGTGTACTTGCACTACTTTCATTACACTAGTAATTATGCATTAAAGTAAAAAAAAAACAAAACAAAACCTAGGGGTCCTGCTGCTAAGTGGCCTACAGACAATTGGGAAAAAGGACTGTAACAACTTCAGGCAACCACTTGCCATGATTTTACCTACCTCAAGTGTCAGTAAGGTTCTCTTATTACCATGGTCAGGGAGTGAATGGAAATAGAAATTATAGAAACAGTACAAGGTGATTGGTGGAATGCCAGTAATGCTATGAATGAAAGATCCTGCAGCTTGGAGGTTGGTGTACTTCAGAAAAATACATAATTTAATTAGAAAATATAAAAGGAAATAGAATGAAGTATGCAGACACATCACAGTTGTCCTGACAGAAGAAAAGTGATTTCAGATATGCTGTCAGCTGCAGGAATACTCAAGTAATAATTACATGAATGGAAAGAAAAGGAAATATAATATTTTTTCCTTTTTAAATATTCTATTGCATTCTCACTTGCAAAATACATGCAGTATTGTACATGAAACAACACACAAAGCACAGTCAATAGTCTCTCATGTAGGAGCTGTTTCATATTCATATTGGACGGTTGGACTAGATGATCTTGAAGGTCCTTTCCAACCTTGTGATTCTATGATTCTATGATATAAGCAGAGGTGCACAAACCCCAAACTAATTTAGGTGTGAGCCACTTTAGGTCCAAAGGCAGCCTTAATACAGAAGAGTTGAGTTAGTGCAGACCTCTGCCTCATCTGTAGGTCACCCATTCTTTATGTATCGGCACAAAAATTTTCTTCATTGTTCCACTGAGCCCTCATTGTACACTCCTATGGTTTAACTTTCTAATTCCTGAGGTTTTGCACTGGGCTTATTTCAAGACTTACCCATGGTACATAAGAGCCGATTAGATACCAAAACATGAATCGCTCTGGCAGCAAAAGAAAGGTTTACATATAGTTGCACTGTTTTCAGGGAAGTGAGATGTCTCAAATTCTGAGCTTGTATCTCAAATCCGCATATACTACTTTCCTATTAATCATGAATGAATTAATTAATTCATCCCAGGTGTTCATACAGACTGGGTGAAGAACCCCTTGAGAGCAGCCCTGTGGAGAAAGACTTGGGGGTCCTGGTAGACGAGAAGCTGGACATGAGCCGGCAGTGCACGCTTGCAGCCCGGAAAGCCAACTATATCCTGGGCTGCATTAAAAAAGGGGTAGCCAGCAGGGAGAGGGGGGTGATTGTCCCCCTCTACTTAGCTCTTGTGAGGACCCATCTGGAATACTGCATCCAGGTCTGGGGCCCTCAGTACAGGCAGGATGTGGAGCTCTTGGAGCGGGTCCAGAGGAGGACCTCTAAGATGATCAGAGGGCTGAAGCACCTTTCTTATGAAGAAAGGTTGAGGGAACTGGGCTTGTTTAGCTTAGAAGAGAGAAGGCTCCAGGGAGACCACATTGTGGCCTTCCAGTACTTGAAGGGAGAGTATAGGAGGTGCAACGGCTGTTTATGAGGGTGGATAGTGATAGGACAAGGGGGAATGGTTTTAAACTAAGACAGAGGGGGTTTAGGTTAGATATTAGGAGGAAGTTTTTCACCCAGAGGGTGGTGAAGCACTGGAAAAGGTTGCCCAATGAGGTTGTGGATGCCCCATCTCTGGATGCGTTCAAGGTCAGGCTGGATGTGGCTCTGGGCAGCCTGGTCTAGTGGTTGGCGACCCTGCCCATGGTAGGGGGGTTGAAATTAGATGATCATTGTGGTCCTTTTCAACCCAGGCCATTCTATGATTCTATGATTCTATGATGATTAACTTCTGCTAGGACAATTTACGTTCAAGTAACTTACAGATGGAATAAGTTACAAAAGAGATTTCCCTACTCTAAAACTACAGAAATTCAGAAAAGTAGACGATGTAGAGGAAACTAGCTATTCCAACCATGGATTCATTTAAAGAAACTCCTCCGAACCAACAGACATGTCTATTTGTGAGCTAATTATTCAGACTCCCTGTGTAGTGTAACACAGAAAGAAGCACTGTTTTGCACGCTTTGACTCAATCTAAGAAACATGTCTAACACAGGTCAGATGAAGTGTACCCTACAGAGACTTATTATATTTAAGGCATACAGGCAGAGCCCAGAATGACTGAAACAAATACAAGTATCTAAAATTATCCGGGATTAATTTGTTTGCATGTTGCACCTGCATACATGTTCTTGGGACACACCACCAGTGAATAAAGATACTTGCTTGTCTGTCATTTAGGTATGCAAATGAGTCCATGGGCATGATAATTTTACAGAGACTAGACAAATTTCTGGTTCATTTCAGGCAATATTTTCACATATTAGCCCCACAGTCATGTAAGACATCTTGGAAGATCATAGTTTCTGACATTAGCCTAACCAAGAGGGTAACTAAAGAAGCTGAATTCTGTTCTCGCATGGTCAGCCACTCAACAACCACTGGCTGCAGTTCATGTACCAGTCTGTCTACCAGGAAACTTGCACTGGGCATGGCAAAGCCTGAGAAAATGCTTCCTCCTCTCCTCGAACTCAGGACCCAGTGATGCGAGAATTCCCACACATGCAGAATTCACAGAGTGTGGAGGATTATTAATATAGTGTCATAAATGGTAACACAGTATGACAAATACCAAGATGGCTTATTGCTTTGTCATTCTCAACAGTCTTCTCAGGACCCACTAGCTCAGGAATGACAATACTGTCATTAGGATTGATTTTCAAAATAAAACTGGCTACTTAATGGACATGACTCAATTAAGTTGCAATTGCAGTCTGCCTTTAATCCCCATGTTGCTTCGACGCACAAACACTAATACAAGACTGCTGCTTGGAAACACTTTGTTTCATCTATCGGATGCAGCCCTTGCAAAGTTGTTATTCAGTGGTTACTCTTTAATAGACCCTCACAGGAGATTAAATAAACGTGATCTTTAATAGGTGCCTTTTAGAATCACAGACAAATATAGATCAAGATCAATTTATTTGCTTATTAAACTCTCTGAATATTTACCCAAAATAAAGCATATACCTAGAGACAAGCCAGACACCAAAAAAGAGTGTTTTACTGACTTAGATAACTAAATATTTTAGAATGATTTATTGATTTAAAACTACATTTTAGAGTAACATAAGAAAATCATATTATTTTGAGGAACTTAGAAAAGATTTTAGTTTAATTTTTGCATTCTGTAAACAGACAATATTTAATCTGTTTAAAATTAAGCTCAAAAGATCAGATAGGCTTTTGAAGAGCTCAGACACTGCAAGTAGTTAAGCATTGTATTTGCAAGAGATACAGCCCATTTAACCACAGAGATATCATTTGGTCTATAACTTAAGCAAGCATTGATAAAGTTTTTTTATAAAAAGATGCTATCAGCAAAATAAACACAGTACTTTGTATTACTTCAAAGCTTATTTATAATGTGTTTAGAAATATTCAGTGGAAACAGGAAAATAATGTCTTGATTTTCTAAACTTTACAACATCTGCTTTTACTTACTTGCAGCACTGTAAAGTTCTCTGGATTTCAAATGGGTAACTTTTGTCTTCTGTCTGGTCCCAAATTTGAAAGTGTTCATATTACTTTTTAACTTCCACAATTTTCCATTTTTTTGTGTGTGTGAACACAACCATACGAAAATCTTTGCTGCTTTATAACAGTGATAAATACTAGTTACCATACCTTAGATTTTAAATAAGCACATTAGAAACCTGCTAGGAATTACTGTTCCCTCAGATGACTGAAATTCTTCCATCATTATGATTTCCCTATGTACATTAACTCTTTTAAATCAGATTTCACACTGTTTATTCATACTACTGTCCCCAATTGGGTGTAACCTACAGTAATTTCCACTTGGAAAAAGCATTCTTTTCTACAAATGCAGTTCTTTTCACTGGCTTGTTCTAGGAGTAATGGCTACAACTTTCTACAACAAAAGGGCTTCTCCTTTAACATTTTCTCCATCAATAAGAAAGGGTGCAGCCTGTAATCCTAGACATTAAATTGTAACAAATGCATGTGTATCACTTTAACACTTTATTACAAAAGTGTATGAAGATGTACTATTGCATATATCTTTATTGATTCTCTTCTGCATTAAAAAAAATCAAAGTTCTTTGTCATTTAGTGAGAAGTCATTTTAAAAGCCTTCAAGCACACCATCACATGTTCTTCGATAAAGACACATTATAACCTAAGTAACTTCCTTTGCCTGCTTAGATTCCAGGTAGAGAAGCTACTGCTGCTCATGAGTCACTTTCTGGCTGCGCTTGGGCTAGCACACATGGCACCTACTAGGGAACACTTTGTTGCAGTGTACCTTGGTCTCCTGCTCTCCAATCAGGCTATTCAGCTGTTGAATGGTCTGGCTCCCATCTGGCCTCACGCTCAGGTTTCCCTCCCATCAATCAGTAGCACCTGGGGGGACAGCAGGAAGAAAGGAACTGGTGGAGGGCTGTGTCTTGGACCGCTGTTGGGGTACATGGCTGCAGGGTGAGGTAGGAGGCTCTCTTCGTGCTCCCGTTTTGTTGCAATATGAGATGAGGTCAGAGTCGGACATGCCCAGGCCCCAGAGGTTGGAAATGCTTCGAGGTACTGGCTTAAACACAGCTTCTGTGTGCCTGACAAGCAAAGGCAGTGAAGACAAAAAGATTTCCTGTGTAGCGTCTGAATAAATAAAAAGGGTGTTTGTTGCTGTGTTGTAAACAGCTGTGTAGCAATGATGGTTCTTATTTCTTGCTAATTCTGCAACAACAACAACAAAATCATTAGCTTTACCTGTGACTTTCCTCCTAAAGCCACTATTCTTCATACCTATGTCTGGAGTAGACATTCGAACATGGGGTTTGCAACTGGCAGATGCACAGCTGTAGGCTTTGTAATGCATTGGTTTACAGCAGAGAGGAGGTGGAACCCATCTGGCCAGCTCAGGCTGAGCTCATGCATACTGGGTGATCTTCTATCAAATTCAAATCTGCATCCCAAAATTTCCTTTTCAATCACTTTTCAAGGCTTGGCAGGCGTACTGGATTCCTTTCACCTGAACCAAACTTGTGAAACACTTGGACTTTTTTTTAAATGCATTTTTAGAAGTAAAAAAAAAAAGCAGTATTTCAGTAAGTCTTTTCTAAATGACTGCCGTGTAGTAGTAGATTTAGCAATATCTAAGCTCTAAGTTCTAAGCTGAATTTTCATGCATACAGGTACCAATGGGTACAGTTAATATTTTTAGTTCATGGTTTCCCAAGTTACAGGTTACCTGAACACCAGAGACTTTAAAACAAAATCCCCTGTCATACGATCACTGGCACAATAGTCTGAGAGTTAGACTCACCCAGCAATTTGCATTTAAAGCCCCAAGAAGCAAACAGGAGGCCTGCTCCCATCTGGGTCCTCAAATGCTATTAATTTCAGTGACTATTAGGGAAGTCCCTGGCCCCAGTTAAGGAAGATATAGGAACAAATTCAAAATTTAGATTCTCAGAAATGCTTCATACTTTCTGCCTGAAACATCTGACAAGACACTAGAATCTACATTTTTAATACGTTGCAGGCTTCTTGGGCAGATGAAATCTTCTTCATCCCCTAAATATAATGCTCTAACATCCCTTACCACCCACCTATCTATAGACTTCAGTTTCCCGTTCACAACTCTTCAGTTTGGAACATTTTAGGCAAAGACTATAAAACAAAGAGAGAGTATATCCTCAAGACTGCTAATGCTTGAGGCACTTCTCCAAAAACAAAAAGGTGTGGAATTCATTTCCAGATCCAGTAGTTTCAGCATTTTTGATACATGTTACAACAAACACCCATTAAAACAGGATCTGGAATCCATGACTCTTGCCAACATCTTGCCTTAGTTAGAAGGTTGAAAAGCCATGTTCTTCGGTGTTTATCCTCTTTGGCCACTGCCAAGCTGTTTGAAGCTGTTTGAAGAGTTAGAGTGTGCCTCGTTCCACGATAGGTTCAAAAGATATAAATCTCATCCTCTGCATTTTCACCTAGAGTGTTCTCTGTTCTGTTTATTGGGAATAAAAGTACCTGATTCAAAAACGTGGATCCTAGTGCCAGGGCATAGTACAATCTTTTTTTTTTTTTTGTGGATATGGGCCATCTTTGTCAGTTTTAGAGCAAATAATATGTCAAATATTTGAAAGAACAGTGAACTGCAGAATCACCCTCCTGACTTGAGCCATGGATAAGATGCTTGCTGAAGCCAGCAAGGGTAGAAATAAATTCTTGAGTGAGCAGAGTTGTTAAGCCTGCCAGCGTCTCCCTGACAAGCAGATGGCAGAAGTCCTCTCTACCTCCATGTGTACCAGGGTGTACTCAATGAATATCCCAAATCATTTCAACCCTGTGATGCTCAACAGGATTTGTGGTCCTCATGTTTGTGAGATCATGCCCTTTGACACCTTTTGCAGGGAGTCAAAAGATGTAGGGGAAATTTCTTCAAGCAGAGAAAAAGATCGTTGAGTGAGACATACATTTCAGGCATTTACCCCCCCCCCTTTTTTTTTTTTTTTTTTTTTGCCACAGTTGTTACCTGAAACAGCCGTGATTCTTCAGTTTTTGGTCTGACTCAACACGCAGCATAATATCCAGCCAAGAGAGCGGTGACATTTAAAAACTCACCCTTCTGTGATATAATTAATCAGCCTTCTTCTTCTCCAAATAAGTCACAGGTGTGGACGTAAGCAGGTAGGAATGCAATGCAATAGGCTGAAGAAATAGAGATAGCTTGGGATTTCTGGAACACATTTTATCAAGTTCTAAGCTTCAGCAAGGGTGATGGAGACAACTCAAATCTACTAATGCTTCAACTTAGGAAGAGATCTTCTGGAACTATGCATTGCTCCGGGGCACTACAATTACAGCTACCACTAAAGATTTCTCAACCCTGTACTCAGACGATCACTGCAAACAGCCCAGCTCCATTTTCCCTCAGCTTCCTGCATGAATCACTCTCTTCTTTTCTGTGTCCATGCACAGAAAAGAAGAAATGATGAGAGAGGACAGAGCTGAAAAAATCTAGCATCCAGCAGAAAACATGTGGAGACTGAAGTAGAAGGGACGGTAGGCAGAAAGTCAGATATAGAGTACAGTGTCTCAGCTTTGAAAAATTACTATTGGGCATTAAAGGACAGGATGATCAACCACGAGAAACTTGCTTACCAGACAGCTTGCAGGAGATACCTTTTAAAAGCTCCCTAGTCTTTGAGACGGACCTTGAGAAATGTTTTAAGGTAGAAATAGACCAGTTTTCATACTGTATGGCCCTCGCAAAAATCTTATTCTTTCCCTCTCCTGCTCTTATCTAATATCGCACATTAACTGGCAGTACAAATGCTTAAACAGCCACAAACAGAGCAGCAGCTAAACCAGCAACAGAACCAGGAAAGTATGGCTTGCAGTCCTCTGCATTTATTATTAGACAAGTCTCCTTAGCCAAATAAGCCACAGAAATGAATGTAAATAAATGTTGTCCTCCTCTTCATTTGTTTATTCATTATGTGTAAGCAAGGGGATACCTCACCACTACTGGAACAGCTACTTGTGGCTGGTCAAGTTGAGTAACGAACCACTTGATAGTCCTCTTGTGGGGAAAATAAAAACCTCTGAACAGCAATTTTTCGTGTGTGTGTATGTGTGTGTGTGTTACTTGTTGATAAAATCAAGCATTGGATTTTTACTCAAAACAAGCATGAAATAAGCAACTGATCATTTGTTTTCCCTTGCTTGTGTTTGATGACTGTATAAACCTTGCTTGTCTTATACTGGCATCACAACCACAATAACGTTATTCAAACGCAAGTTTGTATTTTAAGTCTCTCTCAAGATGGAAATTAAAAGCTTAAATCATGGGTAAATATTCTTCCAAATCTTTTGCTCCCCATTCTCTGCTACCCCTAGGCAAGAGTAAAAGATGGAGTTAATTTTTAAAATTAAACAAACAAAATATTTGATCACCTAGTTTCAGTTTCTTTTGGCATTGATATCTTGTGGTACTGTACCAAGCCATGAAAAATAAATAAAAGGGAGCTGAACATTTCAAACACTGTCAGTGAACTTTTTTTTCCAGTTCAATGAGGTTAATAGGTCTTTTAATTCACAAATTCATAAGAATAGGATTATATGTGGTTAATATGTTCTTTATATACTTATAGAAGTTTTCTACTAGAAACAGAAATTAGTTCCTCATGACAGAGTCAGGATTACTTGTAATTAACAAAAAAGTCCCATTCATACAGATTTCAGACAGCAGCAGCTAATTACAGCAACCAGAATGTACAGGCAAGAGAGATGTGAGCTTGCAAACCATTGAAAAAATGATTAGACTTGAGTGTGTCAGTTGGCCCAGAGAATCTGTTCAAGCAAGTTAAAAACATGCACAAGTAATTTACAGGACTTCAAACAAATTAATAATTTCATTTTGAGATCAATCCAAGTAAATTTCAGATCCTTCAGAAACATCGTGAATTGCAGAAAAGAAGGATCTGTGTTGTTCCTCTGTTGTTCCTATGTTGTATTCCTCTGTCAACTGTCTAGTGTAAATCTTCAGACCTAAACAACTTGGAACTTCAGTGGTGTTTTTTATTCTACATCATTCAGTGGTGTTTTTTATTCTACAGTTGCATTTACAATGGCTGTATGTATTACATATATTACATTGTATCCATCCATCAACTAAAAACAAACAAACAAAAAAAATGAGAAAAAAAACAAGCAACAACAACAAAACAGTTCAGGAGTTTATAAATGATTGTTTTCCATTTCTGGTTGTTGTTGTTGTTGTTGTTGTTGTTGTTGTTGTTGTTGTTGTTTTTAAAGCATGGCAAACACTTGCAGTGCCATATTAAAAAAAAAATCAAGGTAATAAACAAAAGGAAACAAAAAAAAATAGGAAGTTCTCTATCAAATGTCCTTCTGGCTCTATGAACCCAGAGGAAGAATTTAACCTGCAGCTCATTCCAATTATTTCTTCGTGCTAAGTATTGCTCAGTAGTTCTTCTTTGCACAACTCTTTGTAGATAAAATGTTTTATTAAAGGAACTTTCACAAAGTAACAATGTCAGCATGCACAATTTCCATTTCTTTCATATGCTTTTCTAAATGTCAAATCAGAACGTGGCAATGGGATTAAAATGTATTGGTAGGTAACCATAGTTTTATTATAACAGCGTTATAAATCATGTTAAAGTTAATTATCTAATTAACAGTCCCAGTTTCATTACAGTAAAAGACCAAATCAAGAAAAGACCAAGAAACCACTAATATGTCTTAGACACCAATCCTGTATTTGTTGAAAATTCAATGAATATTGATCTGCTGTGACAATATTACTATACATGCTGCTTTTATGGGGCTGGGTTTTGTTAGCCTCTTTTTTTCCTTAAAAAACAAACAAAAAGTTTAGGAATACAAAAATTCATGCTATACACTAAAGATACTTTGCTAGTGGCCTACCATTTGAAAAATTAAGCTGATTAGATGAACCTTCTATAAGTTTTAAGATTCACAGGTTGATGGTTTAGTATTTTTCTGCAACGTACTTTTCTTCTTCTGTGCAAATGAAAATATTGGTATGCAAATAACACCTCAACAAATCCCTTGAAACGTGGGCTGAAAAGTCTCACATTTTCAGAAGGCAAATAAAGAGCATGTCGAAGCAGAGCAGAGTTTCTAATGAGTTAATGTAAAAAAACCTCATACAAAAGCAGTCCGCATCAAAGCTAGCAGGCTATACCCTGACAGTCATCCATCAAACCAAAAGTCCCCTTAGTAAATGCCAATTATAGGGCAAATATGCACAAACGCGGATAGCATAAGCCATGGGATCATTTCCTTCCAAGAAAATTAGTGACCAACAAAACACCCATGCAGTGTAAACTACCAGCCTGCCCTACAGCAACACTCACTCCTGACCGGAATACTAACTACTATTATTATTTCACTCCTTTTTATTTTATTTTACTTTATTTTGTATTTTGAAAGAGTTCAGAACCACACAGAATTTTGTTTGGGGTTATACAAATTCCTTCACAATTTGTATAGAAGTCTAACATAACTTTTTAAAAGCCATGACATGCCTATAATGTATACAGAGTCTCTGACTTCCGCCGTAAGCGAGCCTTTTTCCTAACTTAATCATACTCAAATTTCACCCCTTTTAAAGATCCTGATTCAAAAATGTTCACTCATTCTCCACAGTCCACAAATTTATACCATCTCTTCCTGTGGTATTATATGTGCATAAATTAAAAAAGAATGGTCTTGTATAAGGCCTAAAAACATTCCAGGTCCCCACCCCCCAAATCTAAGTTCAATTTATCAAGGAATAAAATACAAAATATACATTCTTACAAAATTAGCCTTCTGCATATGGACAGGATGTTTTGACTTTGAGCAGAGTTATGTTCCCCAAACCTAAAACAAAGGGTAACACAACATGCTGTGCAAAGTCAAGTGGATAATATTAAAAGCTTTTCCACTGTTAGATTTGCTATACATCTGATGCATTTCAGCCACATTTGCTAACACTGTTTGCAATCACACCTGACCAATGCTTTTTTTCTCCCAAGAGCAGATTTTTAGATTAATTTTATCTGATACAGAGTATACTGAAAAGTAGCACATTTTCTCATAGTGTCAGAGGTCCACACCTCAAGGTAACAGCTAAAGCCTAAGATAAAAACATTATGCTAATAAGCAAAAGCTGACTTTCAAGAAGAAAACCTAAATACTAGTATCATGACAGAGAGAATTAATTTCTTAGATGAAAACACTCACATTTGCTATATTTATACAATCGGATTAGAGAACTCTGCATTAGTCCTAGTTTGATGTCTTACCTAATTGACCCTTAGAGTGACATCTTCCATTGTACAGGCTGGCCCGTGCTATGTTCATTTATTTCCATCTTACCTAAAATTATGATGAATGGTCTGAGCTCCATTCAATTATTGAAAATGTGCAAAGAAACAGAAACAATGAAACTGGCAAAGTGTTCTGCATTCTTAGGAACAATTTAGGCTAATTAGCATCAACTTCTCCCCCATTCATCATACCCCTTTAGAAATATAAACAAACTGTCAGCTCTAACCTAACAAACAGATCACTGAGCTACTTAACACAAATTATTCCTACATGAAAAGCTCCTTCTCAGGCAATATTCTCCTCTAGGGCATCTGGGAAGCTGAGCTATTAAAATTGAAGACATATGTTTCAGTCAAATTTAACTCCTAGATTGCAGTGATGGCTGTTGTGACAGTTTTCCGTCAGCATACTGCTGCTGGCAATGTAGAGCGGGTTTAAACAAAGCGATGCCACGACAGACCTCAACGGTGCATGTTGGCTTACTGCACTATGAATAGCAGCCAATTAGCATTCCGCACCTACAAGTGGAGCTATTAATTATTGCTTGGGTACAGCTCAAATCTTGGGTTTCATTTTGGAATCGCATGTTCAGCATCTTCCTGCTCAGAGGTAGAAGGCAGCAGCTGTGACGAGGCTGGCTGCAGCCATGATCTCACAGCTCAGAGCAGGCCGAGGTGGTGATGCTCTCACAGGGCTGTGGTGGGGAGCTGCCGTCATCCTGAGCTCCATTTATGCTTCTCCAGAGGTGACGCAAATACCAGGTCAGCTCTTTGAGCTACAAGAGGACAGGGGGATTTTCCAAGCTGGGTTCTACTGCTAGCTCTGTTCTACTTTAAAAGCCAAAATGAGACTGAAATACTTTCTTCTGCCTGTTCTCCAAAATGCAGAAGAAGCTAAACTCGTTCCCCATACCATACCTAAGACACTTCTAATCACTTCAGTAAAATTGATGACTATCTGATGAAAGTAAAAATAAACACTGTCCTTGACCTTCCTGCCTCACAGGTATTTGAGATTTTCTGCATAAGCAAACATAAGCCTTTTCCAGTAAAGAACTGAAAAATTAGGGAACATCATACACTGTTTTCTAGAAACACGTATTCTGGCAAATATAGTCTAGGAACTCCAAAGATACTTGAAATAATCAGTGGTGTAGAGCTATTTCCTAACTGGGTTTGGGCTTTTCTTTTAGCTCTATTAAACAAAAAAAAATCCTACTTATTTCTTTGCTTCCCTTAAAACAGCAAAATATAAAACTGCCACTTTGTGAATTAAGAGGTAGACTTTCCTGTCATTTCTCACTTGATTTCCTCCCATTACTCTACTTTGCTATTTCTTCCTAACTGTAATTTCGTTTTGTTGGAATCACTTGTCATGCATCATAGGTTTTTGTTTGTTTGTTTGTTTGTTTGTTTAATAATAATAATCTTCTTCCCCATCATTTTCTTCCGAGGAAGTTACTGAAACCAAACAGGACTGGCTTTGTGACCTGTGTGCCTAAAATGTGTACTCAGAATTTAATTTTACTTATTCTTTGGGTGAGAGGAGGAAGGAGGATCTTCCTTTAATGTCTTGATTTGGCCTTCACTAGAGGTTGCACACGCAATTTCTTTTTCTGGATACAGAACTTCCTAGGTTTGTAGAATAAGATGAGAACAAAAAGAATTTGAGATATGAGGTCCCCAAACTCATTGATGGTGATACATTTCATCCTGCCACCGGAGATCCACTTTGTGAACTGACACAAGCAAGATCGTATTTCTTGCTTCTGAAGAAAAGGATCTTGCATTAATGAAGATAAATATGGCAGCTACCTCAAAAAGTGTTTTATATATTAGTGTTGTCCAGAAAAACTGATCCTAGAAACCTTATGCACACAGGCTAGTGAGATTTGACAATGAGCATCAAAGTTTCCTCCCTGTCCTGCCTGAAATGACATCATAGCTAAAGACCTGACTGACCAACAGTCAGTGATGTAACTTCTCTTTATCAAATCAAGAGGGATCTACAGTAAAAAGACTTCAAACCTGTTATGGATCTCCTGAATATGAACTGACATGTCAAAGTAGTAAGTCAAGATTTTAATCTAGACAGAAACACTTGAGGTCTGAAGTGAAAGTAATACAATCAACATCAGAGAAACAGCACTTGAATTTATGTTTATAGATAAGACTGCTCAAAAGCTAGGTGCAGAAGTATGAAAAAAGGCAGGATAAGAAAGAAGAGAATCTCGTGAGAATATCAGAGGGCTGAAGTGAAGGAAAAAACTAAAAGTATCTGCTTTTGGTTATGTAAGAATACAAAAAAAAAAACAACCCCAAAACAAACAAACAAAAAAACCTAAAACCATCACCACCAACAACAACAATAAAAACACGACAGAAGTTTTAGGATTGTACCTCTGCTACTGTGCCTCTCTAGTGTTATTCCCTGAGAAACAAAGAAAAACATGAATAACTCAACTCTAGAAACATGGGCATGGAATCAATCACAAAGGCACAGAGAATCACTGAAGTCTTCTATGCATTAAAGCAGAAACAAGAGGTACACCACAGATGCAGCAAAGAAAACGTTGCTTAAAGAATCAGCAATATTCCCTGTGCTAGAAAAAAAATATTTTCTAAATTGTGGTGTATTTTATATAGGACAGTCTCAAAGGAGTTTTTTTGCTAGATTAGTGGAAAGAAAACAGAGGGTGTGGTATGCTACCTAAATACCAAGGCGCAGTGTCCAGTTCACCTATCTAAGGGATAAGCTGAGAAAAACAAACAAACACACACATTTTCCATATTCTCAACTAAAGAGCATCTAGTGTATATGAACACACTGACATCATCTTCACGGTTTAATTGCTGTCTTAACAGCTGCAATGTTATCCTTATTTTTAAGAAGTTAAAGGTATGTGAACAACACAATGACTGCTGTAAAGCCAAAGAAAATAAATATTAAATCGTATATCTTGAAATTACTTCAAAACTGGAATTTTCACTCATGCTGAAGCATGCAGAACTCGCACACAGTATTATGGCTTTTAAATTATGTGTATCAAATGTGCAACATTCAAGAATTAATTGCTTATTTTCACTGAGTCGCTCTCACACAGCTGTTTCTTCCATTTTTCCTTATATTTTCAAGTGTTTTCTTTTGATTCAGAAACTGTTTTCTTCCTAGTTGCAGTGCCTTTTTAAGGCACAGCATCAAGTAATAGAAGCAGACAGGAAATAAGCATTGCTGCTCTCCAGAGGATGATTAAGCAAGTCTGCACAAGTTCCCTGAAGTTCCCACAAACAGACTCTTATGTAAGAACATATGTTTTCAAAGATATTTTCTCTGAGCAGTGAAGAGACTTCATGGGAAAAGTATAAATTGGCTTCATGCTAAACACTGCAGAACATGAAATAAATGGAAATCACTATGAATGAAGTAAATTATTAGATGCTTAAAATACTATTGCAACTGATTCTTATTTACATTCCTCACAATTAACCTGTCTTCCAGACTTTCGCTTATGCAAAGAAAGCATCTTCAATGTTGGAACATTACCGATAATGCTCTGAGAACAGTCCAGATTTCAATGCAAGTAGTCCAGATAACTTCAGTGCATTGCTTCTGTGCAGGAAGGAGGATCTAGCCTTCTCTCAGTCATGTCTGAGCAGAATTTAATTTAACTTCAGAAAACTTTTTATAAAACAGTACCCTGACATTTAACTTGTGTAAAATCTTCCTAGTATGTACCCCAATGGATTATCAGTATAGTTACTAGCAGGTTGAAGTCATTCACTGTCGCTTACTTTTTATTCTCTGAAAAATACGCACACATTATAAGACACTAAAATTTTCTGTCTTTATTAATTTCAAACAAAATTCTGAATAATTTTATTGCAAGTATTTAAAACCCATAGAAGAGATTATTTAGATTCAGGGGAGGAAAATATTTGACTAATTAGCATTAAATGTAAGGATAATATATGATATCCTTTGATTTTTGTGCCCATAAATAAAATAAATTTGGAACGTGAACATTGAAAAAGACGAGTTAGCATAAACAACATAGCATACATGTTAAGTTTTCAAGCTACTTTCATTTCACTTCATTTCTCTTGTACCAAGATTTGATTTTGCAAATGTAGGAAAAACAGGCCAACTAAAAATGCCAAAGTTAACTATGCTCTCACAAATCAGCCCTCCAGTTGTGCTCCAGAAGAACATCTTGCATGCTCTGAAAGTCTGCTAGCAGTAAGATTTCTATGAACCATGCCATGCATTTTATTTTCACATTATATAGACAGAGGGTTAGCATTCTGTGCATTAAAAACATTGCCCAGATATGTAAGATTGCACACAGCTTATTCTGTTGGTCCTAAAAACTACAGTTGAATATTTAACATGAAAGGAACCTCTATTAATTAAAGATGAAGACTGGACGACATGGATCCTTGATTTCTAACTAGTCTCTGATATTGCTACCATATACTGATTTTCAAACATATTATTTTTGTTTTAACTGTTGTTAAAGACATAGAGGAAGCATGTAACAAAGGGATTTCCCAGGCAGAGCAGAAGCAGAAACAAAAAATATGTGATGCTTTCTGCCTTGCAGCACCAGTGTGGTCCCCAATGAGTTCACTTTATCTTGTTTTTTCAATTTCAATAAATTAGAATTTGTTGTTCCTGCATCACTGGTAGTTTGCTGTATTGGTACATGCCTCAATTTTACTAGATTATAATTGAGTATAAACTACGGTCAAAACAGACATAATGAAGATTATCAGAGCAAGAGATATTACTAGGGGAGGGCAAAAAGAGTTCTAGAATAATCCTGGTAAGGAAGATGGATAAGACACCTTTGAAGCTTTGTTTTTAACTCTTTAAATGATATTCATAAGTGGTGAAAGCCAAATAAATAACAACATTTTTTTTTTCCTTTAAATCTAGAAGTCTATTAGAGAAAGACAGCTTGATTGTGTGCAAATTTGCTGTGTTCCCTTAACATGCATCATCCCCATACAAAGTAATCACAAAGCAATCATAACATGAATAATCTAAATTATCCTCCCATTGTATGAAACCAGACCTAAGAGACATTATTCAGAAAAAGAATTAAGGAAGAAAACCCTACAATTTTTTTCTGTCCTAAAACCTAATGAGGCTATCCAGAACAGAAAATCTGTGCCTTCTAGGTTTCACAAGCCTCTGAAAACAGCAGATGGAAGCACTGTACCTTACAGAAACATCAGGAAAATCCAGAAAGCTGCCAAAGTATTCCTGCTCTTTGGTCAGGAACTGTGGGGTTGCCAAAAGCTGGGGTCAGGCACAAAGAACTGTCAGCTTATGCAAATGCTTTCCAGGCTATGAAAGCTATGATTCTCTAGCCAGTTCACCTCCCTTGTTGAGCCTACACAACTTGAAAAAAATATTGTTTTTATTTAAAAAGTCATGGGTGGGAAGGCAGGCCCTAGTCCAGCTTCCAAAAACTGAACTAAAACCACTTTTATTTGCATTCTAAAAAGCAAAACAGGAGCGGGGGAGATGGGCTCAGGCCAAAGTCTGTTTGCAATTCCACCGAAGCTGACAGACATGCTTTGAACTAGGGAAATGCCTGCTCATGCATTAAAGGGCTCCCTAATGAACAGGGACATGAATGGGAGTCTTCCTACTGAGTTCATGTAAGGGCTGCATCAAACCAAGCTGTCAGATGATTCAGTGGCTGCTCTTCCTAAAAATCTCAATTCCTATAATAAGTTATCAGCACTGATGGACTCCCTCAGACACATGCACCCATAGCAGAAGTCAGTTTCAGAGCCTTGAGTAAGTGTACAGGTTTTGCTTCAAA
Organism: Pavo muticus; assembly: GCA_016647715.1. Lineage (NCBI taxonomy): Eukaryota > Metazoa > Chordata > Aves > Galliformes > Phasianidae > Pavo > Pavo muticus. The sequence goes on along the minus strand of JACDJE010000319.1, from coordinate 235,894 downwards.
TCCACAAACTGATTATTAACAGATCTTCACATGTATGTGGACGTTCCTTTAAGGGGTAGTTTAAGCACTTTAGGTAGTGAATGTTGGTTAAAAAAATGATTAATGAAAGACTAATGGTTAAAAACAAGCAAATATCAAGGAACTCCAGGTGCCTTTGGCACTACCTGACAGCCAAAGGAAGATACTGAAATTTATGATCTGAGTTTCTGTTGACTCATCTATGGAGCAGTAGAGAGACTCAAAGCCTATGCATCTTCTGTTGTCTCACGTATTTCTCTCTCATTTGAATTTTGACACACAAGTCTCCAAAAACCAGCCACTCAGCAGCCAGGATATCCCCATTTCTCCACATAATCCAGTGATGAAAATACCGTTCCCAAAGTCACTGTAATGCAAAATTACAGGTCACTGGCAGAAAAACAATTATTCTTGAAGCAAGGGACATTCACTTCTTAAACTGAAGAAGATTAAGAATATGACAGTAGTCATGAATCCTTAACCCTCAAATACAAGTAGTCACTAATAGCCTGCACAGGTATCCCACAGTCACTCAAAAAATGATTCCATGGCAGCTGGAGCTTCAGTTCTTCTCCTTTGCACAGTACATGTACCCCACCAGCTACACTTTAATAGAACACATTTTCTTCTGAAATTTTCACTCAAAATTTGCTGTTCTTCACTTTTACAGCATTGTCAAAGTGCCATTTCAAAAAATGCACACCAGAAGGAAGAATACAATAGAATGTACAACATCTTGCTTTACTGCACATTTTAGTGACTCTATAGTAAGCAGCTTGATTCAGGACACGCAACTAAAGAACAGAGTAATTGCTGTCTGAACTACTAAAATGGATGCTACAGTCAACTCCTTTTGAACCTATTTTGCTAGAGCTTTTCTCCCTGTTGTTGCAGGAATGGGTATTTATTCCAATTTCAGTCTCCCTTCCCTCAGCTGTACCCCTCACACACACTCTTGACACCCTCCAAGTCTGAAATGGCTGCCTTGAGGCTAAAACTATAAAACACACACTAAAAAATGCTGGATGCTATTGTACCTCCATCAAGTTCTCTGTCTCATTTGTACTGCCTACTCAGCATTAGGTAGGATGCCCAAATGCCTAATTCACAGACATGGTGAATATCTGTGGGATTCCTGAAAAAAGCCAAACTCCCAAGCAACCACCTGAATAGCAGCTTTGGGAAATGCCAAGCAGTGAGAGCCCTCCCCTTGCTCTCAGATGCCCAAATTCCCAGCAGGTTTAAGCTCTTTCGGCCTGGTGTTTTCAGCCTGCAGCCTCACCCTTCAATTAGATGCATGAACATTTGTCCCTCCTTTGAAAGAGCAATGATGGGGATTGTACCTGCAAAACTAACAGGTAAACAAATTAATAGCATTGAGGCAAAGGAAACAGTTTCCTTGTCTGTCTCTACCAAAAGAGATTTAACCTGACTTTATCAGTCTCCTAGGAGACCGCCCTAAATGCTGTGCTAGGACAGAGTAACAGGAGAAGGTGAGTGCATTCATTCTCTCTGGTTCAGACTGGTTCACTTTGCATAATTAAAGATCCTTGGGATCAAAGGCTATGCATTGACCTGGTGGAAGAAGCACTCAGGTGGGAGGCAGGAAGTCAGGATTATGATCCCAGCTTGGAGGAAATATTTAACACTTCAACTGAAGCCTCCTTCCCTGCTAGCAAGTTCCACGGTCATAGTTGGTCTAACAAGCACACCATCTCTCTCAGCCCTTAAGTCTTTCATGGAATAGTGCTCAATACAGGCAGCTTAGAGCATGAGCTGTTACCAACAGCCTGAAGTGGGCACCCTGCTCCCCCCACGCAGTGAGTAATACCAGCTTCTTGGTTGGCAAAGGAGCTGAACGCAAGTCTCTTGCATCATGGCCAAGCAATCTAACGCTGGAGAAGTGGGAAGAGCAGAAGCAGGACAAAACAGGTGGGAACTATCCTTCTACCCTGTGAAGGTTTATACAACAGTGACCTGACAATGCTGTTCTGTACAGCTGCTGAATGCGGTCCTGCAGAGAAATAGGATGCCAACACTGTTGGTAACAGCACAGCTTGGACATAAGTAAGTCTACAAACTGAATGTTTATGCCTAGGGAATCAGACTTTGAAACCTGAGCTCTAATTCAAATGAAAACTGAAAGAACTTTTAATAATAAAAAAAAATCAGGCACCTAGTCTACAAAATTTAATTCCTAAAGGACTGTAACTCTTGGTCTGTTTTGAGAACCTTGACATACAGCACTCCAGACAAAGGTTTCTGATTTTGTGGATTGGGATTTCTTTGGTTCAGTTGTTTTTTTTTGTTTGGTTGGTTGTTTTTTGTTTGCTTCCCTCCTTCCCCCATATGTAATTTGTCACATCCAGGCAGGTAAGTGTTAAAAGCGATGGGAAATCAATAGGAGGTTAAAGTATGCAATGTAATAAGAATGTTTAGCATACCCTGATGCTCCAGTTCCCCCTCACACCCCTCCCCTTTTCAGGCATCTAATTGTTTGCTTTTCCTCCTACATACAATAATGAAGTGAACTACAATCAAAGTGTAATGACAAATGGTCCCAGGGTTTGCATTCTTTGGAATAAATTGGCATTTGTAAACCAAAAGATAGATGTAATCAACCACCCTCATACAAGAGAAGGATCTGGAAGGTTATGTTGGCAAAATCTTCAAACCACATTAAGAAGTAATTTGAAAGTATGTTTGAAAGAAAGAAAGCAATGCATCTAATACCAGTTTATTTGTGTAACAACAACTAAAAATTGAACTTGTTAGATATATTTTGAAAGATGGAAACAATTAAAATATATTAGTGATCTAAACAGGCGCAGTATTCTAAAAAAAAAGACTAGCAGTCAAGAAAAGAAAAGAATAACAGTCAAGGTTATGTATATCCACTTTTTTTTTTTTTTTTTTTTTACTAATCACCTCACCTTCCATTAATCTGCTAATATTCAATACTTACGTTAGATGGAAATATTGTATTTATGCTTACAACAGAAATTCACAAGAGTGAAGTCTACTTAAGTACATTTGCTTATGGAAATACTCTTAAATAAGAAAATCCACACCAGCTGCAAAATGGCAGTTGTTCTGGCTCCAACATTAAACACCTTGACCCTTCTACCCAAACGACAGCATACAACTCCGAATACAGAATGGCCAGGCCACCACACATCAGTGTAAGCAGTAAATGCTTGCTTACACAGTGAAACAAAATGGACAGGGAGTGCTGAGGGGACACATTTCTCACATCTTCCTCTTTGCTAGCAACACTCATATGAGAAGGGACAAGGATACAGTATGGGAGCAGGCTTAGCAAAGAGACATATAATAAGATGCTACTTAAGATGCATGTTTTAAATGCAGCACTTCAGACTTCTGGACACTTCTTCAGAATAGGAACAAGTGACTCCAAAGCCCTAGCACAAACAGTAAAAAAAAATCTAGTCATCTTTAGAGACTTCCTGCAGCCCATGGCTAACAGGCCATTGCAGACACACAGGCTGCAGAAAATGCTGGCATATGTCCCCATAACATGATACTTCCCCTCGTTTTTCTGCATGCTTTGATGAGCAGCAAAATTGTTAGCATTTGTAAGTATCATCATTAAAATAGATTAGCACACAGTAAAAGGAGCAGTTCATGCCCACAACCGACCATCTCTAATCTTCTGAAAACGTAGCACTACACTGGTTATGGTTGATTTTAGTCTTGAGGATTTTATATGCAGCAAAAGCCTGGCTGCAGAGGAGGAAGATACAGAGCTAGGGGTTTCCTGATTGATTTTGATCTCCTCGTTTTACGTGAGGCATGGTTCCAATCATTACGTTTAGTGGGAAGTTACTTTTAATTGCATAAGCTACATGGATGTTTTAAGCCATAATTCATCCTTTTTTTTTTTTTTTTTTTTTTTTTTAGGTGGGTAAAATCAGTACATATCAGTCACTATTGTAGAAACCTGAGGAAAAATATCCATGTATCAGAATTTTCAAATAAGGTGTAGTCTTTTTGCAACTAATACATGAGAGTTTGAAATAGAAAACAAAAACAGAGGCACTGTAATAATAATACACAGGAACAATGTGGTGCTGAGTACCCCATGAAACGGCTTCAGCATTCACTAAAAAAAAAGTTTAATGGTAAAGCACTGAAGACAAAGAACAATGGTCCATTTTATGATAACTCTAAAAATCACCATAGATACAAATGGACAGATTTCAAACACACAACACTCCTATCATAATGTAGGCAATATTATTTGTTTTAAGCATAATGATATACCTTGGTCTGGAGCCAGTTTTCAGGAAATTTCTGCTTCAGAGGAACAGAAATTACAGTAGTGAAATAGGAGTTGGACAGACAGTCAGGACTAGAAGATATGAATGATGTCACCTTTAAAATATTTTTTTTAAGGAACAAACTGCAGATAGATTTCTAGTGCTAAATACAACCAGAGCCATTGAAGAAACAGACAGATCGTAGGTGCAGAACACAAATGTGTCATATATGGCCCCTCTTCCAACTCTGTTTCACATATTTTTATGTGAAGGTTATTCAGATGTCTTAAGTGTCAAAGGCTTCACTTGTAGGATATAATAGGTAAGTTTTGATAGCAAAACAAACTCTACCACGTACTTATAAAGGGCTATGCTCTTAAAACTTCCATTATCGATGTGAGTTGCAAGAGTAATAAAGAACTAAAAATGTCTACGGTTCTGATGTCCAGTACATTATACTGTCGTATTATATGTCTTCATATTTCCAAAATTATTTACACAGTTGCACAGTTACACAGTTCTCCTAATAGCTGTGTTCGGACATAGCAGTTTACCAACAGATGCACATTCTTGATGGCAGAGGTAGAATAAAATCGTACAGTGAAACTATCCAACCAGAAAGTGGTTAATGAATTGGCGAAGAGACAAGGAGTAAAATTAGAGGATTAAAAATAAAAGCATCACGGAATAACAGAGACATCCATCATCTGCAAGGCTCTGTTAGCAACAGATTCAAAAAGTATTTGCTTATATAGTTAACCTCGTGATATGAGAACAAGAGAGCTGAGACAGAACTAATCAGTGGAGTTTAGCTCTTCAGACATCAGCGTGCAAGACGCTGTGCAGGGTGAGGGTATCTGAGAGTTCCATGGGACCGGGCTGGGCACAGCGCCCACAGGTGCAGGACCACCAACCTCAGCATCTGGCTGCTTTCCAGATGCTAAGCTGAAGTCCCAGATGTTCCCATACACTGCTTTGGTTCCACTAAGAACACAAACTATCAGTCTTCTGAACACAGAATTGGGATCTTATTCAAGCCAATGAGTTTCTGCCCAGACATCTTTAACACCCTAGAGACAATGGGGGTGTTTTGTTGTTGTTGTTGTTGTTGTTTTCTGAAAAGAATCTTATAGTTTCCATGAGCTTTTATAAAACTTCCATAAATACTATGAAAGTTCGTAAGTTCTGAATGATGAACAGCTCAAAATCCATAGTTCTTCCATTGTAAGTGGAACTAACAAAGCCAATCCTTTGTGTGAAACAAAACTATTCTCAATTTAAAGATTTTTCAATTAAGTCTTTTATATTACAACTTTTCAATTAAAACCACACTTCTCTGCAACACTTACAGACTGATCTTTATCTAACTGCTGTAGCTTAATTTCAAGGTTTTTTTTCATATGAAAGATGAATTTAACTCCCTATGGAAAAGCTTGCACATAGCAAAACCATCTGCACTGTTAGGTTTCTGCTTACACACATGAACTCTACAACAACACAGCAGCCTTAGAGTCCATAGAGACAAAACTGAGCGAGCCATCATCAAGTAGTCTGTAAGACTCTAAGCAAGACGGCGAAGAAGCACAACACTGCCATCTCCACCTTAAATGTTGAAGTACAAGTATGACACAAAAAGATTACAGAATACTGTAAATAACGTAAGTAAAGTCCTCTAAAGACTTATGAGCAAATTAAGAAGAATATTGTCAGGCATAAAAATACAGTTTAACAAACCAGCGTAATGTAGTAGAAAGATATTAAAATCAATGAATGGCCTTAGAGCAAGCGAGCTGAAAATGTAAATTCCCTCATGCTTCCAGCCTCAGCCCCTGCCCTCGAGTGACATGCCAGGCAAAAGACATTCCTAGAAAGTGTTTCTATGCCTTGGTTTATCTGTCATTGTTCCAGATTAATGCCAGCGGTAGTGATGGGTTTCTCTAGAGATGGACTTGCACTGGGAAGCAGAAGAGCAGCAACTCAATCACCATAGCTGCAACTCACTGTTTTTTCCACAAATACATTCACACAGGTTATACACTGAGTAAAGTGTGATACAAAGCCCAAAATTCACTTGCCAGACTCTAACCTCAGTTCAGAATTAGTACATGTTCATCAGTGTACTGTTACTACAAATAAGAGTTTCTTAAACTCTTTCCTAAAAAGCAGAATGAAACCTTCTTTCCCTCTTAATCCTCACACAAAGCTGAACAAAGTCCTTTTTCCTCGTGTGGATTATTTGAATACTCATTTTCCTTTAATGGTATTTGTTAAGGCTTCAGGTTACCTGAGAAGCAGGTCTGACAAGAGAATATATGGAAGGTGACAAACAGCTTCATCGTTACCACAATAGAGCAAACTAAATTGCTGATATCTGTTAAGCTTTGAGTGACACTCAGAAGCTGAAGCATTCTTGGCACTCACCCACAGCCTATAAAACAGTTAGTCAGCAATCTAAGGAGCTAGCTGCTACCCAAACCAGGCCCTGCTGGGTATTCCCTGCCTGGGTATTCCTGCCAGCTTCCCCAGATCAGGCAAATAAACTAACAGAAAGCAAACTCTACCAAACCCAATTAGGCTTGTCACCTAAGTTCCTTGGATCAGTTCCCTAACACAGTAAGAGCAAGCACAGATAAATAGCAAACCTCTCTTCTTTATAGGTCAGTGAGGAGCCTTGTAACAGAAGAGCCACATATGGTTAACTTTAATATACCCAGGATTTGTGCTAACTTTAACCTAGATATTAATAAAATCCATTGAGATGAAAGAAACAATTAAAAACAAAACAAACTCAATGAAAGAAAGTATTCTCATTGTAGCTAGAACTTGGTTCATGAGAGAAACAGGGCATCACAAGCATCATGCCTAACAGCAACATGGGAGCTGACTGTAAAGACAAATAGCAAATGGAAAAAATCCAAAATACCCAAATGACAAACACTCTTTCTGGTACTGGATTTTTGCAAAGTGTTGGAATACAGTAAGGAAAAGTCAGCTGAAATGTGGGGCTAAACCAAGAAAGGAGCTGCTTGAGACAAACTGCCAGAAAGTTTTACTTACAGAAGAAACATGAGAAGTTTATTTCTTCCTTCCTACAGCTGATGCTCAGTAAATAGAGAACTTTCTCCAAGAGACAGCCTCTAAAGTTTGAGTTTATTGCAGGCAGGAAGAGAGTGGATAAATGTACTGCACTAGGTAGGAAAAAAAGATGGGGGCCTTCATTTATTTACCCAATTTGTTGTAGGTATGGAAAAAATATATTTAAATTATACTTGAGAAGAGAAATGTTAGGAGAGAGTGCTAATGGCAAATATTTTCCCCATTAGAAGGTTTGATACCATTAGGGTTCTGGCAAGAATGAAGCACAATCTGCATACATTCAGAGCACACTGCCATTTAGGTCTTGCTTGGCACAGGACATGCATTAGAAAAATTCTTCAGACATGTGATGTTCTACATGCAATGATCTGATCAGGAGAAAAAACTTTTAGCAAAACTAGAGATTATGAGAAGAATCTAAGCAAACCCAAATGGAACTTTGAATGCAAGAATCTCTGCCAATGTGTCAGGCCATTGCCTACATCCATCCTGCAACAGATGAAGGAGAAAGACAAATAAATGCAGGACGTACAACAGCAGAGGAGACATATGCTTGGTCCATGCCCAGAAGCTGGAGCTGAGCCTCCAGCTCAAAGCCATTGAAGGTGATCAACAGAGATGGGATGGAAATCTCAGTAGAAAACATGAGAAGTCAAGCAGGTCCCAGCTCTGACTGAAAGAAGAACTAAGTTGTCCGGAGAAGCTGCTAAGGCAAATATTGACATTCCTCTTATCTAACACCTTCAAAGTGCAACCCAGGAAGTCAAGATGGAACAGTAATGCTATCAGATAACTGAGAGTAAATAAGCTCAGACAGGGAAGGCTGCTTTTCTTCTAGCTCACTTATTAAAAACCTGTACTGACTTTACTGTCAGGAACTGTGGGAACCACACTTCTCACTCAGCAAGCCAACCATGTGCAGACTAAATAAAACTCAGAGAAAAACATCTCCAGATATGCATCCTAGACCCTTTAGTAAAAGGCAGTAGAACCACTTCCAAAATACACCAATATCAATGTAACTTTACATATCTAACTTGGAGCAAGGGAAATCAAGCACTAAAAAGAATTATTTTCCTTCAAGTTTGAGAATAAGTTTGAGAGATGTGGTAATCTGGTGCCACTGACAGTGGCAGCAAGTAGTAGACTAATGTGTGCCACAAATGGCTATGTGGTAGATCAAAAGAGCTTTCCTCTTTCTCTGCAACAAAGGAAGCTTCAATTTGTTGAGGAGCAAATGTGCTTTTATATGAAGCCCTAGGGTGACCACTTCTACAAAAGAGATTTAAGGCATATTTCTGTGCATCACACAACTATTTTCACTAAACACAATGCATCTGATCCCACAGTACCTCACAGCAGGTTACGCATTTTAGAAGCACAGTCAGAGCTGATTGGATCTTTCAGGTTCCCTGGGTATGAGCTATACAGCCTGTTTTAGAAACCATTCCTTTCACCATAGATATATATTGGGACTACGATCTGCAAGAGAAATGTGATTAATTGACTATCAAAAAACTATTCCCCTGCAGGATACAATTTTTTATTATTATTATTAAAAGATGTAATTTTTTTAACATGCCCAACTACAGATGTGGATATCAGTTAAAGTCTTGTGCAGGGTTCCCAACAAATACTTTATTAGATTGTCTCAGATTTACAACCAGTATTTTTTTTTTTACACCAAATAGCATCAGCAATAGAGTTAGAACAAGTAATTTAAGAGAGATGGCAACTTGGTTTGAACACCTCTGTGCCTCTAACACTGAGGAATGCCCATTTCCCTGAAAGTGCACATGAAAAGTAAATGTGATAGGGCCCAGAGAGTAGGGCAGTTGTGTTCGAGGCTCTACTCAGCTTAAAAAAATTAACACCACGTCATTTCTCAGGAGATTTGACTCCCTCCCCTGGCTGCTGCATATGCAGGTACCCTCCTGTTGGATCTGCACCACTGTGTAAAAACTGCAAGACATAAACACCCCCCAAAAAAGCAAGAATGAACCTAGTTCTGCAGACCAGTGTAAAAGACTTGGAAAACAGTGTCTTCTTGGTTCCTCAGTATCCTGGGCCATGAGATAATCCAAGGAAGGTCCCAACTTCTTCCCTGTCCTCAGGCCTGTTCTGAATTGCTCTGTAAGCCGCAGGCGCCCAATTTTTGCTTAGGCAGAGTGCAGGCAGTCTAAATTTTGCCCTTAGTCAAAACTATTTATATTACAAATCTGAATACTGAAGGGTTTACAAAACAATTAGCAAACAAATATAAAATATGTTCAAGTTTTACAAACAGTCCAATGATAATACAAAATGCAATAGAATGATTTATTCTGTCTGAATTTAATTTCCTAACTATAGAGTTTGTAGCCAAAACAAAGACAAATAAAGCTGTCCTTATTCCAGTTTAACTAAGTAAGGTTCCAGTCCTCTTTATGTCCTCCGAAAAAGAGATACATTAAACATAGCTGAGTCTCCCTTCAGAGTTTTCAGTTCTTCACAGATCTTGCAACCAAGGTTCTAATGTAGTTGTAACCACAAATTGAAGTATAGAAAACATGGAATAAGGCAGAACAGAAGAAGACCAATTTAAAACTGAGCTTGCAATAAATGAGAATCCATCTTTACTTGACTGCTGTTTTTCTCTGAAAGATGCTACCCTCGCTCAGTGCACAGAATGCACGACTCAGTCCAAGCATCACAACAGCATGCTACCTTAGGATCCCTCCCCATTCTTAAAAACAGTTGGAAGATGCACAGATAAATACACAAAGGACTACAGACAAGAAAAAAAAAAAATAATGATAAAATAACAGTTCAGGCAATGCAAACCATCTCCCTCTCCTCCCTCCAGAATGATGTCCGTGCTTTTCTACAGGTTGCGCAAAATTTTAGCATCATGCCAGTGAACATGTCTGATTTACTTGCAAGTGCCCATTTTTCCTGAGACACCAGAGAAAACATGTGATTCTTGCAAATCTCAGAACACCACCTGATGTCTTTAGTGAAACTACTGAAATACAATAAAAAAAATACAGGCATAACCCACAGTCAAATGCATATGCAAGTAACAGTATATTAAGTGCGAAGATAATGGGTATTTAAATAGAACAGCCAATATTTATTCCTTTTACAATGATACATAGAAAAAGGAAAAGGTAGGAAAGGTGGAATCAAACTACACAAGCACAAGATTTGTTGCCTGTTACTTCAGTGTAATTCCAAGCATTCACTGTAGGGCTACAAGACCGAGCAAATGACTAGTCCACGTAAAGTGTTATGGCAAGTCTCTGCTGATCAGTGTGTTCGTAATGATTCTGAAGAACATTTATGAATGTACAAAATCTGTGTGTGAACAATATCTAACCAAGACACTGTGAAACTGCTTCATCTAAAATTTTTTTTTAAATTCAATATATACTGCCCCTTAGCTTCATGCCAAGAAGTTTGTTAAGTGACATTTTCAGTGGATGTTTAAGAACTGCCCGCTCCTATTTTATTGGCACTTCTTGCTTTTCAAAAGTTTTCAGTCTCTTTGTATAAAATTTAATATTAAATCAACTTATTTTTCCCTATTTCCAAAAAGTATTTTTTTCTGATGATCTTGCTGTTTATTCTTCAGCTGCCAGAAATATTTAAATTCCAGGTAAGTACAATGTTACATAAGAAATGATACTAAAGAGTAAAGTTGTTCAAATATACAGTAAATTACACATTTTTCAAGTTTTCCAAAACAATGAACATAGCTTGAATTCTTATGCATATTGATATAGAAAAGGAATTCCACTGATATACTTCTTCAAAAATTGGTCATATTTTCTCTCAGTTCGTGTGTGAAATACCTGATGCCATCTTGGTTTTTATGCAAAACATCTAATTCTCATTTAGAAGAATATTTGCCATTATTTTCCAGAGTTACAAGCTAAATCCCAAATCTTTATTCAGGAAGAAAAAGAGAAAGAAAATACAATTTGCTTACAGTAATTGCATCACATGGGTATCCACATGCCTTTGCTAGTCTTTAATTAAATCCATGTTATGCAGAACAGTTATTATCCATGCCTGACATACCTTTTTCTGTATGCATTAACCTAATAGCGATGAACTTTAGATAGACAAGGCAGAATGAAATTTCATTTTTCAAGAGCGGGATGAGATCTCTTCTTTTACTCCCTCCAATATCCACTCTTTTAAGAAAGAAGAGCCTCCAACTACTGCAAGACGATTTGTTTCCTTCCAGGAAAGATTCTAAAGCAGTGGACCTGGATGAGCTGATTGAAAAATATTGCAGCTTCTGCATGAATTTATCAAGGTTTGCCCAGCCGAAAGTAGATTTCCAGCTCTGCTGCCTACATCCATCTTCATAATCATCCCAAATGACAGAAACCCATAAAAAAAGCCTGCCCCACAGAAGTGTTCACGTGAGACCTGGGAAAAGGTATTTGCAGTCCAAGTGCCATGCACCTAATTACTGCTTCAGTGTAACCTTTGCATCAGGCTACAGATAGTACATTCTGGCAGAAAAGTAGCAATTAGGAAGAAAAATATTTAGCAGAGGCAAGATTAGTTGTACATCTATTAGTACAATGCTTCAGTTACTATTCCAAATGGCAGAATTCCAACAACTCAGTAACTTGTTTATCTAACCAAACCCATTAACTGCAAGTGTTGCCTATATAAACTTCAGAAGACCGAAGAAACTTATTTTTATCTGTCAATCAATAAATATATTTTAAACAGACCAATTTTGATAATTATGACTTGAAATATTGAAGAGCTTTTCCAAAATATTGTTCAGTGTCACATATGGAACCATCACAACCATCTACACCATAATGTCAGTTGCAGCTTGAGAAGAAACTATTACTTAGCCCTTCAAAGCCAGAACACAATAAAAATACTGACTACTGTTAGGTCCTATTATAATGTAATATTAGTTGAAGAATGCACACATTCTACTGTAGTCTTTAACAAGCTATGGGGGAAGGTATAAATGACATGGTAAATTTATATTTGAGTTCAAGGAACTTTTTAAAAAGTCTGTTTCCCATTTAGCTCTCAAACCAGAAACAATATTTTCATTTGTAAACATACTCTTTCATAATCAGGCATTTTGTGCTTTTGAGGGTCCCTCAAAATAAAATCTGCTGAATTGTAATATCTTATTTTTAAAATAAAGCAGTATCTTTTCAACATACATCATTTGATACTTTCTGCACTGCTCCACAGTCTAACATATAAGGAAAGATTTTAAGGAAAATTTAATGTAGTGTCCAAGTATAACTTTACTTTAAACATGAGGTCATCTAAACATATGTCTGCAATATATCCTTAGGGATTTAAATCAAAAGTCTGTTAAACATGTACAATCATTTCGAAAATAAATAACAGAACAAATTTAGTCTTGATTATGATTATCATGCTTTTTAAAAGGAAACATTTATTCTAATAAGAAAAGTCTGAACTAATTTAAACTTTATGGACATTAACCTAAAAGAGTTTCATACTCCAAATAAAACATTTTTTCCTCCATTTAGTGTAGTCTCTAACAATATTCATTATTTAATATTTGCAGAAAGACTGCCTATGTGCTTTCTTTACCCCCCTTTAGAAGCATCTAATCAATAATGCTGTATTTCTTCTTGTATTAAGAATTATTATTTTGCAGAAAGAAGAAAACCTTGTTGACAAATCAGGAAAAAAAGGTTGATTTGCTTCATTTTTATCATGTAGAATATCATCACATTTTATGCTAAGGAAGAATATGCCAGACGTAATGTATTGCATATTGATACGTATTTTCTTCATTACTTAAAACAAAAAAACAAAAATGCAGGAGAGGCTGTTTTAAGTAAAGACCATCTTATTGCTCACCTAGCATTACAGTTTTGCTATTTATTTATTTATTTTTTTAAACTAACAAGTAGAATGAGTAATGAGTACAGCCTCCCCTGCTTAATTCAGCAGCCCTAATTCCATTTCAAATCCTAACTCCATTTCCGAGAAGAGAATGGAGCACTCATCCAAAAGACAAAATACTATCTTGGTACGTAAGTTATTTTGGTTCTGTAACCACAGACCATGAAATGAGTGCGAGGAGCAGGACTGTGAGGACTCTCAAAGCTCTCAAGTTCCTCCAGAACTCTTTTCCTCTTCAAATTGCTTTAAGTTTGAATGGAGAACTGTTTTTGATGAGGAACTGTTCCAAATATGAACTATACAGCAATCTAGGAAAAATAGACGTTGCCTAGGATATACTCACAGAAATATAAAAAGTGTGCTGGACATTGTGTTTAGAGTGTGCAGCACGAACAAGGCGACCATTCTTGTTCACACTGTTAGCAAGTCTGACAAAACTGGAGTGTATATACATGTACAAGATCATGCTGACACTTGTCAGCATTTATAGCAAGAAAGTCTTTTGAAAACCAAATTCTTCTAACAACCTATAAGCAGTCTGATGCTTTGTTTTGTACTTGTCTCCACAAGGTTAAGCATGAATGTATGTCCTAGGCAAGGCAGTACTGCAAACCAACCTGAAGAGAACAGACACATAAGGCTGGTTTATCATCACCAACACCTAGCATTCATAACCTCATGACTCAGATCCCAAATTAATCTAAAAATCATGGGAACTGCCTTTAAATTATGTTTGTTTTTAAAACCTTTGCAATTTACCATTCCAAGCTTTCATGCTGCAACACTGACGTAGAGGATAAGAGCAAAGTTGAACAACCATGATTACACATTCAAACTACATACGCATCTGTAGTAAATCTTTACTAAGTATCTTTGACTAAATACTTAGAAACAAATATGGACAACAGAAAAAACACATAAAACTCTGTCACAAGAACAGCTGCAATCAGCTCTAATGGGAAGTGAAATATATCAAGGAAAGAATTTTTCCAAACCGAAGATACTAAGGCTCTCATTTTGCTTTTGGGACTGTGTCTGTTCGGGGACACCAGCTACAGATTACACTTCAGCACAACAAAATTAGCAGAAATCCCGGGAAACTAGGATAACAAAATGAGAAATGATCCATTGACTAAAGGCTGAAAGATGACCCATAAACTATGCTTCCTGCCTAAACGTAGCAGAATGAGAAGGGTCCAGAGGGAAGGAGAGGGGAGAAAAAAAGCAACTGTTAACAGTGTAGTTTAACAACTTAAAAGCAGATCTAAAGGCCAATTACTCCTGTGTTTCCTTTCCCACTGTATGGGTTGGACTTCTCAACAGCCTTAAGACTCTTTGAGATATAACTCCATTCTCCCATCTGGACACTACTGCTATAGGTAGTTCAGCCTTAGGTATTTCAGCTGTCAGCAACGTTATACTTAAAAGTATTGAGTCCTCAGGACAAGACCTGTTGTACAAAAATGGAAGGCACTTTTCCTGCAACTATGTAGCTTCTGACTTCTGCTACAAAAGAAGCTGTTGACATGAACTACAGACCGAGTACAGAAACTGCTATTTTATAGTGACTGAAGTTCAACCTTCTTCTTGTAAAACTGATAACTGAGCATCAGAGAGTGAGAACTCTTGATCACAAATAAGATTAATTAAGGTTAATAAGATAACAGTTTTTAAGGGAGAGTTTTGACAGTCAGATGTGTCGCAACTGACGAGCACTTCCAATTTCACTGTTGTGAAATCTTGAAGTAGAAAAGTAACTACAATAAGAACAAATGACTGCAAACTAATAGGGACATCCAAGGGAATGTCACAGAAACTGAGCTACAATTCCGAGAAATACTTATCTGCAAGTATTTAAACATTACTGTGGGTCATGTTCTTGCCAATACTTGAAAGAAATCAATTTAAGCTAAAGCAGCCTGTTGTGCCTCTGTCTTGATTGTTTATAAATGGGCAATGAGAGTTTGAAGAGATTTGAGCTACATCACATGAAATCTATGGTAAAATAAAACAATCATCAGGCAAATTCCCCTCCATGGAAATCAGTAGCTAGTTGCACATTGATTCCATTGGGCCAAAAGTTTATCCCAGGTTTTCTGACTTACATGTGGTATCTCTGCCTTACCACCACCCTTGGACCTTAATCAGTGATATAACATTCTGATTGTGATCTTCTGTAGGTTTCTTTATAGTTGAAAGTCAAATTGAGTATCAAAGGCTTTGCAGTGCACGTGAAATAAGTATTTACTGATCATGAATTGTTTTATGTTTTAAAGTTTTACTTTCACAAATTCTAATCCAAATTCCCATATCCTAATCTTCTCACCTTCACCAATCTCAACATACCTTTTTATTCAAGTTCTACCCCAGCATATGACATATTTAGCATCTTATTGTAATACTACACTGCCACCTCGTGGGTAATAGAGCAAATGAGTTAAGATCACCACCATTACTCTTCAGGTTTTGAGTGTCTGGGTTTTTGTGAGGTGGGTTTTGAGTTGTTTTGAGATAAAACATATTGTATTAGAAACTAAAAGTAGAAATTATATAACCTTTCTCAAAGCCCTGAGTATTATATATACAAAATCTTAAGGATAAATGTTTACTGCACACCACACACAGGATCAGGTAGCTACTTACTTTCCAGGATCCACTGAAGTCCCAAACTGCCCTGAACACTATATTCCCTCTCTGAACTGCATAATGGTGAAAGCACTGAGGTTGCATAGACTTTGCAAGAGTCTTTCACAATTTCTTTTCAGCAGGTTTTGAGAAAAACGTCAAAGGGAATGGCTGTCTTCCTTCTCTTACCTTCCTGACTATTCCTACAACAGTATGCTTGAGGAAATTTGGAGTATATGATATTTCTGCCTACAAAACCTTGACCTTCTTTTTCATTTTCTCTTCACCCAAATTTCTTCTCACCCTGTTTCCAAAGAAGCAATTCCTCTCTGAAACATTAAAACCAGCATCTCATAGAAAACCACCAATTCTCAGCCCAGCAGAGAAAATTGGCTTTACTGCTAAGAACAAGTTCATTCCCTTGGAATACTTTAGCTCACAAGATTTTTTCCTGAAACTGGTTCTACTTGACTGCTTCCTTTGTCTGTTAATATTAACAGTTTCTGTTAATTTCCAAAATGCCAGTTTAGTAGAGGCAGTAAAAAACAACTAACACATACTCAGATAATATTTCAGCTTTAAGAGACTTCAGAAACAATAGAGTTTGAGCACTTTAAAACCATATGGTTTCAAGTCAAGATATTTAGCAGCTTTAGCTTTATACTTATCTAGTTGAAAGTACCTCTAAGCATTAAGTGATTATTTTAGTAATATGTGAATGACAAGAGTATGTCTTAAAAGCAAGAAAAAAGCTATGAGGAAAACACAGAACGGTCATCCTAAATTTAGTTTCCAGAAAAAAAAAAAAAAAAAAAAAAAA
>JACDJE010000319.1:19584-214442 GCA_016647715.1 Pavo muticus | reverse complement strand
TATCTGCGGGGGGGCCGCGGCACGGCCCGGGTAGAGCCGGGCCCTGCCCTCTGCCCGGCGGCCCCTGACGGCCGCAGCACGGGGCCCGGGCTGGCGGCTGAAATCGGGCTCCGGGCCGCGAGCCTGGCAGCCCTTTGCACTGCTGGGAGAGCAGCCGTGTCCTGTTAGCGCGCTGGCAGAGGGGCTGCCACCTCCGCCGCCTCGGCCCATTTACTACTTTGGGGTAGTAGCCGCACAGCGCACACTTCCTGCAGTCCCGGTCCCCACCGGGGCTGAGACCCAGCGAACGCCCACCAGTTCCTCACTGCTCTGCTTCCAGGAGGCATCGGTGGTGCCATTTGGCTCACTCACTATCTTCCTGAAGCACACTGTGCTGTAAAAACCTTTGGACTATGGCTGCCGCTCTACAGTGTTCAAAGGACACAGGGATTTGGGGTGGACATTGCATGCATCATGCAAACCCGCAGGCCCGTGTTGGTAAACTAAATGCTCCATGGCCTTGAGCATTGTGACACAGTCAGCCCTGGTTCTGACAGTCCCCAGCGTTTTTCCTGCCAAGGCCAACCAGTGCTTTTCAGAAAATGCCAGGATACAACACAGGGGGTGATACTGGCCAAAGGCTCTTCCCCAGAGACTGTGTGGGCAGGACTACACTGCTGAAGGGGAGGACAGATCACCTGTATGGATGTGGAGCACCCAAGAACGTTTATTCTCAGGGCTAGGCAGTGGGCACAGGTATACATGTCAACATGTCTGTTGTTGCTGTCTTTTCCCTAACTCTGAGTAGCACCATGGTTTCTCATAGTCTTCTCCTTTTTTTTCCTCCAATACTGCTGATTTTTCTTAAGCCAACAGAAGGCTTGTCCATTCAGCTCAAGCTTGCTCCTTTTCTGACAGTGAGAGGATAGTTACATACAAGCATAGTTCCATTGGTTTTGAGGAGAGAACAGAGCTAGTGTTGATCTCAATGGCACATTTATTAGAGTTAAGAACATAGATTTTAAAGGAAATGTCTCTTGAATAAGATTCTAGATTGCTGCTAACTGCTCCCATGGATAACTCAGGATTGATTTGTTTTCTTGCTAAGAGCTCTACAATGTTAACACAGACAAGAATATTCATTTTGAGTCAGAAATCCTTCACATTATCTTCAAAGTGATTCCATTAATGACCTTGAACTTTGTGAAATAAAACTAGGAGGCTAGATTTGCTGGCACATCTTCAAAAAAAGGGAAAAGAAAGATAGTTTTTGCATCCTTATTTTTTGACTTCACTACAGAGAAAACAAAAACAAACAAAAACCAAGACAAACAACACCACCACAGTTTGCTGTTATCTCACAAACTCAACAGTTTAAGTCTGAAGTCTCTTAAAAGCACAATTTGTAACCAGGTGCATATTATATATTCCTGCAGCACAGCTACTAAAAGCAAATGTTGGTACTCAGTTCTTTTTCTGTTAGAAAAAGGATTTGCTGTCCACCTCATTCACTGGGAAATAACCTGTGTACACACAAAAACCCATAATGTTCTGCTATGAGGTGCAATTTGAGAAGGGAGGATTCTTCAACAGACTACAAGTGGGTTTTGTGCACAAGGTTTTGAAACTGCAGTACTTTCATCCCCTTTATTCACCTTTCTGAGAATCATTTGCCAAACCTTTCCAAATGTTTTCCTGTTTTGAGAAGCAATTACAGGTGCCTTAGGATTTGGAAGTCAAAACTTAAACATAACTTAATATAAATACCTTTGGAAATGCTTCCATGAAGTCTGCTCCTGAAGTATTGTTCTGATAAGTTAGTTTGTAGAGTGCCTGTGAGTGTGTTGTGATAGTTTAGCAACAAATGTTGCTAAGTGACTGGAAGTTCCAAGAATAAAATGAAATGTAGCCTTCAACAATTTAGAACAAAGAGAAAAGGAAAGTTTTTATTGTTACTGTAAAACACAAGAACACACAAAATATACACAGAAGAGTTAATAAAACAATAAAATTGAGGTATAATATTCAGTTAGATAATTTGCATGCATCAGCAAACAGTAACTTGAATTCTTTGATGTATGTAAGAGCAGAGTGGGAATTGCTGTGGGAATGCAGAATAACTTTCTAAAATTAAAGAACTTCCAATGTGCTGACATTTAAGTAATTAAAATCTCAACTTCAGTGCTTCATTAACATTAGCATCAGTTCCCTTGGTTTTGCTCTTTGAGACTGCTGCTCAATTAAATACAGCAGGATCACCAGTTCTCCACTGTTTGGTATCAACAAAAGCAGATATTGAAACATCACTAATTCACTTGTTGCAGGGATGTAGATCTCACTATGCAATGCTCCTTTAATACAAATAGCAGATCTGGTATTAAGCTAGACTTGTTGGAATTGTTCAGCAGTCAAGAAAATTTGGAGTTGACCAGATGAGGAAGCTATTTGGTTAGAGCTGTTGTCTGCACAAGGTGTCACAGCAACAAAAAGATTTACATAAAAATCTGCTTGTATTTAAAACACAAATCTATTGACCCCAGCACCATTAAATTATCTTACTAAAATTCTTTCACGTATTGCACTTCTCCCTCCCTGTTCCCCCTCAATAGGCAGCGTTCCCATTGTGCAGGTTTCCCAAAGCACTTCCAGGTTTAATCCCATTTCCACATGGCTTCTTCCCAAACCCATAC
Source organism: Pavo muticus (assembly GCA_016647715.1). Classification (NCBI taxonomy): domain Eukaryota; kingdom Metazoa; phylum Chordata; class Aves; order Galliformes; family Phasianidae; genus Pavo; species Pavo muticus. Next base: position 211,773 of record JACDJE010000319.1, on the reverse strand, counting down.
ATGCGGCTCTCCATCGCCTTGGCGGCGCTTCTCTCTCCATAGGCGGGGAATACCGCTCCTCGCCAGCCTAGGCAGCACTCCAGTGCTAACTCCTCCAAAAGAAAACAACTTTTTCCCGTGCACGGGAGGACAGGCCGGCCAGACGCCAGCTGCGTCTGCACACCCCCCGGAGACTTCGGCCTTGCGCCACCTCTCCCACCCACACGGCGGCGCCGGCCGTCCTGCATCACCCGTCCCGAGTCCCGAGCCACCCCCGCAGCTGTGCCGTGCTCTGCCGTCGGGCCCCGCCCTCAGACCGCGGCCCTGCCGCCGGCCCTTGCACGTTGTGCGCTCGCGGGGGTGGCGAGTTCGGCCCTCCTCCTGCTGCGGCCGCAGCTCTCGGGCTTTGTTGTGAAGGCTGCACGCCGGCAGCGTGCCCGCGGGGGAGGAGCGCGCAGGTAACGGGGCTGGCGGGGCGCTTTCTTCGGCTGCTCTGCGGCGCTCGGGTTCCAGCTTGGCCCCTCTCCTGCAGAGGGGCCCCGTGCTCTGCCCGCAGTGCTTCCCCGCCCCCTTGGCCCTCCCCGCCTCCCGCCGGGCCTGCTCCGCCGCCGGGCAGCGGCTGTGCGGGCCGAGGGTCCGTGGCGCCGGAGAAGCGCTGGTCGTTCCCCGTATGGCTGGGAAAGTGGGAAGCGAGTTGGCCGCGGGGGGGTTCGCGGCTCGGTGTGCGAAATGATATCAGCTCGGTGGGAGAGGGCACCATGGGCAGCTGCTCCTCCGGGGGGAAGAAGTCATGGGAAGTTCTCGGGGTGTAACGCGCCCGAGCAAACCGGGGAGGTCAGAGCTGGGTGTTGTAGTCAGGCAAGAACAGGCTGCGGGCGGCACTCAGAATTGTAATGCATGAAATAGAGAGGGAAAACAAAACAAAAACAAGAAAACCCACGCAAGCTAACAAATACCAAAGTGAAGTTTGTACTCTGTGCTTCTGTTCTGAAAATTTATGATTTAAAAAGAAACATCTTTAAGATGTCCCGTCCGTTTTGTACTTGAAGTAAGTTTCACACGAGCCTGTTTCCCTGATGGTGTTGTAAAGGTCTATTTCATTTGAAGCAAGGAACAATATTTTCTGAGTGTGAGCAGTTTGCAGGATTGCTTCTGTCTGTCCTCGAGGACATGTTTTACTATGGCAACACGCACCCTTGGATCGACATGAAACCACCGTTTTTATCTTCTTTGTTCACTTAAACACCTTGTGTCACTGACTTAAATATTTTGTAAACTTTTAGGAAAAGTTAAAACGAAGTCTAAATTGTTAATAATTGTTATACTGTGTGAAGTGGCTGGCCATTCTGTTTCTATTTTGGTTTTGTTTGCGTAACAAAAGGTAGCCATGCACAATGGGGCCCTTCAGCCGTTAGGCAGAGGTGTGAAGTTGACCCGTGCACACACAGGCAGTTCCGTGAGCGTGGTGGGAAGCAGCTCTTCTGCTCATCACTGATTTCATTCTCTTGAAAGTGATACGTTTGCCTTACCTGTCCAGCTGAGGATAAGTGACTGCAGTTCTAGGTGCAGTATAGTAAGTGAATGCAAGGGCTGAGCAGTAACAATCATGTACTGTATTTCAGAAGGGACAGCTTCTGCTGCAGGCTTGGGGGAAGGAGGTGGGGCTGTAAAGCTGTGCTGCATCTGAACAACGACAGCATTACTGAAGAGACTGCAGCCCTTCCAGAACTTTGCTCGTCTGTGGCAAGAACAGATGGGAGCGGAGCACCCTCCTGCCCGTTTCTTACTTGTTTTGTCTAGTTTATTCTAAATGCCCAGACTGGTAAGCCTCAAACCAAGCTAGTGGATCTCGTGGTCAAGAAGGTGATATAGTCTCTTATATTTAATGAACAACTTCTTACTGTGTGCATTTCTGTATACCCTTTTTGTAATTGTTAAAGTTTTTCATGCACCAACACCACATTTCTTTTTATAGCCCATTTCTGATCCTCATCACAGTTTGCAATGAGAACAACTCTCTCCCATCATAATAGGTAGAAAATGAAACTTTAAAAAATATTCGTCCACAGTTTTCAGAACTAACTAGGCTTCTTGATGTGGTTAGTTTGTTTAAATTATTACTTTTCTTCTTTTGGAGAAGGAAGTGTTACTCTTGTTCTTTGCATTCTGTTATTCTCTATCCATTTTTAGAAGTCGTTCTGTGCCAAATTAGAAATACCTGAGTAGGGTGTTAATTGATTTACTTGACTATGAAGAAACAAAACAATTTTGTTGGGCTCTCTTGCAGCTAGGCAGTTGTATTTCTGGCAGTTACAGGAGTGTGGAGTTAATACCCTCTGACCCAACCCTGGTCTTTAGCACGTTATATTTTTGAGAATCATGAAGTTGGTAGAAACAAAGAAATGTTCAGAGCTTGATGGGGTGAAAATGCGGTTTTGATGCTGGTATGTGGAAATAATCATTAAGTTGATCACAAGAATCAAAAGAAGGAAGATAGACATGAGCTGAGAGTAAAGTGCAATAAATGTTCAAAAACTTATTTAAAAGAAAGAAACAAACAAAAAAACCTTCTGGGCTCCAGTGTGTTAACAAACTTTGGCACGTGGTAATGTTGCAAATCCTGGAAGTGTCATCTGTGGCACTGGCCTGTTCCTTTCGAAGGAAGGGATACAGCTGTGGAAGGAACCAGTGTGCACACTCTTTCATTGAGAGGGATCTGTGCTGCTTTGATCCACCAATTTGTTACATGGTAGGACAGTTTGCGTGCTCCCTGCTGGCATTGTGGTCCATGGTATGAAACTATAGCAGCAGACTTCTGTTTGCCATGGTGGCACTTAACATAGACTTTTATGTGTTTGTTAAGGACAGATTAAAAAAACAGGTTAAAATGGAAAAGAGTAATTACTGCAGGGTGGTGGCATAGGTTGCGCACCACTTGCATGCGTGTTTCTGTGGATTATAGAGTAGGGAAGGGGATGAATGGTGGAGTGCCCAAGTGGACATACAGCCTAACATCATAAGAAGATCTAGCATCTGGCTTCCTCTTTTGTGTGAGTCATCTCCTATGTAACACAGCAGTAACACAATTTTAATGAGTCAAAAAATAAAAACAAGTCAACCTGTAGTCAGGCAGATGCTCATTTTCTTGTTTAGGCAATTGTTAAAAAGAAAGTGTTCCTGTGTATATGGGAATCCATTTAGAGTGGGAGTGCAGCTGACTATGTTGGTATGCATCAGCCTGTTGGGCAGTCCTGTAACAAAAAGGAGTCTTGTGAAGATATTAAAGAAGGAGCTTTGGTACGTGTAGGGCATTGTTTTTGGGTTTTAGGGAATTGTCTACACAAACAAAAAAAAAGGCAGAACACAAGAAGAATCAATGTTTGTTGTTGCTAAAATTTATGCTGGAAGTTCACATTGGCAAACATAATTCTGTTGGCAACTTTTTGTATAGTTAAAATTATCAATATGTATGTGGATCTCTATTTTAGGAGTGAATAAATTACATGGTGCTGGTGCATAATCTTATTTTCTTATTCGAAAGAAGCCTGCATCTATGACATCATTTTGCAAGAGTACCACTTACTAGAGTAGCAAATCGAGGAACAAACACAACTTGCCTTCAGGCGAGTGGCAAAACTTCCACTAGTTGCAGGGAAATAGGATTATGTTGTAGGTGTGGAAGAAGTAATTGGTAGTGACTTCAGCTTCTGGAGGGGCATTAATTCTTGCACCATGAAATCCATAGTAAATCGAGTTAAGGAGATCCACGTAACATGCTGGTAGACAAATGTTATCCTTTCTGTCCTTTTATGTAAATGTGTTGAGGATAGAATTTGATCTTTAAGTTACACATTCATTTAAGTAGTAATATTTCAGCCAGCTATGCTCTAATTTAAATGTTAAGTGTGAAATAAATTAGAAAAATCTAATCTGCCTCAGTACTGTAATACTGGGACAAAGAAAGATTATAATGTTTGGTTATCGATTAGTTCTGTGGAGGAAGGGGGTGGCAGTTCCTGTCAGAATTCATGGAAGGAGAGCACAGTTGTGTGGGAATATAAACTGGAGATGCTGTTATGTTCTGCCATGAGGAAGCTTAATAAAGGATCAAGGGTTGCTGCACTTGAAGCCAACAGATTGAAGTTTTAATGGTCTTTTTAAAATGTACAAATCCAGTGATGTATGTTGATTTGTATTTTAGTTTATAAATAATAATGTCTGCTTGTAAAGAGAGGGTTAAGTACTGAAGAACTGCTTCATGTTGGATATATGTATGGATTTCACTTTGTGGGACCAAACCCACAATTTCTGTTGTTAATCATGAATCTAACAAATGGTACTGGGCTTGGATTGGCTTGGGAAAAGGAAATAGAGCAGTTGATATGTATGTAAATGAAAAGTATTACTAATTTTTTATTTTGGCAGAGCACGATGAAAAACATTATTATTCCTTGTTTCAGTTTCTAATGCACAAGTTAAATGTGTATAAATATTTGTATAATGAATGTTGACTACTCTTTTAGGTGTCTGTGGTTTGTTTCCTCTGGGTGCCATCAGCTCTGCTTTAACTTGCTTTCTTTACACTGTTTCCAAATTGTATATTTGCCTTCTCTCTCTTTGTTAATTCTAACGTACCAATGGGTGAGAAAGTGAAACTCTTCTTGCTGCTTACACATTACATCTGATAGTAAATACCAGTTTGTGTCATGTTTTCCTTTTTTTGTTCCCCCATGTTTTTAGAGTTAGAATTGATGGGTAGAAAGGTAAGCGTACTTCCCAAGGAAAATGGTAACAGCTTCTAGCTGAGTGTCCCTAGTGACCTGAAAGTACTGACTGAGCTTAATTGGAAAATTACTCTAGGACTTTCTAGTGGTGATTTAAATGCTATTGAAGGCAGTTATACAAATTTAAGTATTTTCTTTTTAAGCATTCAGTTCTCTCAGCAATGGCATTTGTAGATACAAATTTTATAAAAAGCTATATATGTTTTTTTTAAATGTACAGCTAGTCTTACGTGAAAGAGATTAGATGGTGAAATGTAGAGGAGATATGTATCCTAATGGAGTACCCTCTCTGAACGTTGTCATTTTTTATTGCTGTCACTGCATAAATTTTATTTATCCTCTGGTAAAGTTATTAGTATTACTGTTAGAAAGGCATGTTTGTTTTCTCAAGTACAGTTCTTAATTTCTGATTTTTATGATCTACAGTTGCACTTGCTTTAGGATTCTGTTTCTCAGTGTGGTGTCCTTGTGATTTGCATTCAAGTAAGCAGAAATTTCTGCTTCCATAGGATTTTTCAGCATTAAGTTCTTGATAGGTGAGAATGTGTTAACTTGTATATGCAAATTCTAAGATACAGGCATGAGAAACAAAGCAGTATTTTCATCGTGGTTAGCTGTAGTGTACTTGTGTGTATGTGTGCGCAGATGGAGGCAGTTCTTCCATTTGCCATTGCAAGATTGTGGCTTCTCTTGTCTGAAGAGGTTGACACAAGCACTATATGTTTGCTCCTTTGTACCTTCCTTATAAAGAGGAAAACAGTACTATGAAATATCTGCCACAGCTTTAAGATCTATTGAATGTATCTTTCTTAAAAGTAAATAAATGTGAAGGATGGGAAAGACTGACTTCAGTCTGAATCTCAGAACTTTCAGTTTGCCATCTAGTAGCAAACTAAATAAAATCAAAATAAAACATACATGCTTCTGTCTACTGGGCAGCTGATACAAAGTTATGGGAAAGTTACGCAGTTCTAATTGGGCAATAGCTGAAATTGTTTTATGTAGTGTTTTGAAGTGTGTTACCTCCTTGTGGAGCTACAGAAATGTTTCCTGATACTGAATTTTTTTTTTTTTTTTTTTCCCTTTTCAGCCTATTACTAGATGACTGATAAGGTGGTTTCAAAGATGTTCTGTTGTTCACTGTAAGCAAAGTAGAATCAATAGTCAGATACCAGTTGGCATCTGCTTTCACATGTCAACTGACTTTTATTCCATTTTTTTTCCCCACTAATTTTTTTTATTATCATTATTATTTTGCTGCTAATTGTCAGGATACCATGAGCTTGCTGTCAGTGTAAACAGTTTAAGATAGAATAAAAATGAGTCTTGAAGCAGTTAAATACTTAGTTTGCATGATCTACGTCTAAACGAAAATAAACACTTATTAATAGATCTGTATGTGTGGATCTGTTTGTAATGGCATTTATTTTCATTAGACCACAGGAATCCTGAAGTTAAACTTTTCCCTTTGCACCTGATTACATATGATGAAGAAGGATGTGGTTCCACACCTACATCCTTCTCAACTGATATCATTGTTCCTTAAAGAGACCTCAGCAAGCCCATAGTTGTGCTCAGTTATATGTTAAAATGCATTTGGATTAAAATTTGAATTTGGCAAATGAAAATCCACCTTTCAGATTCAAATTATGTTTTTCCTTCCAGTTAAAAAAAAAGAAAAAGGCAAGGAAGCATTCTAGTCTGATTCTGTGGTGCTTACAGCTGAGTTCAGTGTAGGAGATTTTGTCCATGAGTCTCTTCAGATATCTTCAAGGGGACAAGCTACACAGGGAGAGCTGGGTCCTAGGCAGGGCTGTGCGCTTGCTTCTGTCCTCCTTCACCACTGCCTCTGTGGGATGTCCCATAGTGCCTGGGTTTTGTCACTCCCCACTGCATCCCTGCCTTCTTGCTGCCATATCTCTTGGCTGTTCCCAGTGTTCCTGGCTGAAGTAGTCTCCTCTCCTTTTCTCCTCTTTTTCTGGGGAGGTGTTTAGGGAGTTATGATGGAGGGGATACAGGTCTTCCCCTGATTCTATTACCTAATCTTACTATCCTCCTGCAGCAGTTGGTCCCTCTGACTTACACCTGTTTAAAAACAAAGGAGGAGGCAGGGACAAGGTGTGGAGCCATCTCTTTTCTTGCATCAAGTCCTAGGTGAGCTGCTGGCCTTCCCAGGCAGCATTGGAGGGGAGAGCTGCTGTAGTCTCTGAGCCTGTGAGCTACTCTCCTGGCAGGGACACCAACGGGAATGGAGAGTAGGGTCAACAAGGCAAGGAGTAGAATGGTAGAAATGAAGCCCACCTGTAACTGATATCCCAAACCATGCAGAAATACAGGTAATTTTCTAAAAATTCCCGACGCTTACATGCGTATGCAGCAGCAGCCAAGCTGAGCACGCGGCTCTCGCCAGCAGGTGGCGCTGTGCGCTGCGTGCCGGCGCCGAGCGGGGCCGGCAGGCGGAGCCCCGGGCGGCTCTGAGCGCCGCACGGGCACCCGCAGTCCTCTGCTTGGCGGCTGTAGCTCTTGGGCACGTCCTACCTGCGGCGCGGTGCCGGCGCTGTGGTTCACTGCTCAACTCTTTGCTGGCAGTGGACGAGGTTTGCTGACGTCTGTGGGGTCGCTTGTAAAACTCAAGAATACCTGGATTGCAAACATTTCTTTAGAAATAAGTTTACTAGATGCAGCCCTGTAGGCAGACTCATTACTGCTCCAGTGTGGGAACAGTTACTTAATTAAAGAGATGAGGTACAGCTCTTAAAAAGAGAGCGCAGGATAATGTTTTAGAGGTAGTTATTTTTTTGTTTGTTTGGTGTTGTTTTGCTTTAGGGTTTGTTTGTTTTTGTCTACTTGCTTGTTTTTCGAGTGTTGTTTTTTTGTTGTTGTTGTTTCTTTGGGGTTTTTTCGTCTTTTATTGCTGTCAATTAGTATGTACTTCAAAACCTGCTGGATTAGAGTTGTGCCTGCTCTGTGTAACACATACCCTGCACTCCTTATTTGAAACTGATGGACTGATGTTTACATTTCAAAACAATATGAAGGGCGTGTGTGTGTCATGGTGCTCTGGCTCTGACGTATGCCTGTGCAGTAGCACCCCTGTGCCTTACAGCCTGACAGAGAAATACAGCCATCCTCACAGACTGCTGGGTTGTCTGGTGGCTGCAGGAGCACCAGGCTGAGCTTCCAGCTGAAATAACCTTTGGGAATGTCTTTCTGTGTGCTGGTTATTATACACATGAAACCTGCATTCAACTGTTAGGGAATGAGGGTAGAAGAGACTGTGAAAACATTTGTCAGAGAAATTATGGATTTAGAATTGTACTGAAATGCTGTCATTTGGTTAGCTTTATTTGCTTTGATGGTTAATAGTCACTTGTATGTATGGTTTGGAGAAAGGAAATTGTGTTGTTTGGTTTGTTTTTTTTTTTTTTTTTTAATATGGCACATTAGCAAACTGTAATACAACACTGAAGTGTCAGTCCTGCCTGGAGCACACTCTCCAAAGTGCAACAAAATGTGAGTCTGTGAAACATATACATAAAGCTAATTTCTCATTTCTCTTTGTATCTGCCATTGATAAATGCTGGTAAAAAATAAAGACAGTTAGAAGATGGCCTTGATAATCAGTATTCTTTTTCTTTCTAAAAAATTTTCTGAAGTTTTCAAGATATCACTTATTTTCAGCAAACTGTGTATAGTTAGGCTTGTCAGAGCATTGTGATAATGTGCAAGGAAATCTGAAGTCTGTCCCTGAAACACATCAGTGATGTGTTTTTAAGAGGAGTTAAAAAAAAAAAAAAATAAAATCTGTGGAGACACTGAAGAGTTTGCATTTGGGCTAACAGCAGTTACAAGTGAGCAGTTTTGAAGAGATCAGATTGTGTCAGACATCTGGGCAAAACACTTTGTCAGTTGCTTTGCCAATATTTTCTAAGCAGTTAGAATTCAGCCAACAAAGATCATCTTGGACTGTCGGCTTTAAGTTTTGGTGGGGATGGAAAGTGCAGCTGAAGATCCCATTGGACCAGAGATCAGGAAGAAAAGTGATAACTCAGTCCCCTTCCTCCTAGAGAGAAGAACAGAAATAATCTTGTGCAAATAGTCTATAGTATAAAACATCAGAAGTCCAAGTGTCCAGCAGTATCTGTTATCCCTTTTCAAACATCAGCAAAATCTCCAAACGTCATGATGAGGATGATGGTACGTACCTTCAGTTCTGAGGATATGACCCTGGATAGTGTGATGTAGAGGCAGAAAGCATCTATCTGAAGCCAAACAGAGGTTATATCGTTTGGACAGCACAAATGTGAAAACCAATGTGATGCCAGAGGCTGGGATGTTAGCTTAAAATATAAACTGTAGAATAATATAAAGATATGGGTTAAGTGTTTATGTGGTAATCTTACAATTATTAAGGGAAGGTTTACTAAGTTTTAGCTCATGTTCTTGGTAAAGGAGTGTTTCCTTTTGGAGATGGAGGGGACTTTATAGGGAATAGTTTGTCAGTAAAATTTTCAGTGAGATACAGGATAGAGCTGAGGAGACAAATGGTCCAGTAAATGACAGGACAACAAGTGTTTGCTCTTAGGAGCAGAAGAAGAGCTTCTTCATAATCTTGTATGAAATGTGAAATGAGTGACAGAATCAACACGATGAGCTTACTGGTCATTAAATGTGGGGGAGAGGGTAGGACAAGCCTTCATTAAACTTGTTGGCCTTAAAATGTTTTTGATATAAAAAACAAAAAACCCCAACCCACCTGCCAGTGCACAGTGAAAATCATGATGAGATGACTGATAACAAATGTTTTTCTATCCTCCATGCATCAGTAGAATTTGGCAGTTGCCCTGAAGAAATCGAAGACTAAATCTGTGTTCGGCATTCCTTATGTATCAGCACCTGCTTCTTTTGAGAGCCATTTAGATTTTACAGAGTGCCTGAAGCATTAACAGAGAAATACAACAAATGTTTAATAGAAGATCTTGAAGGAAGATGATGGAAATGTAGAACTAACAGTTGTGGAAAGCTCTGGGAAGATCCAGGGCTTCTAGGGTTCGGATCCATCTCTTTTAATCCAAAAGATCTCAGGTGGTAACTGAAACATGGTAATTCTGAATTATGATATAGGCAGAAGTAATAGATTTTTCTCCTGACAGTCAAGAGTATCTCAAAGAACTGTAAAAGATTGTCCATAAAGTAATATGAGATTTTGCTTCATTTAACAGGTTACACTGAAGTGGGGAATGAGTTTATGGTTAACTGAGAGCCCCTTGGAGAACTCATACAAAGCAGAACAAAGTATAATTTTGTGCAGACACCCTTGATCCTCTGCACTGACCGGATGTGATACAGCAACTGACAGATAAAAGGTCTTCTGAGGTCTGAGGGGTTTCTGAATGCAAATGAGGGGACACAGAACACTTAGACTACTGCAGTCTTATGCAAAAAAATATTTTGCATGAGACCCTTGAACTTTTTGTGGCTTAAGTTTGCATCTCAGCAGTAGGACAGAGCAGAGATTTAATATTTGGAGGTTAATGTTCATTCAGACAAATAAGCTTGCTAGATCTAATGCAAAGCATCATTTTTCTGTTCTGTCAGTAAGATGTGATATACTGACAATCTGGCCCATGTCTTGTGGGCTAATTATCCCTATTTGTGGTACTTTTGTTTAACAATAAAGGAAACTAGCAGGATAGACTGGTTCAACACTGACATTTGTGAGGTAAACAATACAGACTATGCTGTTCATGGAGATGTCCCTAATTTTAGTTGAAAAGTGCATCAGGTAGCTACGAGGGAAAATCAGCCAATAGCTAAAATATTTTAAATTGTGTGCATCTGTCACAGACTTTTCTGAGCGCTGAATGACTTTGAGGGTGATTTTGTTCTTATTTCCCTTTGGAAGTGGATCATACAAGGTTGGAAATTGTGCTTGCTTCCTTGCTTAGCTTTTTAAAGTCATTGTGATTCAAACTGCCATTACCACTTCTTATCCAGCAATGAGGAGCTCTCCCTATTCCTTCTACTAAGGCACAGATTGCAGATGAGAGGGGTCACAAAACCCCTTCTTCCTCATTTTCTTGTGTGTAGAATAGATCTGAATTTCCAGAAGGAGATGGTGATGCATCCCAGTCATTCCTGCAGGAACTGTTTGCAGTCTGATATGGGATAATATTCCCATTTGAGCTTGGATCAAAAGTTTTTGGTGCTCATATCTTTTCTTAAATAGTGTAACTTGCCTTCGATATATTTTAAACTTATTTTACACTATATATACATGTATGTGTCTATTCATATATATATTGAAAGTAATTTTAAATATGCAAATATTAGGATTTGTAACTGTTTATTTTCCAGAATCTGGCCACATTAAAAGTATAGTCTTTTTAAAATTTCTCTCTAGCTATCTGTTGCTGTGCAGTTTTACTGAAGGACTTTGTTGATCAGTTTTTCTTAGTTTGAAAAATCTATAGGAGAACCCCAGTACCTATTTTTGTATAAAATCTGATGACAATATGAAAAAGATGCTACCCAATTTAATTAAGAATGTATTTAACTGCTTTAATACCAGATGAACAACTTGATATTTATGTACATGAAATTGCCTATACAAATAGGGCCTTGATAAAATGCTTTAATCACTTATTTGCTCATACCCTGTGATTTTATAGTTAACTTGGGAAGTAAGAGTAATCATTTTTGTTGTATGCTTTTGTGAGCTGGATGTAAATTAATCACAGATGTACAGTGTCAGCATGAATTAATTATGCAAGTAAGCCGAATGGCTATTTCATTATTATATTTAAATGGCAATAGCTTGAGAAGATCTTTTGTCTTAATAGATTAGCTAGAATTCATTCAAAAAAGTCTTAGTATGTTTAAGGTAATGGAAAAAAAAATTGCTTTCAGTACATCCTAGCAGAGATCCTGTTTAAAACGGATGACAGCCTGTCACGTTCAGTAGCATATCAGTCATCAGATTTATTCTAATTCCTTAAGCTGAACATTTCATTCAAGCTTGTAGATTGTCTTGTCAAGCTACCAAAAGCTTCATAGCATTTCTGTCAAGCATATAGTTGCACCAGCCGTTCACAAATAAATGCTAAGCTACAAAAATGTTGTTTATTTTCTTTAACGTTTTATTCAGATAACTAAACTGTTCTCTCATGTTATTTTCTCTTCATCTGTTTATCAGAAGGCATTCAAGGAGCTACTTTCTAAACATGCCTCATCCTGACCATACCCACTTCAGGCCAAGGGCCATTGTTTGTGTATGTGTTGTTTTCACTCGTAGCAGTCTAGACCACCATGCTTATGACATTCCTCCTGTAATCACAAGGGCCCAGTGAGCAGCTTCATTTACCGCATACGTGAAGAAATGCCACCGCTGATGTGCATGAGGTCCTGGTATAGTCAGTCCTGCTTTGTGGCACTTTGTGGTGGTGGAGTTCTAACCATATGAGAAGTCAGAATTTTGTTATTAGACCAAATGGTTATGGCATTCTCCCTGTTTAGTCATCAGAGTCTCTTTGGGATTTTTTTTTATGCTTTACTGGGCACGTTTGCACACACATGGTGTGGCTGAGTTGGGCTTCTTGCTTCTGTTTCATGTCTGCTGCCTTCGAGGGAAGATGTTTTTCTTTTTTTTTTTTTCACCCCTTCTTGTGAGTCTTCTACTTTGCTTAAAAGAAAGCTTCTACGTAAATTTGTATCACTTGCATACAAAGTAGTTGAGCCTGCACAGTAGTGAGAACTTCTCTTGAGACACAGTTGTCTTTCTTCAAAATCGAGATGCACAAGTCTAGGGTAGTAAAGCGCTAGGAATGGTTAGTTGAAGCAATGCTAATTAACATGCACTAAAAAAAACCCACAAACTACTAGGTTACAGTACTTGTATGATTCATACAAGCCCCAAAAATTGTTCAGTGAAGTGAGTTTTCATGAAAGGCATGTGTCCAGGTTAGACTGATCCCTATATCAAACTGCTAATGATATGGCATTCATTATAAAGCCGTGGCTACCTTTTTACAGAGAAGGAAACTGCCTTGGTTACCTTTCTCAGCCGTAAGAAAAAATTAATCTCTGTGTTAATTGTCCACAGCCACCAATTTCAGAATTTAACTCCACTTTCTACTTCTTCACTGGAACTTGTGATTTATTCTAATATGTGATGATTTTTTCCGTTATTTCCATACAGTGCTACATTTTCTTTCCAAATCTCATGGTTTTCTTTGTTGTAAATTACTGGAGTTTTTATATTGTATTTTGATTTGTTAAATAGCAAATATGTTCTTTTAGGAGGCTTATGCCTTTAACAGGTATTCCAAAAGACAGACTATATGTGTCAAAAATCAACTGTGCAATTGAAACCCCAGATAAATTTAAAGCCTGAGTGTATTAAAAAAAAAATCATTAATATATCAAGATAGCGAACAGTTGGAAAATGAATTATACCTATTATTAATTTTTACTTGCATTCAAACATAGAAATATGTAGTATAGACAAAAACTGATTCCAGACAGATAAAATTCAATTTTACACTAGGATAATTGTTTTATGTTTTTTACATTTATTTATAAGATCAGATGAAGTCTTGGAATTCCAGCTGAATAAAATGAAATCGATAAGCACTGTCCTTCCTAGTATGTTTTCTTCACTTGCTTTATAATGTTAGCAATTCAGATATTTTTGGTTTTCAAATCAGTGAATATATATTAACTCTCTCAATATCCTCCCATATGTTACCTGGACCAAAATTAACATCATTATTAAAAAGATGTAAGTGTAAATCTTGTTTGAATTCTATGGCTGAGAATGAAATTGTTGTTGCAATAACACTGAGAAATTAGACTGGCCCAGTTCAAGCAGCCTTGTGTGTACTGCAGATATAGTTAATGGGATCCAAATGCTGTGTAGGTGACAGAGCCCATGACTGAAGTATTTATTTCTGTAATAAATTGCTTCCCATCAGTACCGGTTATTTTATTCAGAATCTGATCTTCATTATGTCCCAAAGAGAAACAAATTTAACTATTTTTCAGATTTGGCAGGATAGTAAAATGAATTCTCAATCCCCACAGAGAAGAATGTACTCTGTTGATGCTTTTATCCTGTAAGGTGATTCTGTCTTACGTACCTCAGCTTTCTATGTCAGACTGACCTAAAGGAGGAGGCACCCCAAGTAACCACACTGCAGTCAGTACTTGGAAATGTAGATGGCTAACTGAAATGACTTACCTCTCATCTTACTAAATAGGTTGAATAGCTAACCTAAAACACTGGCTGACAACATGATTTCGTATGTAATGAATTGAAGCTGCTGAATCCTAGAGTAATAAGAAAGTAGTCTCAAGATATCGTCTGCTTCGCAAAAACTGTTAGTAGAGCTGCCAGGTTATTCTGTCAGGCTGGATGTTTTGGCTTCCAAGGCAGGTATTGATCTTGTTGTATAGAAACGGTCATTTTTTACGTGAGTTACTCGTTAGAGACCCAGTCCATTAGTTTGTCGTACCACATAGGTATAGAAAAATGGGATGCCTACAAAAAATTCCTTTTATCGTAAAGGTTTTCGATTAGGTTGTAATGTGTCAAGAGACTCTTCTATCCTGGGATGTACAGTCATTGGGTGCTTAAGTTAGTTTTCTGCACTAGAATAGTGTAAAAGTAAGGTGATATAAGTATGGCTGGGAGCAAAATTTACGTTCTTGCTTTAAGAACTCAGAATTTGATGGTAGCATAAGTAAACATTGGTTGTGGGGTGTAACACTTTTTCTCACACTATACTGAAGGTGACTGCTGTGCAGCTGTACAAGGTAACTCTAATTAAAACAGTTTCCCCTTGAAATGTAATTTTGTTCTTCCTCTTCACTATCCAGTGGTAGACTAATATTTGTCTCCAGAATGTTTTTCCAGGATCTGAAGTGGAATTACAGTGTGTGAAGGTTACTAAATATTAGGCAAAAATTATAATTCTCTTCATAGTTTAAAAGTATCTTTCATATTTCAAAAACCCTCCTGGATGTAAAATTCTTTTGGCAAACATTCACTGTCTTGCACATAGGAGAGAAAACTTACAAAAAATAGCATATGCTGCTATCATGCCAAGGTTCCCCTCCAGTTGTTTTCTGCCCAATAGCTTGTTTCGTGTTTAGTGTACTACACACTTGCCAAATTTATCTTTTAAGTTAAAGAAGAGAACCCATTTGGTATTTCATATTACATTTTCTTTCCAATAATTCAGTCATTCAGCCTGTTAAAAATTAAGGGAAAATTAAGGGAAAATTAAGAATCAACTGTACATCTCTAGTTATTAAAAATCCCACATGTAGTATAAATAATGCAGTGACAGATGTGTATATATGTGTGTTTGTGTGTATTAGAAAAACAAACAAACAAACCTATAATCCAGCATAGTATAATTCTGTGTAAAAAGTATCACTGTGTACAGGTGAGGAATCTGTTATTGTGAGAAAAAGCAAAAATTTGTTCCAGTTACTATAGAAATTCATTCCAACTAATGTTAAATCTTTGTATTTTCACAAAGGGAAATAACTGATTAGATGCTGTAGCTTTGAAGTCTTGAAGAAATTAAGAGAATGTTGAACTATAATATGAAAACAGTGTGAAAGCGGCATAACTTTATCAGAAAAACTATATTTTTTTATATTAAAGCTTGAACATGTCAGGATTTGCTCTTGACAGCAAGAAGTCATGTTAAGATTTGCCTTTGACAGCAAAGAGTCAAGAAAGCATAACAATCAAGAAAAGTTGCCTTCGGTCATGAAGTGTTTAAGAACCATTTCAGAAGACTTTCCCCTGTCTTTACTCACAGTTTGAGTGTGAAATAGAAAGCTATTTAGGAGTTTTTCTAACGCTATGATAGCACAGAAGCCATCCTAGTGCAAATACCTAACCTTCCTGTCAGCTGCTCTTTCAACGTGAAAGGCAAGATAAATCTCTGGAATCTAAAAGTATTGCAGCTTCAGAACGTCTGAGAATATCTTGCGGAATTGTTTTATTGGAGCTGTTGACTATATTTTTCTCTCTCATTTTTTTTTTTTTAAATCTTGTGTTTCATCTATACTTCTGTTTCTATCAAGTCCTTTTTTTGTTGTTTCTTAGTGATGCCAAGCAGTATAACTTGTCATGCCCAGAACATCTGAGAAGCAAGCCTCAAACTGTTCAGCAAGATTATGTGCATGAGAAAGCAGTCATCAAAATAAGCCTGGGTTTCAGAAGTGCTGTCTAAGTAAGGATTTTGCCTCCTTTGTCTTGTAAGTGGATTTAGAGCACTTTTGCTCTGCCAAGGAATAACTGTTGTGGGGCCAAGATTCAGCTGCTGTCTCAGCGCTCTGGAACTTAACCTAATTTCTTCTTTTCACCTCTGATGTCAACTGTTTTAGCAATTAAAACATTAATGTAACTTAATGAATCAAGGAGCAATGAGTGTTAGATACCTGAATTTGTGATGAGGTTGAAAGAAAGAGCATCCATCTGTTGCTTTTTGGAAAAAAAAAAAAAAAAAAAAAAAAAAAAGGATAATCTTACTGAAAATGGCTAGGTAATTCTAGGTCTGAAGTTTTTCCAGGAAGGTGTTTTGGGTTTTTTTTGTTTGTTTGCTTTGTTTGTGGGTTTGTTGGTTTTGTGGTTTTTTTGTTTGTTTGTTTGTTTTTTCCCAGCCATTTGTCTTTGTGGAAAGAGTCTGATTGATTTTTGAGGCTCAAAAGTCTTAATAAGAATTCTTTTTGTCCGTTATATAACCTTCAACTTATCTGAACCTCTTTGTCATTTATGTTCTGAAAGGAATTATTGAAGGCTTCTTCACTGTAAATTATTTTCATGGGTTTTTTTCTAAATAACATTCTTATTAACACTTTAAGATGACTTTAAATATGCAGTAAATAATTTTTTAAAACGAAATCTAAGTTCTTTATTCCCTGTGCTTTATGTCATCATAAATGATGACAAGATTGAGGAACTCTAGTTTCTCAACGATTTAAGTATTCAAATGTGTTATTTCTGCCAATGAAATATTTCAGTATTTTTGGAAATATTTCATTGATTGAAAAAGAGCAGAAATGGCAGAGCTTACATTCTATGGGGAATCTGACTGTTTTGCCTGTTTTCTAAGTTGTCCTGTGTCTTTCTTTGGGAGACCTTTTTCCTTCAGTTTTCTGTTGTTCGTACCTTTAACATTTTAGATGGAAGCTTTAAACATTTTTCTTATAGTGAGTAAAAATAATTTTTTCATTTTTGATCATTTTTAGTTGCAATAAAGTTTTGAGTATTTTCCAATGTAGCTTTGATTAAAGATAAATATATTGTTTTCTCCAGAGGAAGCAAAAATAGTGAAGCAGTTTGACTGGGAAGTAAGCATGTTGTCATGTTTCAGATTGTTTTCTTAAAATTTGGCAGGGACATCATCCCAATATCACAAATTTCTGCGATAACGTGACTGATGTTCTAAACATCTTTGAGTTTTACTAATACTTCTATTTTTTTTTCTCCTCATTAGTTTCTTTTCTCAACTGCCTGGCACTGATTTGGAGTCCATAGAGACTCTCCTTTTAAACTTCCTTCGTTGGTGCAAGATCAGGATAAATTACCAAGTGTCTGCAAGTTTACTCTGTTTTTCTTAGCTTCCATTTGAATTCTAAGCATTCTCAATAGACTTCATTTCCTGACCTATTGCACCTGTCTTCCATTCTCAAGGAGTTTTGGCCCATCTCAGAATACCTGATTATCCCAAACTATTTCTGGATATGTAGCTTGCTCTTTTAAATGCTACTGGACTTCAGCATCCTTTGATACTTCATTAAGTCTCAGGGAAGCATCTGACTCAGGTTATTAAAAACACTAGCTTGCCAGTTGTAACTAAATAGGCAATAACACTCAATAGGTCATGTGCTGTATCTTACACATTAAATATGTTGTTAAATACACAGTCAATGCATAGTCACTAGAAAAGCTCCAAATGATGTCGATAGAGTATAACAAATGTATTTTGAAGTGTGTTCTTTCATAGAATGGTTAGAAGGGATACTACAGACCATCTAGTTCCATGGGCAGGGACACCTAAAACTAAATCATGTTGTTCAAAGCCTCATTCAATCTGGCTTTGAACATTTCCAGGAGGATGGGGCATCTACAACTTCTTTGGGCAAGTTGTTCAGTTCCTCACTACCCTCACTGTAAATAATTTATTCCTTTTATCTAATCTAAATCTCTTTTAGCTTAGAGCCATTACCCCTTGTCCTGCCACTGCAATTTTTGACAAAGTCTCTTCCCATCTTTCTTGTAGGCCCCTTCTAGGTACTGGAAGGTCACTAGAAATCTCCCTGGAGCCTTCTCCAGGCTGAATAACCCCAATTCCCTCAGTTATTCTTCACAGGAGAGGTACTCCAGCCCTCTGATCATTCTCATGGCCATCCTCTGGACCCACTCGAAAAGATCTGTGTCCTTACGCTGGGGGCCTTAGAGCTAAATACAGTACTCAGGTGGGGTCTTATGAGAGCAGGATATATATGGAGAATCATCTCATTTGGTTGCCTGCTAGTTACGCTTCTTTTGATGGATAGTTGCTTTCTGACTGCAAGAGCACATTGCTGGCTCACGTTGAGCTCATCAACCAACACCACCAAGTCCTTTGCACGGCTGACATCAATGCACTCATCACCCAGCTTGTATTCTGTTTGAGATTGCCTCGACCCAACAGCAGCCTGTTGCACTTGGCCTTGTTGAACTTCATGAGGTTTGTATGTGCCCACCTCTCACGCCTGTCACATTTTCTCTAGATGGCAATCTTTCCCCACAGTGTGTCCACCCTGCCACTCAGCTTGGATTCATCCACAAATGTGCTGAGGGTACACTCAATCCCACTGTCCATGTTGCTGACAAAGATGTTCAATTATACAGATCCCTGTACAGACATACCCCTGAGGGACACTTCTCATCACTGGTCTCGAGCTTCTCACTTAACTACAATTAGTAGCTTAATAGTAGTAAATGAAGATGCTGTACTGGATCTAGTTGCTAGATTTAAAAAGAAGTGAAGTTGAAGAGGCACTGTGTGTTTTTGAGCTGCAGGCAAAAGTATGTGTATGTTCACACCTGGGCAACTCTGTTTCAATAATCTTAATATTGCGCAAGCACAGTTTAGGGAACAATTATGCTCTTAGTTAAAGGACAGCTTTCTCATCAGATATTCATTTGAAAAAATGACAGCTTACTTCTCTTGAAGAACAAAACCAGCTGATCTGGAGTGAGTGGTGTTTTATTTCTTTGCTCATTTTAGTTTGTGAGATTTCAGGTGCTGTGATTCTTATCAAATTGAGTGTATGCTCTTGAATTTGAGTGTGTATATAACTTGGGATGTATCCAATGTGCTTGTTATTTTGGCTTGTGACAGTAGTGGAGATGCATTTGTGTTCTCATGTTGCTCCAAACAGTCTGACATAAGTAACTGGTGCAGCTGTATCTCTTTGAGAGGACTGCAGGCCTTGCTCAATACTGGGACTTGAAGGGCATATTTCTAGCAGGCCTTTACATGTTTAGCTAATGACAGTTCTTGATCAGGCTCCAATATCCACACTATTTTGTAGCCTTTATGCTTTAGCTTTTTAATTCATTTGCTGTCAGAAAAAAAATGAAGGTACTTTGAGAAATGTAAGTTGGCTGGATAAACTGAGAGTTTCTTCAATTTTGTTTGTTGCCTCCCATCCTTTTCTAAGTCCCTGTTCAAACGTCCTTCATTCTGCGAAGTCAGCTCAGTAATTAAATTGGGACGCTTTGGACGGGTAGGATGTCATTTCTGTTTGATGTTGCTACTACTACTACTTGTGGTTTACATTTATGGCACACAAAGTTACCACCTCTCATTTTTACACCCTCGTAATAGTCTGTGACTTTATTTTTGCTTTTATGGTATAATGTAGGCTAGTAAATTGTTTCCATGTTAAAAGATCATGACTGGGGACTTGGGAATTTTGAGGTATTGAATATATTATACAATTAATTTTGCAAATAGCAAGTATGAACTATATCTACAAATGTTTCTCAAATTATTTCCATAGCTAGCTTTGGAACTACTTTAGTTGCAGGGACTTTTTCTTAGGCTACCTCTTTCTTGGGAATGTAAAAGGCTGGGGATTTGTGAGGTTTGAGCTTTCAGAAAGTCAGGTGAAATATCTATGTAACAGTGGTCCAATTTTGGTTTATTGAAGGTTAGTGTGTAAGTCAGAATTCTAAATTAAGCCTAATATTACGTTGTCCAGTCTTGTAGGAAACTGGAAAAAATGTGGTGCTCTAGACAAGCAATGCTCAAAATGCTATGCTGATACTGGTGTTTTATTGTTTCCTCGTTATTGGCTTTCTGCCTGTCTTTTTCTCTTTGTGCCAAAGAGCCTCAGACTAGACACATAACTTAAGTATTGTCTCAAAAGTGACAAATAGAGAGGATTATTAATTTCCGTGTATCTGTTGACTGTGAACTTCTACGAGCTATTCTTTGCTCCAGATAGGACAGAAACTACGTCTGTTTTTTATACGTAAAATACGTATGTTTTTATCTACAAAGACTTTGAAAATCACAGTCTGGTTGTAAACTATTTAGAAATCGAGATCTAGCAGCCTACACAACTGGTAATAATTGAGTTATGAAGCCAGTGAATTATCGACAGTGAAGACAAAGGATGGCTAAGTGAATTGACTATTCCACACTTGGCCAAAAGATATCATGGTTTCATGATAAGAGTGGAAAAAAAAGTTAATGAATATGTCACAAGAAAGCTTCCTCATAGAACACACATGGAGATGAGAAAATCTGAACAAAGAGTAGAGACAAACTTTGACAAGATCTTGCACAGTTTTCTTTAAATTTTAAAAAGGTGTCAGGGGAAAAAGGAAAAGACGTATTGTTAAGGAAAAGACAAAAACTAGGAAAAAAAGAAAAGAAATGGAAAAAAAAATGACAGTTAAATACTGGAGAAGAAGAGGACAGAACAGACTGAAAATTACTTAATAAAATACAAAGTTGGTATTTGAGTTGTTAATGGGGGAGAGAATATAATAAGGTTGAAAAGATACAGGGATGTTGGCTATTAGTGATTTAATATGCACATGAAACACCTTCTGTTATGTGTAAAGACAAGACTGAACTGAGAGCAGAAATTAGTGAGGGAGGAAAAAATAAAGACAAGTGCATATCCTTTATCCAATTAAGTTTAAACAGGTAAAAACTTCTCTAAAATGGTTGAAAATCGCAACAACTCTTGCCTTTATCAAAAGCACAACATAGAGAACAAGTGCCCTGTGATTTAGTATATGGCATCATTAAAAACATCAGATGCAAATTCTTCAGAGAAAATGCATAGAAGTTGCTACAGCAGTAGAATAAAAAAATATCTGCGCCCCAGTTCTTCATATTTTTCTGATTTACGCAACTTACTTGGAATGCAAGTGTCTCATCTCTTTTTGGTCCAAGAATTACGAGGGGAGAAAAGTTAGGGATTATTATATATGATTCTAACCTCTAGAACAGTGTTTTTATCAAGCTTCCAAATAATGCAATTACTTCAGTAAATAAAAATCTTGAAGTCCTTGTGGCAGTAATGGCATTCTATGTTTGAAGTACTGCTTAAGCTGTATTCATCCATTTAGAGGTTTAATACACTTGCATTTGTCTTATATTTCCTTAAAAAGAAACATAATATTTTGCATGAAATATCTATATTTAAAAGCAAATAGGAGTAATAAAATATAATTCAGAAGGCAACATTATTGTCAAATTTTGTAGTATGTTGTATTTCATGGTTTTTAAGTGTCTAAAATTGTTTTTATTCCTTGAAAAATATTTGAAGTGGCTTTTTCAGTTATTCTTTGAGTAATATTTTTCTAACTGCCCCAAACAATTTTTAATTAATGTTGGGTTGCATTGGATTTCTGATTTTCCATAGCGTTTTGCATGGTAGTGAGGAAATGTTATTTTTTTTTGTGGAGTGTATCAGTATTTCAAAACTTGGCATGCTCCTAAAGCTAAAGAAAACAGTCTGCTCCTTTGCGAAGCACTTCTAGAAGGAAGCTTCGTGTCTTATGTGGTATACCCTCTTAAATTAAGTTTGTTAGCTTAGCTTGGCCTGAGGCAAAACGTTTCAGGATATTTTAGGAGATCCTGGTAATCTAATTAATCTTACAATAATAATACTAAAATGTATTCTTTATTTCCTTGTCCATAAAGTATGTGGTGTCACCTCTCCTTAATAGCTTTGTCCCCACGCTGTCAGTGGCAACTCTCAGCTGCATTACTAAGCAGGACAATGACTGGCGTGGTGCCATTCCCAAGGGCAGTGGGATCTGGTGTCTTGTTCTGCCAGCAGTGGGTAGGGTAGCCCTCCTTTGTGACAAATGCTCCCAAGGATTTTTCATTAAGAGGTGAATTCCATTGACACCATCAAGCACTTGTTTCCTGTTGCAGGGTCGAAGGCCATGATCAAAACCCCTGTTAAGGCAAGTACAAGGAACGTGGGCTTTACAACCGTCAGGGCTTCCTATGGAAGGGCCTCAGCAACCGTTTGGTTTCTAGGGAGGGTAGTTGCTCTGGATCTGGGCAGCTGAACTACCCATGGAGGATTGTGCTGGGAGCTGCAGTAGCCTGGCAGTGATCTCAGTGTCTGGAGTCAGCGTCACTGGTTAGGTTGCTAAAAGTTTGAGATTTTGTGTGGTGTTCACTTGTCGTCTGTATGCTGCAGAAGTTCATTCCTCTGAAAGCAGGATTACCTCCACAGCTGTAATAAAGACTACTCAGAACTGCAAAACTAAAACATGTATGCTTCAAACTTTGTAGATTAATGTCATTTTTCTGTACCTCTTTCTATACCTCTTTTTAATTTCTGCTAAGCGTTTTTGATGATGAGTATTGGAATACTCTCCCTTTAAATAAGTCATTTTGTTTAGCTTTTTTTCCTCGTAAAATCCATTCACATTGCAATGTAATGAAAGTTGAAATATTTTGATTACCATCTTTTCAGAAAATATCCCTGAATGAATGAGGAAGTAGTAATTTTAGCACTAGTATATTTTTAAAAAAAAGTAAAGGCAGTGAAGTAAGCTTGGTTTTCCATGTTTGTTTCTCATAGATGTGAATTCAAACACATAAGTATGAAAAGAAGCTGGGAGTTTGCAACTGTGACTGCTTGACCCTTGTTGGATCATATTAACGTTTCCTTTGAATTTCAATTCAATATTCTTTAGAAAAGGTTGATTTTGCTCAAGTATACCTCAGTTAGAAGTTAATGCTGTTGTTCACAGGGCACCCACGCTAAATGATAATGTTCATGTATTTCATACACATGCTTATGTAATTAAGCATGTACTGATTTCTTTCTCTTTGGGAAATATTTCTGCAAATTAGCACTCCAATATGAAGAGTTAAGGTGATATCATCTGTTGTTTAAGATAAAGATAGACATTATTATTTTATAATAGATGCTTAATCCTTTGTTCTGAGAAGTGTTGATGTCTTCATTAGACTGAAAATATGTTGCATGTTTACAGAAAGCCTGAAATCTCAATATGTGAACCTATCAGTTCTAATTATTTGACTCATTAGAACATGAGGGTTTTGGGGTTTTTTTTGCCTAAGGGTACATGAATGTACTACTGAATCTGGTTTTTAAGTTTTTTTCCACTTTAATGTCTGAATCCAAATTCATAAAGAGTTGGAAAAATGAGATGTCTGAGCTATAGGATTCACAGGGATTTTATATGAAGCCTATTTAATCAGGATAACACTGCTATTAATATTCATAAAGTCAGCTGGAACACAAATGACAGACTATGGAGCCTAAAATTTTTTACTTGTGAATTTATTAAAAGCAGCTTAAAAAATTAATGGAATTTAAGTAAAGTTGACGAAAATGAAAATCTTATGTTAGCAGAAAAAATCTTTATTAGAACTTTCTCTAAGACCATCTTGCATTGATATCTTTGACAGATTTCATTGGCACTTAAAGAAGAAAGATGCATGAATGGTCATTTAAAAGGATTTAAACACATTGGCACATTAATTTTTACATGAATAATAAGTAGTTTCCAAAAGCAATTAACTTACAGTGTACAAGATTTGAATAGAAAAATAGGACTGTGACACCAAAGGGCAAAGCAAATGTGCTGTACATTTTAAACTTTTAATAATATGACTTCTTAAACTGATTTATTTCATTTCCACAGTAGGTACAGTAGCAGTGATGATATTTGTGTTCAGCTTTGGTTTGTTTTGAAATACACAGAGATGTGAAACAAAGACGTATTTTGATGCTGAAGTGCTACTGGTAAAGAATTTCAGGCCTTAAAATTGATCATACCTTTTTGAATAAAGCTTTTTTACATTTTTTTCATTTGTGTTTATGGAAAATAGTTGGATACTGACCACAGCGCATGATTTTTCTCACGTGCTGCTGTGTGCTGTGCTGGAAAGTGTTTGTTATTTTTGTAGGGGACAAAATAGGTAGGTCTAGGATTTCTTCTATTTAGTGGGAAGATATTGGTTAATTGATATTCATATATGTCAATAGTTTTGTGCTTAATTATTTAGAGTGAATTTTACTTGACCAGTGCCTGTTATATTCAACAGATAAGTACCTTAGGTTTCTTTGCTTAGTGTAGAAGTAGTCTTAACTAACACAGATTGAATTGAAGGAAGTTAGTTAAAATTAATTCTAGATTTGGGGTTACAGTTTCATTTTGTATTTTCCATTTTGCTTGGGTCCAGCGACATACTTTAATCTCCACCTTTAATTTCTTTTTATTATTAGATAGATCATTAACATTGTATTCAAATGAAAGTGAAGAAAAGCCTTAAAATAAGTGTATTTGATTTATTTTATTTAATGATGATTATTTTTGCTGAGAAAACCTTCACAGTTGTAGCCAGCTGCTGATTGCTGTTGGCTTGAAGTTTAACACTGAATAATAAAAGGCTCTGCTGGAGGAGACCTGGGAGCAGCCTTTCAGCATCTAACACAGTGCTATAAGATAGAAGGGGACAGACTCTTTAGCAGGGTCTGTTGAGATAGAACAAGGGGAAATGGTTTCAAACTAAACGAGGGGAGATTTAGACTGGACATAAGGTAAAAGGTTTTTTTTATGATAGGGGTGGTGAGGCACTGGAACAGGTTGCCCAGGGGTGGAAGCCCTGTCCCTGGAGACATTCAAGCTAAGGCTGGAAGAGGCTCTGGGCATCCTGATCGAGCTGTTTGTGTCCCTGTTCACTGCAGGGATTTGGACTAGATGGCCTTTAAGCATCCCTTCCAACTCAAACAATTCTAGGATTCTAATAATGTTTTGTAAGTTTGGGTTCTAAAGATACCTAACCTTTGAAGTACCCACTGTAAAGCTTTATCTTGAATGATATATAAGTGTTGTGTATAAGTTAGATACTCATTGGAGTGTTTGTATATGTGTTCAGAACAACCAGTTTACTTTGTGTATGGAAGATTTGTTCTTATATTTACCATCATTTTCTTTCTAATAGTAGGGAAAGTACACTGAGAACCATAGGGAGTGGCAAAAGGTCTTTGTTACTCTTTAATCAAAAGGTTACATTAGTATGGTATCAAAAATATTTTTATTTTCTCTAACTTAAAAACAGTTCATTCCTATTAGTTAGCAGAACATATTTCTGCTACTGAAGACTCAGTATCTTAAAATGAGCCTCCTGACTTCTTTCTCCAATTATGCACTTCATATGCTCCATACTTTCCAGGAGAGGGCAGCATTTTCCTACATCAGGTCCTTGAAAGAACATGCCCTGCTCAGACTGTCAATGTTTCTTGTAATTACTCCCAGTATATTTGTTGCTTGCTTATGAATTAACTTGCATTTATGGAACTAAATCATTCCAATCATTTAATTACACCTGAGGAGCTGAACTATAATTGCTTGCTTCCAACTAGGATCTGATATGGCTTGAGCAGTATTAATTTGGTGTTTACTTTTCTGAGTGCTAAAAGCATTAAAATGATTGTGCAATGGGATTACATTTTACTAATTGCTGGCATTCATTAGCTGGGTAAATGGCGAGGAAGAATGACTGTATATTGTGGAGGGATAAAATTATGGTTTTAAATAGTATATTACTAGGCACATTAAGGCCCTAAGACATGTTTTAAAATACTCCAGAGGTTATTAAATACCGTATTTTCTTCATGTCGTGCTATATGACTATCTTATTAAAGTACTGCAATTATTATGAACCTTTTTGTGCAATATGTCAGGAAATGGCTTCATTGACAGAAACCTATTGCTTGATATTAATAACCTTCTAAATTTTAAGCTAATCCAAAAGTAAATGAGGAACTTAGGAAAAGATTGACAACTCCAAATCAACACAGTTATACAGAATTGAAAAAGAAGTGTACAGCTTCATTTGAGGGACTTCTGTAAGGAGCTCAGTGTTCTGCAATTTAGAATGAAGTTGTTATTTTTTGTTAGGACCTAACCACATCAAATCAACACTTTCTTATTGTTCCCATTTATAATTAATAACAAGTATGAGCTAGACATGTATTTCTGGAATAAGTATTAGTCTTGAATCACGTGTTTGCAGAAGTATTATACTTTTTGTAATTATCTGAAAGATAAAATGAAAACATCTATCTATTGTATAATCTAAAAAAAAAAAAATTTCTTCTCCTGCTGTATTTGTAAAAATGTATGTCCTGGTGCAACTCGCTTGAGTTTGCAAATGTTTTCTTAATTTTGTTGTTGTTGTTTTAATTATTACACTTACCAGCACAATGACAACTCTGAGTATTTTCATGATCGAGTCACTGTTTCTTCAAGTAATGTGTTCTATCTTGTAATAAATTTAAGAAAAAAATTCATGAGAAGACATACAAAATAAGCATAATGATGTAGTAAAAGATGAAAAATTATTCTTTGTATAATACGTTCTAAAGGAGATGCTTGAGCAAATAATAAAATTTGTCACTATATTAATAAGATTACTAATTTACTAATTTATTTATATTTTCATGAAATATGTAATATAATTTGATTTTTAGCCTATAAGAGAACATATATTTTAACATTAAAAATGTTACGTAGTAAGTCTAACTTTATAGTGAAGGACTTATTTTTGAGTGATAAGGATTGTCTTTTGCATGATATAATTAACTGTATAGTCTGAAGCAATATGTATGCAAATAGTAGGATGGGTTAAATTATTTAGCTGCTTTAAAAAGTCTGCAAATTCAGAGGTGCAGTGGTCAAGGACCACTTCACCTCTGTTTTATCCAGGAAATTCAAACAGGTGATCAAGTGAAGCACATACTGCCATCTGTAGTAAGTGCCAAAATCTCATTGCCTTGAGTGTGAACTACTCCGTGTGGTTTGTGTTGTTGCTCAGTAGCATGTCCTTCCAAGACCTGACTCTAGAACAAGAAGATAAACATGAATTTTGCCATGAAGGCATTGCATACAGTAGAAAGCCAAAGCAAATTAATAGAAAAAATAGATGTGTGAAGAAAAAAAAAAAAAATTACTGAGAAAAATAAATGCTCACTTTTAGAGTACATGGACTTTATTGTGCTATTATAAATATCCTAAAATCATTTGTCTTGTAAATTTTATGACAAATGAAAGCAAAGTATAGGTGTGTTATAACATATTGTTTCAAGTTTATTTATCTAGAGTTTGCTTTATTTTAGCTCTGAAATGTTGGAGGAAAAACTGGAGCTAGTGCCAGATCAAACAACTTGAGAAGAACAAATGGAGAACTTGTCAAAAGGTAAGGACTTCTAAGATATTAATAAGGAACCTCAGGTGTTTTACCAGTGCTAGGCAGGGACTGGAATGTATTTGTTCTTGCCGATACATAGCTGACTTTGGAAGTAAAGAAACAAAAAGGAAAGGAAAAAAATACACTGCCTCTTAAAAGTATTTGGGTTAACAGGAGAGCAGCTACAACTATGATTCTTCCCAGACTTCTGTATATGCACACGCAAAGTAACGAATATCACTTATCAGCTTAATTTTATTTTCTGAGTTATTTAAGCTACTTTATTATAATTCTGAGAAGTATAATTTTAATTCTTAGCCTGTATATTATACTTACTAAAAGTGTGGGGAAGTAAACAACAAATATGAAGGCTGTCTTAAAGTAACTTTTTTGTCTATTCACACCTGGCTAGAGTATGGTTAAGACATCTACTAATATTTAGTAGTTTCTTACTACTACCTCAACCACACATAGGCAATAATGAGGTTGAGAGGGCCTTGGTTGGCTTGGAAGGAAGGGTCTTCACCACTTCCGTGGTTCATAGAGTTTTAAACTTCATCAGGACAGAAGGATCTTTTTGTATTTGGATGACCATGATGTTGCTATCAGTTATTGTCTTCTATGCTTTGTGAGAGAAACTTTTAAAAAAGCTGAGTTTGAGAACATGCTACATGACTGACAGTGACTTTGCAGAAGTGTCAGAAAGTGACCTGTATCTAGATAACAATACAAAGACTGAAGAAAGCAAACACGCAGGAAGGAGACATTCAGTACGTCATAGAAGGGTGGATTTTTTCCAGGAAGTGGCTTTAGTAGATTGAAAAAATATAGAACAGGTGTGTTGACATCAAAGATGCCTCCTGTGTGGGAGACAGATAGTACTTGTGTATTTCTTTTTTGGAATTTTATTGTATGTATTCTTTCAGAAGCCATAATAAATGTCAAGTTTTTCATGAAGGGAGTCTGATGTTTAGAAGAGAGTAGAAACACTTCTTCTTGGAGATGATGCATTTCTTAGTATTTACAGGAATTCCTATCTATATAATTGTGTATGAAAAACTACTTGTAGACCCCATTTAATCATGGTATTTTGAGCTATTACTGAGATAAGTTAAAAATGTTTTTGAATCAAATGCAATGAAAACAAAAATAGTCATGGTGTATTAACTTAATGGAGAACTGTATTCTGAGAATTTATGCTTTCAGTGTGTTATGGCTTAGTCAGATTCAGTATTTTTAGACCTTTAGGGGTCAGCATACCCTAAGAATGGTTCAAAAGGTTAACTTTTCCAAAGTAGGCTGCAAGTGAATACTACAAACTCATTCTCCGTGAAATATTTTCTACCCATTTGCGAAAAGTGCTGTTCTTCTGCAGCTCTAAGATACTTTAAAAACTGGATATTTGCTGAGTTTCATGTATATTGTTTTTCTGATACCTTAAATTAATATTTTGTGCTGTTAAGAAAGCTACTTCTTCTAAGCTACCACTTACGTATTTGTGAATCTAACAGAATTTTTCATATGGTCGTAGAAAAACTGGAAAGAAAAATTAATACCCTCTTATCTCTCTCTTTTTTTTTTTTTGGTATCAATCATTAATCACATAATGTCTTTCTTTGTACTCTTAGGGAGGTTTAAAAAATCAAGAGCAACTTTAAGTTTTCTGTTTAAATGTCTAAAGTTGAATTGTGTACCGTTGTGTGCTCTACTTTCTTTATCTGCGGTATCTTTCCTTTTCGCAGTGGGTACTGTACCGTATCTAGTTGTTCCTACCTTGTAACTAGGAAGTTCAAAAGCTCTTTTTAGAAAAACCTAATAATATTTATTCATTTTTAATAACGTACTGAATAAATTGACATTAAATTTAGCTGGCTTGATTAAAATGCAGTTAAGCAATGAGTTATCTTTTTTAAATGCTAGGTACTGAGAAGTGGTAGGTTTGTGGTGGCTATGTGGGTTAATATATAGCCTGTTAATAGGTGTTATAAAATATTTGAAAACAAAGTCAGTGTTTAATATATCTGAAGTGTTTGAAAGTTGATAATTTGTTTTCAGCATTCTGGATTGTTTGGATCAATAAGTCCAAGGTTTATTATTTTGGGTTTCTATCTGATTTAAATGTACTGTTTATTACCATAGGATTCAGTTTTTAATAGGATAGTGACTTTTCTCATTTCTAACAATACTTGAGGGAGTGTATTAGGAATGTTGGCAGTAGGCCAGTAAAGACTGTAATTTCCAAAGGAAAAATATTCAGAATAGAAACTAGAAAGCCTAGGACCATAGTTTATTATAAAAATAAACCTATATTAGCAAACAGCTGCATCACTTCATGTTGTAGGGCTATAGATGCACTCTGCACCTGGATGGCATTGTTACTTCTTCAGGGTTTACATGCATGAAAAAACATGCAGAAACATTAATAACATGAAAACATAAGAGGATTCTTTCTGTCCCTACATATATATTCATGACCTGATATGTCAATTTTACAAAGCAGTTATAACGATAGTAAAGCAGTAAGTGTTGAAATACTGGAAATAAATTTGTGTTTCATTTGACTCATGCCATGTACTGGATTTGAATGAGTGAAGGTATACTTGTTTTTCACTGCTGTAGTGTTTTGCCTGGGTCATATTTCTGAGTGAACATTTTTTTTAAGGACAAGGCAGAAATTAAGGTGAAGTCTTGGAATATAAAATACTGTTTGGTCTGTTTTGACAACAACATTACAATTTTGCTGACTCTAGAATAAAATGCATTGCGTAATTGTTATTTAAAATTCATAAGATGTTTGTTTTTAATGGGAAAGTGGTTGACTTCCTTTAAAAGATAGGTATTATATTTTTCAAGCAGGGGAATAACACATATTTCTAAATCACTACTTAAAGCATCTACAGAAATATGTGTCAATGAACCAGTTTCACCTCTAAGAATTTGTTGTCAGCTCTAAGTTATGGTAAATATGGACATTTTCACTGTAGCTTGTTGTCCCGCGAAAGAATGTTTGCATGACTCATAAAAATACTTTAAAATTGCCTGCCTGGAAACTCCAGTTCAGAGGAGTTTCCAGTATGAAAGACATGTGGAAATGTAGATTGGAATGGGATTGCAGAATCAGATGGTGCAAGCAAGTCTGAAAAGTGTTGTATCAGGTGGTGAGCTGTTGCTTTCTAGTCCTGCTTCATCCAGGAGAGAGGAGAACAGCTATGCAAACCTAATGAACAAATTATCTGTATGTAGAACTGCTCAGACACAAGTGCATGCCACAAGCTTATTTGTAGACAATGGTTTTCATTGCATTGTGTGTTTGTGCATTCATTTTTGTTGCATGAGTGCGTGGTGTTTTCTGTTAAGAATCTGGCCATAGCTTTCCTTGTATTGTCATAGTCATGAGGTGTATGTGTCAGTATTGTTTAGAAAAATACTTCTGCATTCTTTTGCTGCGTAGTAAATAATATTTCAGGGAATAAAAACTCACTAGAATATTTTGTGCATTTACTTACTGCCATTTATAAATGCTCTTCATCGTAGCCATTACATTTGTGTTCATGGTAAACGCAGTGACAGTCATATGCATAGGCTGAGTGGAATCTATCATCTTTTTTCACTAATTTCCTAGAAATGAAACTTCTGTCCCTCACCATGTATTTGTAAATTGTCATCAAGAAAAGCTAATTTTTCAAGCTGTGCAGTTTGGTTTTTTTTGTGTGTGTGTGTGTGTGTGGGTATGGTTTTATAATAATTACAAGAACTTGTCTGGAATTACTGTTGTGTGACTTTAACACCCACTCACTCACCAAGATGAAGGGGTAAAGGAAGTTTTAAAAGTACTGAAATGTTGTAAATATTTTTCTAATTTTTTGTCTGATGATCTAGCTGGGTCAGAAAGCAATTGGTGGTAGAGGAGTTGCTTCCTCTTTCTCCAGAATACATCAATTACAGCTGCAGGTTAATTAGAGTAAATATGAAGCTTTTCTTCCAAGGCCGCAGTAGAAGCAGAATAAACCACAATTGTCACATTGGAGTCTGTTTCTTCTTTCACATGCCTGAAGATGAAGTATTATGAGCTTTCTGTTCCTCTCCTTTCCTCTTTTTAGCAATAAGGAATGCTGCTTACCTGGAAAAGGAGGAAGACCTGAACACTGCATGTGTATTTATGCAGAGGAATCCACATGATACGCACAGAGGCAGTGTTCCCTTCTATGTGTGACTCAATTTGTGTCTTGCGTGGGTGCTGTACTTTCAGCCTCAAACTTGCTGCGTGCTAGCTGCCCATTTTAAAGTGTCAAGAATGGTGGCAGGTTTCTCTGCACAGTACAGTATGCATAAGAGAGGTGGAGAGGATGATCTTGCATGAATCAAACATAGGAAGAACGTCTATTAATGATGAACAACAGTAAGTATGAAAGATGAAGGAGGCATCTTGCATGAAGAAAGAGGGAATAGTGTGCCATTACTTAGTAGCTGACAATAACTGAAAAATCATCAGCTGCTGTCTGATCTTTCCTATAAATATAATCCCTCTTTCATATATATAAATTCTTATGTTTCCTTTTCCTACCCCTTCCTTTTCTTGTACATTTTGAATGGTTAAATAGAGTGCATTTGTGCAGGCTGAGCGGAGAAAGACTCGTCATAAGAAGCACAAATTAGTCTTCGGTATCTACCTGACTCATTCAAGTGCTGTGATATGATTTTGTTAAAAAAACTGAAAATATGTAGTGCCCAACCTACACCAAGTTCTGCAAGCGCTACAGATGGGGAGAGGGCACACCTTGAAGTATTGCACTTTGAATCTCCTTAGTGTTTAAAATTTGAGTGCAGCTAACTTCAGAATGTCTTGAAATGTGCTTCAGGAAGGAGCAGCAGTTATTCCCACAGTGATGTGGTGCATCAGCAGGACCTTTAGAAGACTTGGCAAAAGTGCAGAAATTTGGTTATTTTCTTCTTTAGAAACTTTTGCTGCTTGTACTTTAATAACTAGAACGAAGTTTAAGTTCAGCATGAAGGTGTAACAAAGGATTTTATTTAATACATAAGCATGCCCTGGATCTCTAGAGTGCATTGGAGATTCACTTCTGAGAGTTCACGTGTTTTTAGTAGAGGTATGTGGGTGTCAGGGTATGTGAGTGAGGTGTCTTCCTCTCGCTTCATGCAGTTACCTTTCTCTTATGTTGGACCTTTAAAGTTATAGTATTTTTTCTTAAATAATTGTAAGGCTGTAGTTTTCTGGGATTTAGCTTGGAACACGAAATTCAGCAAAGCCTTAATCGTTTGTTTGTGGCAGGGGAGGTTGAGTACGTTTGGATAGGAGAATTTCCACTATAATTAATGGGAATAAGGAAACCTGACCCTGCCTAGATAAAAGAGAGTTCTGGATCATTAAGATTTAGATAATGAAAAAGGTTATATGTGAAAAGCAATTGTCTGGGATCACAATAAGCAAAAGAAAAATGGGATAGAAGAGTTTACTTTGTTTTCAGCTGTTTTAGAAAATATAAACACAGCATGCTTAGTAAAACTCTAGCACACACTATGTTTGGAAATTATGTAATAACTCCATATAGGCTGTAATGATATCCTGAAACCCTGTATTTAAACTAACCTGAATTACAATGAGAGATAAACAGAATATTTACCCATCCCTTATGAGCTGCTGCTGATATGTAAATTTATTCTTCTACTTTGCACAAATATACTTTTGAGCTACTGCTTAAACACTTCAAGGTCCTTAGCCAAACAGTTTTAATGATGCCTCCAATATTATGAAAGTGTGACATTTGATGAATGCCTTGTATAGTTGTGATATCGGGGAAAGTGTAAACAAAAAACGCACATCAAGTCATCGTGCAACACCTAGATAATTTATAATTTTACTGTTTATATCCATCTTGACATTTTTTATCTGCCAAAGGCAGGTTTCATTTGGAATCTTAATCTGAGATTTATTTGGTGGATCTGGAAATCATAGCTCGAGTTCCCACAGGAAATGGTCCATCTACCAACAGATTAAATGGCAGTCCTGCAGTTGTTAAGGGAGCTCTGCATTTAACACACATGCATACTCATTCAGTCAGCACTGTGGAGAAAAATTAAAGTAGTAACCCAGGTTTAGGAACAATGTAGCTAAAAAGTCCCATATTTGCTGAATGACAAAGGGTTATATAGCAGCATTTCATTTTATTATTCGTGCTTGAATTTCTTGTTTGCTTTGTTGAGTCTGCTGACGAATACTAATAAATGCCTGCAACAATCCAGACGAGAGATGCCTGGCAACAAAGCTATGCGGTGGACCTCCCTGATCTTCTCCAGTTCACAACCTGACCTTTTGAAAAATTGGCTGGGCTAAGCTGCAGAATTTGGGTGTAATGGTTATTGTTAACTCCAGCTTTAGGATTTATTAATTTGTGTGATCAAGACTTACCTATACTTCAAAGTTTCAAAAGACCAAACACAATCATCTATCCATTAGAACTAACATTGTGTTGCTGTGAATCCCACTTAGTATCTGTTTAAAGATTCTACTGTTTTGATGCATTCAGAGTATAAAAATGCTTTTTTCAAGTATGAGACCAATCCAGTGAAAATCTGGTGTCTTCTCAGAGACTAATATTTTAAAATAACAGTGTTAATGAATTGCAAATGGAGAGTGGAATGCCAAAGGAAATGTGTGATATTTGCACATTAATAAATGCATCACAATTAATGGCAGTAATTACCAAAATAATGGTTGGCCACATATTTTAATGACTTGGAAGCATTTTTCTACCTTTTCTAATGGTACTTTCTTCAATTGCTGCTTAGATGCATAATAGGAGAGCATAAGACTTGATGAGAGACGGACAAGGGAAACATCATTACAAAAATAATCAGTCCTCAGAGAATTGTAAAAATAGCCTTTGCCAGAATAACTCCAACTGTTCTTAATCTCCTTCTCAATTTATTTTTTTATGAAGGGTGTTGCCAATGTTCCATGCAAGTACAGGTGAAGCACTCAGAGTAACACAGATGTCCCCCCCTGCTTAAGTTGCTAACACAGAATGAATTCAGTGTTCTCTTCAGATTCCTTTAAGGAATTAAAAATGAATCATTAAACTTCTGACTTTTGTCTGTATTTTCAAGCCTCTTTTTTGTGTCTGTGTGTGTGTGTGTGTTTACGTTATGGGATATACAGCAAGCTTTAATTCCAAATACAGCTTAAGTTATTTTTACTTCATTTGCAGAGAACTTTTTCAATAAAATTCTGATAAGAATACATTGATTTCTTTGATTGGGATTTTGGACTTAATAAGTACAAACCATAGCCAATGATCATTCATTACAGTTTTACTGTTTTATTAATCTGACTGACTTCTAAAAAGATTAACTGACAGTTTTAATTGTTCACATGTTTTCTGTATTAAAACTATAGTCAATGTAAAAAGAAAAGTGGTTTCATTTCTTCAGCTTTCTATTGAAATTACAAGAAGTTTTCAAGAAGTTTCTATATATGTACACTGTATGTCAGTCTTCTAATGTAGAAATATTGTAGTCTGTCATGTGAATTAAGCTCATCATCATAAAGGAATGTGGAAGATTTTTTGAAATTCCTCTTAATCTTTTGGTTCTATAAACATTATCGTTAATAGGTAAAAATGATATATTTTTCTTGGAATCCATTTGAAATTAGTTGCATTTTGCAGTATTCAAGCTGCATTAAGCTTCTCTGATGAAGAGAAAAGAATTCAGTGTCTCTGAGGAGAATGGAGGAAGGGCCACCAGTGAGGTAACAGCCTCCATGATACAACACAAACTTCTGCAGTTTTATTTCCACCGTGGTTTTGTGTGCTTTGGTCTTGCTCATACTAAAATGACTATCATGGTACTTACATATCCTTTCTAAAATATCTTGAGAAAATGTTGCTTTCAAGGTTTATTTGAAATGAACCTCTGTCAGTTGTTTCTTACAGTAAGAGCACATACTCTATCTCAGTAAGAGTTGCCTCATCCTTTTCACTTGACGATTGTTGGGACACTGAACATACAATGCATCTTTGTGGCTATTTCCTCTTCATAAGCACCAATGCCTTGGCACTTCTTTATGTGATATTTTTGGCTATGCAGAGCGCTGAGAAATTAAAAGGAATTAGATTTATATTACGAAACTATTCAGAGCTCAGTCTTGATGTTGTCAGGTTTCCTGTGACTGCCATTCTGTCTTGCTGCACAAGTGATTTAGCAAGATCTTTGAGTCCTACTGAATAACCACCTTAAAGATTGTCCAGTTTTCTTTGAACAGTAGGAAGTGTGTCATAAAATACAGTGATTTATTTGTAATTGAAAGTTACTGGTTCCCAGTAGACTACGTGATACTGAAGGGGGCTAAGTAATTATATCTTAAGTATATCTGTAGTAAACCCAAAGGTGAGTAAAGATGCACGTTTGTTTGCTTTACTTACAGCTTTTTGTTTTTTCAAGAAAAGGTATCTTGAGCTTAAACTTTTTGTACAGAGCTTTTGTAATTGTTTTCCAGAAACAGGAATTACTTTCTTCTTGAAAATAAGTACTGCATCTTTTCTTGGAAATACGAGCTCACAGATTTTGGAAAAGATAAAATTGTGAGAGAAAGTTAAAAATAAAAGAACGCTCTTTGAGACATGCATGTTAATTATACATACTGTATCTGTGTTAACTCCAATAGAAATGAAAAAGGAAAGGACAGACACTCTGAAAGTGCACAAATCCTAACTCTTTTTTTTCCCCTTATGCCAAGCAGTAGGATCAGATTTCTTCCACCAGCCTCGATTTCTTTTCTTGCATATCTATACCTGTAAAATCCTTTAGTTTTGTGTTTTCCACTCATTTTCAGGATTTATGCCTTTTTAATCATTCAGTATGAGGTGAATTGTGTAGTTATCTGAGCCTTTCACAAGCATTCTGCTTGGTAGAAGTTGCAGTAGTTAAACAGCTCAGTGAATGAACATTTGTCTTTGTCAGAAAGACTTAGTTGCCATTTTCAGCTCATGAATGAATATTCAGGCATAGTACTAATTTAATTACCATAGCTGGGAAAGTTAGAATCATAGAATAGAATCATAGAATCACCAAGGGTGGAAAAGACCTCTAAGATCATCCAATCCAACATTCACCTATCACCAGTATTTCCCACTAAACCATGTCCCTCAGTACAACATCTAAATGTTTCTTGAACACTTCCAGGGACCTCCACCACCTCCCTGGGCCACCCGTTCCAGTGCCTGACCACTCTCTCAGAGAAGTATTTCCTAATGTAAAACTTGAATCTCCCCTGGTGCAACCTAAAGCCATTCCCTCTAGTCCTGTCACTAGTTACATGGGAGAAGAGGCCGATTCCCACCTCACCACAACCTCCTTTCAGGTAGTTGTAGAGAGCAATAAGGTCTCCCTTGAGCCTCTTCTTCTTGAGACTAAACAATTCCAGCTCCCTCAGCCACTCCTTGTAAGGCTTGTGCTCCAGACGCCTCACTGGCTTTGTTGCTTTTTCTGAGCACTCCTTCCTGTAGTGAGGGGCCCAAAACTGTACACAGTACTCAAGGTGTGGCCTCACCTGTGCCAAATAGAGAGGATGATCACTTCCCTGCTCCCGCTGGCAACACTATTTCTGATACAAGCAGGCATGCCATTGGCCTTCTTGCTGGCACATTGCTTGCTGATGTTCAACTGAGCATCAACAAATACCCCCACGTCTGTTACTCTACACAGTCTTCCAGCCACTCTGGCCTAATCCTGTAGCGTTGCCTGGTGTTGTTGTGGCCAAAGTGCAAGACTTGGCACTTGGACTTGTTGAACTTCATCCCACTGACCTCAGCCCAGCTAACCAGGCTGTCCAGATCCCTCTCTAGGGCCTTCCTACCCACAGGCAGATCGACACTTCCTCCCAACTTGGTGTCATCTGAAAACTTACTGAGGGTGCACTCAATCCCCTCATCAGGTCATCAGTAAAAGTACTGAACAGGACAGGTCCCAGTACCAACCCCTGGGGAATGGCACTCATGATTGGTCACCAGCTGGGTGTGACTCCATTCACCACCATACTTTGGGCCCAGCCATCCAGCCAGTTCTTTACCCAGCAGAGAGCATATCTGTCCAAGTCATGGGCTGCCAGCTTCTCCAGGAGAATGCTATGGGAGACAGTCTCAAACTGGCAGTGGTTTACAGGTCGCTTCAGCCTGGTTCCGTGACTAACGGGGTGGGGGGACCCACATACCAATGCCCCAGGAGAGATGGAGAGGGTAAAAAGGAGTACATGTGTCCTTATTAGTTTGTTAACAAGTGAATTTTGGAGGGATTTAGTCATTGAGGTTGTAGTCAGTTCTTCAAGTACAGCACCATGTTTTGTTCTGCTTTTTTTTTGTTTCCCAAAATGTATATGGTTGTTCTCTTCCTTCCCCATTTTACTCCTTTTTCTATTCTGTCTCTTACTTCCATTCCTTTAGGGGTTTGTTCATGCAGTCTTTTGCAGGCAGACAAGAACATGCTTTATCTGTGCTACAGACTGACTTAAAACAAATACTTGGAAGCTGTAGGTAACTATTTGTTACATTTGAAGCTGGTTTGGGACTTCTGGTGTCCCCATCATCCAGTGCAGGGCGGATTGTAGCCAACCATAGATTCTACAGTGCTGTATGCATGCTCTAGGTTTTTTGTTGTTGTTGTTGTTGCTGCTGTTTTTTTCCTTTTGTTGTGGTTCCTCAGAGCCCCCCCCTGCAAATCTCTGAGCTGATCAAAGCAGTTTGGATAGTGGGGTGCTAAAAATCGCAGACAGGAAAGGATCCAGCTTTGCTGGATGATGGAATGGTGAATACATCTCACCAGCTATGCATAAGAGAGGCTGCTGCCTCCTTGGCCTTGAAGGCAAAACTCTGCCTTCTGTGCGCTTGCATCTTCAATGCTTCTTTCTGTATTATCAGTTTCCATATTACAGGATTCTCTGATGCTCTTTCACCTCTGTTACTTCTGGTCCCCCCTTTCTGAGAAATTGCAGCTGCCTTCCCATTGCTTTAGGTTTAATATTTTAACTTTGACTTTTTAACCATTTCCAGCTTATCAACATTGAATTCTGTTCTACCTTTACTACTTCAAGCTATGACGACATTATCTTCTCTCTACTTCCCCCACAATCAATTCCCAGCTTTATTTCTAGTGTCTTTATATTTCTTCTTCCTAACATTTGTCTTTCTTTCCTCAATGTGAATGAGCTATTCATTCAAGATAAATACATAAAACAGAAGATCAGCTGTTCAGCTTCTCCCTATAGTGAAATATTAATCTGAGCTACTGAACTTGTTCTATTCTATATGGAAAATAAGTTGTTTAGTGTACTCAAGAACCAGAATCAATGGTGGTGATACCCCCTAATGAAAACGACACCATTTTTCCCAAAGATTTCAAGGCTGTTGTATGCTTTCTCTGATGTTCTTTGTGCAGCCTGATTATTGCAAATGCTACTTACTCCCCAGTGTGTCTCTGCAGCATTGGTAATTAGTGCATAATACAATTTGCAAGAGGCATGAAGAAAAGCACTGAGGTGCATTGATTAACATTGCTACTTGGTTTTAAAGGGAGGACAAGAATCTACCATGTACCAAGGCCTAAATTACTTGGGGTGAGGAGCAGTGTCACAGACTAAGTAGAGAAGTGTTTTTAGAAATAAAAAATTCCCTGTTCTCATTGATCTGACAATGTCCAAAATGCCTTCTTCAAAGCATTCTAATGACAGATTTAGCAAGTTGACAAAAAAAAAATAATAATAATAATAATAATTGAAGCTTTATTAAATAAGTGAAAAAACTTCTAACCTTAATGCCCTTGAGCAGAGTGCTTCTGATTGTTGTGGTTTGGTGATTTTTCTTTTGTGATCAGTATTCCACATCAGAACATCATGTGAACCAGTAGGATTTAAAGAGTTAATGTTCTGGTTCCGTTTACTGCCCCTTATGGGCATGTGGAGTATCCTGACGGGAGGAGAGGTGCGGCTTCCCTGAGGAGGACTTGGCGCGAAGAGGAAGCGGGGGTGGAGCTCCGGACCGGACCGAGCGCCTGGCTTCCCCCGCTGCCCGGCTCAGCCTTCTCAGCTCGCCGCGGAGAACAGCACGTGGTTCCCTCGCGGTATTGTGGTTTGATCTCGCGTTTTGGATACTCTTTTCTCTCTCATTTTGTTTGATTTAGTTAAATTTAGTAAATTACCGTTCCTTCTCAGATCTAGTGCTGGTCCTTTTTTGTTAAAACCATCCACTAGCTCCCTGCCCTTCCCCCTCTCCCGGAGCGCGTGGCCCGGGGCCGGCCGTATCGCGCGGCAAACCGTTCGTACCCCTTTCTTTTTTTTTTTTCCCTCGCTCTTCCGTTTTTTTTTTTCGGGGCCTGTGCCCCCCTGTCACGGACTTGTATCCAGAGATAACCCGTGACACTGATGCTTCTGATTCTGAGTGGAGAAGGCTGCTGTCTTCTTCTCTTTTACAGTGCCAACAGGGGGAAAGATAGTTCCTAAGTGTTTCATCTAATATTTCCAGGAATGCCACTTACAGGTTTGCTGTATGGTGCTCAGTCTTACCTATGCACTTGAGAGAATTGAATCTGGATGGAAAGGTGTGTAGCAAATATAAATTGCCTAAAGAAGTAACATTAGCGGTAATAAATGCCAAAAGCAGATCTAGTCCCAGGCTAAATTCTTTTCTTGTTTCCATGTGGTTTCATTTACAAATGAAAGGACACATGAAGTATCCCAGTCTTAAATTTGGCCCATGATTTAATCAGGAGTTAATCTGCAGATATTTACCTCCTCCTGCAGATAAGAAGCAGCAGCAGTCTTATGTTCACAGGCTGTGGTCCTCATAGGGGACTTCAGTGATGCTGGTAATCCTCTGGAAGGTCAACACAGAAGGACACGGTGTAGAAGATTTCTAGAGTCCTTTGTTGACAACTGCCGAAGAAAGTGATTGCTGAGCCAGCAGGGAGGGGGGTGCTTTGTTGGACCCAGAACTTAGAAAAAAGGAAGTACTGGTTGGAGATGTCAGAGTGGGAGGCAGCCTTGGCTGCAATTGTTATGAAATGGTAGAGTTCTGGATCTTGAGAGAAGGATGCAGGGCAGAAGCAGAACCTCAGCCTTGGGCTTCAGGAGAGTAGATACTCCTCTGTGATCTGTTTGGAAGGATTATATAGGATTCGGTCCTGGAGCGATGAAGTATTCAAGAGAGCTCACTGGTATTCAAGAATTGCCTACTCAAAGCTAAAAAAGGTCTATCCTGACAAGCAGGAAATCAAGCAAAGGTAGCCAAATGCCTTTTGCTCCTAAACTCAGGCATGAAATGAAGGCATAGAAGATGTAGAAACAGGAACAGGAAGAATACAGAGATATTCTTTGTGCAGGGATGGGGTTTGGAAAGCCAAAGCCCGTCTGGAATTTAATCTTAAAACAGATGAGAGGAGAAGCAAAAAAGGATTCTGCAGGTATATAAAGTGCAAAAGGAACAATGTGGAAATGTTGCCCCACTGCTCAAATGTAGCAGAGGCTGTGGTGACAGAGGACCATGTTACTCAATGTCTTCTTCACCTCGGTCTTTACTGGTAAGATCTGCCTTTGGGAATCCCACCCACCTGAGACCAGAGGGATAGCCTGCAACAGGGATGACAGCCTTGGTGAAAATGTTGATGCCCAAAGAAGAAAGAGAGAAAAGGCTGTTAAGGCAACTGAAGCATTGCACCCCTCCTTCAGAGGGTGAGAGCATAATTTGCAATATTTATATATAAATATATACATACATAGGTCACTGTGTCTGAAATGGAAGAAGTGGACAGGGTGGCGTGTTTGACTGGCAGTTCTTTATATTGGAAATCAAATGGGAAACACAAGCAAGTTTATGCCTCCCATAAAAGGCTTTGCAAGTATTAAAATTCAGACTACATTGTTTTTCATGTAGTATTAATTAGAGAGGATTCAAAATTTAGTCATTCCTATGTTGGGATAGTTTCTTAATGCCTGTTTCTTTAGAAATAATCCATTCTATATACAGCAAGGAGGAATGAGAGTTTGAATGCAGTTTTAAAATGTAGCAGGACCTTAAAGGAATCTCTGCTCTCAAGCCTACAGGATTCTGAGCCAGTGAACAGTGTACATTTGCTCAGAATCCAGGTGGCTATGTTCAATTTTAGCATTAGCTGCAAAAGGATCTGATACGAGGAATACATTTCAATCACAGTACTGGAAGCAGTAGTTGATTATATTTGTTAATTAGTGTCTTATCAGGTTATGATCCTCTCATGCTTATTACTACTCAAAAACAAGGATTCCGCTGCACTGTTGTCTGTTGTTTCTCTACTGTGAAAATCAGTGGTTGTAGTTTAGAGGAATGGTCAGAGTGGAACAGAGAACTTGTAGATAAAGAGAATATGGATGAGCTGCATGTATGAAAAATTCTCTACAAGATGGTAATGCACAGCTTTTTGTAGAGACTTGTTAAACCATCTCCAGCCAATCCACAAGAAGTCATCTCTTTGTGCTCTCAGGATGTTGCCTGTGCCATTGTCTGTGCCTTTCTTTCTTCACAGAAAGAAGAATCTCTTGCAGCTGATTTTATAGACACGCTTTAGTATTTTTTCACTTGGAATTTGTGCTTTTCCGTTTTATATGCAGCATGACACCTTGGTGCTGATTGATGTGCATTTTCAGGCAATTTGTAGATGTCAATTTCTTATTATTTTTGATGAATCTGTTCTTATTTTTTTGAGGTGAAAGTAATAAGTTGGATCAAAGAGTATTTAAAGTACAATTTATCCAAAATGACTGGAAATGCTAACTTTATTAAATAAGCAAAAGCTTCATTGTGTGTTCTCTACTTGTGAAAAATACCCCCTTTTTTTTTTTTCCATTTTCAGTTTTTTTTATGTCTTCCTCATCATTTTTTAATATAGTTCTATAATTAAAACTTGTTCTTGCTTTATGAAAGAATATTCTTGGTATGTAGGTATACTTCTTTTATTTAAATACCTTGATATCAGAAACATGTCCTCAAAATATCTAGTAGCCAGGCTTAGGAGAACAATCTATCATACTCAACATTATAATCAGATGATTTTTCCCTTTAACACAATTTATGCTTTGCATTCTCTGGGTTCTTTAGTTGTATGAGCCTCTAGCTTACGCATTCTGGGAGTGACCAATGGGACCTTAAATTGTTTGTTGCTAATTACAACTTGTTAATACTCCTCTTGTAACAAAAATGCATTTGAAAAAGACCTCAATGTAAGTAAAACTGTAGTTCACAATCTGAAAATTCACTTGTTTTGAGTGGAAATTCATCATACCTCACTAGGATAGAGATGATTTTTTCCAAAGAGATAGGTAGATGATTTGTAAGGTCATTTTAAGCAGTCATTGAAGGGGAAGAAGGATTGGGAAATGGTGGTAAATTTTTCAGGACTGCATGGGAAAAATCCAGTAAGTAGGTAGTAACTCCTACGTCAGTGCTTGAAAGCAGCACAGTGCTCATTCCTTAGTGGAATGAAGAAGGTGCAAATGGCAAACTAGAGTACTTTCTCCCTTTTGCTACAAATAACAATGTAGCAAACCATTTTTAAGTGATAAAAAGATGTGTACTTTCTTCTTCAAATAAAAAAAACCCAAAACATTCACATCTATTTCCAATTAGAAACCCGCATCCTGGGACAGAAAAGAGAAGACCTCTGTGCAGAATTTCAGTTTCATTCAAACTCCTCCAAAAAAACAGATTTTTTCATCCAAGCAGAAGATGAAGCACTGAAACTTTCAGATTTGTCAGTAACCAGTCAAGGAAGACCTCCAAATATGTGTGCTCAGTTCAGTTCCAGTCCTGGAGAATCAAGGTACAGAAATATCTCAAAATATGTTGGATTTTTCCAAAACTCATAATGCA
The DNA here is from genome assembly GCA_016647715.1 of Pavo muticus. Classification (NCBI taxonomy): domain Eukaryota; kingdom Metazoa; phylum Chordata; class Aves; order Galliformes; family Phasianidae; genus Pavo; species Pavo muticus. The sequence continues at coordinate 168,327 of JACDJE010000319.1, read as the reverse complement.
GATGATGTAACTATGATTTTTTTATAATGTCAGGGAAGCTGAGAATCAGTAAATCTACTTCTTACTTAGACTAGGAAAACTGATTTGTCTAAGCGTTGTGTACTTGTTGATAGCTTATTCACGTAACTGTGACCACCATATCTGCCCTTCTTTCCTGATGGAATGCAGCATTTTACCTCTGTCTCCTCCAGCACTTATAAAAAATACGATCGTGGCAGTGGCTTGTCTGCACACTGTAGGTACTTCAATTAATTGTGATCTCTTCAGATAATTTTAAAAAATGTATATTGTAAGATTTAGAAAGGGTGATCTAAAATCTAGTAGTACGTGTGGCTTTACACCATAAATGTACCCTAAGTATGATGACTGATTAAGTAATTAGGTGGCATAAGCTAGGAAGCAAGAACAAATCAGGGTGAAATCTAGGTGAAGTTGGAAGACTAAAGGTGAGGAGTTGTAATACTTTGTAGGCAGGGTCTGTGACAGGAATCTGGAGAAGGGCAAATATGATTGAAGAGTGTAATACAAAATCTGAAGATTCTATTCTGTGGTTAACTTTTGTACTAAGCTATGGCCCTATATTGCAATTGTAAGAAACATACATACGCATGCTATATGTGATGTAATATATGCACTATAAGGTGTATACTAAAAATATATATGTAATATATTTTAAGCTCAAGGAGGAAGGGTTTGGATTGGATGTCAGGGAGAAGTTCTTTACAGAGAGAGTGGTGAAGTGCTGGAATAGGCTGCCCAGAGAGGTTGTGTATGCTCCATCCCTGGAGGTGATCAAGACCAGGTTGGATGGAGCCCTGGGCAGCCTGGTCTACTACCAGATCTGGAGGTTGGTGGCCCTGCCTGTGGCAGGGGGTTGGAACTTGATGATCCTTGGGGTCCCTTCCAACCCAAGCCATTCTATGATGAGCACGTCCAAAGAAGAGCAACAAGGCTTGTGAAGGGCTTGGAGAATATGCCCTACGAGGAGCGACTGAAGGAACTGGGGCTGTTTAGTTTGGGGAAGAGGAGGCTGAGGGGAGGGCTTATTGCTCTATTCCAATATCTGAAAGGTGCTTACAGCAAGGGTGTGACTGGTTTCTTCTCACTGGTGACAGGTGACAGGATGAGGGGAAATGGCCTTAAATTGCGCCAGGGTAAGTTTAGGTTGGATATCAGGAAAAACTTCTTTACAGAAAGGGTGGTTAAGCACTGGAATAGGCTCCCCAGGGAGGTGGTTGAGTCACCATCCCTGGATGTGTTCAAAAATCATTTGGATGTGGTGCTCAGGGACATGATTTAGTGAAGGCTTGTTAGTTAGGATAGTATGGTTAGGTTGCAGTTGGACTCCATGATCTTTAAGGTCTTTTCCAACCTGAGCAATTCTATGATTCTACGATAGGTAGGCACAACCAACTGACCATGGAATTTTACCAGTTTTGAGTGACATAGATAGTCTGAAGCCTAAGTCTTAACTGATAGTTACAGAACTGCTTTTGAAATAAGATTAGTTCTGCAGAGCCCTGTAAAATCCTTCTGAATATACAAGTCTGTTCTAGCTCTACATCTCTTTGGTGGCAGATTCTACACTTGTTTTTCCTATCTTCAGTATGATCCAGTGGAGATCCATTGAACTAAAATTAGTCCATAGTACTTTTCCATCTGGCTTATTGCTTTTATTTATTTGCATAAAGGCTGAGATGTGCTGTTTGGACAACGCATCCTGCTCTAAAAACCAAATGTATTTGAATGTTTAAGTAAACACCAGCACAGAGTCAGCCAAAGTCTCTTATTCCTACCCTCCCCAGTAGCACTTACACTGGCAGTCAGACTGGTCTTAAACATTGAAATTAACCTCCCACAGCGGTCAGCATGTTGAGCCATCTTACCTGTGTGTGGGACCCCAAAGCTATAGGCCAAGACCTCATTGTGATAGGTACTGTATAAATTGCACAAAACCTGTCCTTCCCCAAACAATTTGCAATTAAAATACATGATGAGAAAATGTCACCATACAAATAGGCCCAGGAAATACTGAGTCAGTGTTAATTTGCACTATAGGAGATTGTCTTAGTATGCCATCAAAGTGACTTATCAAGTTTTCTGTTAGACATCTGGATGAGAAAATTGAAGCAGGGACTAAAATATGGTGACAAGGTATGTTCATAGTTGTTAATAAGATGCATTTCCTGAACATGGAAAATGCACCAAAAAAGCTTGATATTTGTAATGGCTAGCTAATAGTCTCCAGAGGCATTTATCACTTGCAATCCAAAACAATACTGAATGAAAATGAAATTAACTACACCTAGCAAAGATGAAATAATTTTGAAGAATCTTGAAAGTGAACATAGCAACTTAAGCACACTTCCACCTCATTTAAATTACAGTGTAATACACTAAGCAAGTTTTGTGGTTGTTTTTTTTTTTTCATGTGAATCTCCCTACTGTCTATGTTTAAAGTGCTTTGGGTGCATCATGCTTTACCTGCAGAGTACAGATCTTAAATTTCTTCTTTAAAAAATCACAGTAAAAAGAAATCCATTGGAGCAGGTGAAGAAAAGGTAGCTGAGTTCAAACAAGTGATTACCTAAGTGGGTGACTCTTTGGAGCTGTAAATGGCTTTTCTTTCTAGGATGGGAATTATGCATGCAAGTGATATAAAGAAATTAATGTATACAGTAGAAATGAGGGTTCAGAAGGTACAGATTTTCTGTGGCTACTTTTTATGACTGATAGCCCCTTCTAATCCATGAATCTATTTATTTTGCTTCCATCCTGGAAGTGAGATCTGGGTTATCTATAACTGTCAAGGGATAACCAGGGAGTTTTATTGAAGTCTCGAGACAGATTTTTTCCAGCCATCTTTGTACTGCTGTTTCTGAAGTTTGCATTTTAATGTAATTTACAAATAGTGAAAAATTAATGTTATAATCAGTTTGGGATTTCATGTTTGTTGTCAGCACAACAAAGAGTCTATCTATTGATTGAAAGATAATTATTACAAGGCTTCAACAGCTAAATCCATCATTCTTTCTAACAAAAATACTTAATTGAATCTTTTCTCATTTTTCACTGTCTCTGGCTAAATAAAGTAATCTTAAAGATGGAATTCTTGCCATCATGTATGATATTTAGAATAGCCCTATAATTTTATAGTTTTCTGCAATACAAACTTCTAGATCTTGTCGTCTCATTTCATTTCATGTGAAATTGTCCATCCGGAAGAATTTGGTTTCTTTTAATCTGAACATCAATTTGATCCCCAAATGTTTCATTGCTTTGTTTTTCCATGTTAATATTTGCTTCTCATAAGCATTTTCTGTTTATAGCCACTTTATATTCATCAGTTTTATGCATTAGCACTGTAGTATATTTGCTTATTATTTCCATACTTACAAGTTTTCTTTTAGACTTACAAGTTTAAAATGTGACAGAAAGATGTTCTGGTTACTGCTTCTGAACATATTTGTAACAGTTAACAAATTTTGTTAATTTGTTTTTGCATACATTTTGGGCAGGTGAAGTGTTCTTTGCATTAATTTTTTTTTTTTTCCCTTTCTCCTATAAGTAGTGCTGTAGAAAGAAGGGGGAAAATGCTCCCTGAATTTATATCCTCATGGGAAGATGCCACAGGTTTTGGTGGAAAGACAGAAACTTCATTCCTCTTAAAAGAATTGGACACTCTAAGGGCCAAAAATAAAAAGGTACAATTTAGATGCTCAGATCACAGAATTTACTATTTTACAATTGTCTCACAAAGCATAAATTTTAAACTGTTCCTAATTTAGTTTTGTTATTTGTGTAAGAGCTCCAAACAATAACTTTCTAAACATTTTGGATTCTTAGTGCCTGGTTAACAACTGCTTTTCCAGAATTAAAAAGTCTTTCATCCTGTTCTTTGACCTTTTTAATCAGTGACATAAGTTCCTGCATCATGGATAAAAAACCCACTGACGCTAATGGAAAAGTTTTCTTTGGCTTGAAAAAGCTTGTGGACTGGAGTCTCCACATGAAGCATATTTATTATGTGTGGAACTGTTTACAATAGAACACTTTGTAGTGATGATGGTAGATACCATGTAGTGATCCTATTCATGTTATCAGAACAGGCAGTGTATTTTATATATGTCATTTGAGTATGTTTTGCTTCTACTACCCCTGTCTCTCTTGTACTTTTGATATAATGAAGACACGACTGTAGCTTCTCTACTATACTAGAGTGGTTCAAATGATGACACTATGACACAATTCAAAATCTGAAACTTACGTTCTGCAGTACACCTGATCTATTTCATTAAACACTCCATTTCTAATTTGAGGTGGCTCAAGCATTTCAAGTTTTTGATCTTTTAAATGCAAAAAAGGACCAAAACTAAGGCCAGTGTTTCATGAACAGAATCTGGAACTCATACTTCTGTACATGAGATCCATATAGCGAACTCACCTGGATACCTCTATGTTGAGGGGAGGAAAATTCCATCCTACTTGCACACTACGTTTTTTCTACCATTAGTCACAGTCGTATCTGCATAAACAACAGAAAAGTGCATAAACTTTCCACTAAATGCTCCCCAGTGCTGGGACAAGAGGCAGTGAGAACAAACTAGAACACAGGAAGTTCTGTCTAATCAGGAAGCACTTCTTTACTGCGTGGATGGCTGAGCACTGGCACAAGTTACCTGGAGGCTGTGAAACATCTTCCTTGGAGATCTCCAAAAGCTGCCTGAATGTGGTGTTGGGCAACCTGCTCAGAGTTTCCCTGCTTGAGCATGGGATGGAGCAGTTGGACCCAGAGGGCCTGCCAACCTCAACCATCCTTTAATTACGTGAAATGTCATTGACTGTTCAATGGCAAGCTCAGACGTTTCTCCATAAGGAGAGCCAGTGAATTCCCAATTAAAAGAAAGACCTCAGCATGTAAAAGAATATCAGTTTTCTATCAGGTGATGCACATGGAAAATTATGCATTTACAGCTCTTCGGACATAAATTATGTCAGTACTCTTGATGGGAAATAGGCTACTCATGCAGTCGCCACCTACATTATATTCCATGTAACTGAACTTCCTTAGTAAGAAGGACCACAGACAGTGTTATCGGAAGAGGGGATTCCCAAATGAAAACAATGGCATACACATTGCTGCTTTTCTCAAAGCGCAAGATAAGGCAATTGATCTTAAATAAATAAAATTGTCCTTTAAATAAATAAATATAATAAATTTAATTTCTGTGCTATTACCAGTATTTGTATTTTGGGGGTAAGAAAACTGCAATGTAATATTTTGTTTCGCTTGTTCAATTCAGCTTCAAGATGAGCTGCTGGAAAAGGACAAGGAGTTGAAGACAATAAAACTGGACTTAGAACTGCAAGAGAAAGCTACAGAAGCTAAGATTGCAGAAAAGATTGCAGGTATGGTAGGCAAGTGTTTAACAGATGGCTATATGGCTCATACAGTACCCGCGGTTGCTATATGACGTGGCCTAGTGAGTGTTAGCTTTATTTGCTAAAGGAGGGAAGATTTGACTTTTTTTTTTTTTTTTTTTTTTGTGCGTGTGTGGCTGTTTAGAGTTGCTTAGAAAATAGATGGCTTTAACATCCTGGTACTGGTATTAGCAGGAGCTTTACCTGTATTCATACTGATTTGGGCATTAAATGCATTGTTAACACCATGTCAATCCAATCACAAAAAGGTTGTTTGTTTTGTTGGAAGGTCCTGAACAAACAAGGGGAAATAATGATTACCAGTGCCTCTACCTTTCAACCAGCAGTTCAAATACCACTTATTGTTTTAGCTCATTCAGAGCAATACTACCCCTCTCCTGGTGTATGAAGGTAGTCGCACATTCACCTCAGCTGGAGACCTGTACTTTTCTTGAAAATATGTGTTCTTCTGGCAGTTAATGCATTTTTGTCTGATTGCGTTATGTCTCCAGCAAAAGAGACTTACACAAATAGCCAAAATGAAAGGTTTTTAAGTTTATAGTTAAGAGTGAATACATGCTTATATTTGTTGTTAATCATCCTTTGGTATACACACAGTTTGCATTCTGTGGTTTCAGAAATTTCTAAAGTAATGAAGGTGAGCATTTTTATTATTATTGAAAAGTGACAATGTGTATCTTGTACTCAGTGGATGAAATATTCTCTGAGGTTTTCCTCCAGATGTTTCAAATAAATTAATGAGATACTTTTCTAAATTAATCATATTATTTGTTCATAAATACAATGTAAGCTAGGTGAAGTTGTGTCCTTGTGGAGGACAAATACTCAAATAATATTGATGGTAATAATACCTGTCCCCAGAATATCGGTACTGGAGTAAGGAGTAACTAGGAAAACAGCAATGAAAAGAAACTGAAAAAACAGGTGGCTGACTCACACTTTACGTGAAACTCCTGAGAGTAAGTTAGTCTGTGCATATTACAAGTAGGAGAAAATTGCTAAATTTTCTGTGGTAGAGGATGAGAAAGGAGAAAGCAGATATTAGAAGTCAAGTTTAAGTGAAATACAGGCAGAATTTTTTTCTTTATCACCCTAAACAATCTTGTTTTCTGTATTTCAGAAGACAAAAGAAGGCTGCACTGCATATCATGGTTGTATCCACCAGCCAAATGCTAATGCAAATTGTTTGGGTTGAATTCCAAGTTTTGTGTTTGTTCTTGGATGTTTGCACAGTGTTTTACCTCTGTGCACCTGTAACACATAAATGCTCTATTTGATATAGGTGTTAAAGCCTCGTTAAAACCTGGAAATGAATATATGACTGTCAAAATGCTATTTAGTCTCCCTGTTATGGAAACAATTGAAATATTTGTTAGTAAATTGTTTTCTCCTGCATTACTGTTTAAACTTTCTAATTATGTCCTGAGCATGATGTTCCCCCTAAAATAGCATGGCAGGTATATTAATAGAATAATTATCATAGTTATTACAATTAAAAAAAGAAGAGTATGCCAAATTTTAGTGAGAGCTGCAATGAGTAGTAAGGATTGTCTTTTAAAAAGATAGCCTTTTTGCTCCTTTTACTGGTTCAGCAAGTATAAAATTCTTTAAATGCTGTGAGAGAGGCTAAGAGTCTTAGTACTTAGTACTTAAGCTGTTTGGAAACAGAAAAAAAATTAGCAGTAGTAGCCTTGTTAATGTCTATCATTTTTGCTTCCCAGTTTACTGTTCTAAGACTCTTCCTAAGTTTGAATAAACATTTTGAAATCTGGAATGATGTGAACTAAACTGAATTTATGGAGGTCTGTATGTGTCTTTGTGGAGGTCTATACGTGTCTGTCATAAAAGCCTTGGGGACAATTCTAATGGACAAGCAGAACCTAATAAAGACTCAGTGTGTTTCAGGAAAAACTTTTTTCCCTTGTTTTAAGTCCTTTGTGGAAAGGAGAACACATGCTGCTGTGATTTCATGTTACTAGTTAATATTTAATTACCGCAGCGTATAACACATGGTAGAGTGAAGCTTGTAAATATGGGTGTTTGCATTTTTATTATTACTTTGTACTGACTTTATGATAAGAAAATGACTCCACAAAATTATACTGTAAAAAACATCAGAAAGGTACACCATAAAATGTTATCTACTTTGAGGAATATTACAGTTCTATTTTTAAATGGAACTCTCTCATTGATGGGTTTTACCTAAATAAGCCCTTTGGCAAGAACAGAGAAGCTGAAGACAAAGGCCATCTTAAAATTTTACTACAATGGTCTTCAGAAGCAAATAACCTAAAGCTTATCATTTTGTGATTTTTACTTTGTTCAGAGAAAAACGTAAAGAGGAGAAGTGCAAATTTGTGAGATGGTTTGTGGGAGAATAAAAAAGTAAATATTAAATGCAGAAGAGGGACATGGTGGAAGAGAATGTTTACCATGTGCAATAAATGGCTTATTTTCAGAAGGTTTTTATTTTACGATTTTACTAGACTGGAGTTTACAGTTCATGAGGGGATTCACATTTCTGATTGCAGACGCTTGACCATTAGAGGCTTATTTCTGGTGGTCATATTTGCCACAGATTACTACTGTTTCTTCATACAAGACATTGCCAGAAGGTACACTTAGTTTCCCTACCTATCTTGAAGAGTAGAAAAGGAGAGAAGGAGGCAACGCTGCAAAAATCAAGGGAAGAGCATTTTATAAAGGAACTGGGACTAGTTTAATGTAAAGGAAAAAAGGCAACACCAAATGTGAAATGGTCATGAAGAACAGAAAAGGAAATAGTGGAATATTGGACTGCAGAACTTTTGTCTGTTGAACAGAAAAGGGAATGAGTGCCCTCTGTGGGAGGGCAAAAGGAGGAGGAGCACACACTGAGGACAGACTGAAAGTTAAGGATGGAGGTGTTACAAAGTCTACAGAACAGCAGGCAGAGAGAATAGATCTCGCTTTGAACAGATGTAATAGATGACTTCATTTTTGCCTAACAAGAATTATACAGGGCATATATAGAAATTTTTAGAGGAAAGAGCTGCTTGTGTGTGAAAGTTGTCGAGCACGATGGTAGCGTCTATAGTTTTGGAAAGCTGTCGAAGCCCTGAACTTTTGACAGCTACTTCCACCATTCCTCACCTCAAGAAGATAGACTGTAGTTGACAGCAGAGCCTTGGCTCTCTTAGTTTCTTTTCATGTTGCTATCATGCTCCTGTGTATTGGGTTTAAGAATAATTCTGAAGGAAAATATGGTCAGAAATAGTTTGTCTCAAGTCTTTCTGTAACAAGGGGCTATTTTGTTTGTTTATTTGTTTGCTTACTTTTTTTTAGCAATATCTGATAGTAGTGTTACCAGGATGTAATACTATTCTTAATCAGTGTCAACTCATCAGGAAGAGATCAGTTTGTACAAAAATACGGGGAATTGACATTTGTGGTATTTTGGAATTCTTGAGTCTGTTGTGAGAATGTTCATGGATGTTATTTAGTGTTTCCTGATTTAACTTGAAAAATATTTACTGAATAAATGCGCAATAGTAATAGTTTTAATAGTAAAAATGAAAACAAATATCCAAATGACTATTATCTTCAAGTTTGATATAGTATCCCATAAAGTAAGAGGAAGTAAGTAATCTTGCTAGTAATAAACTTTGGGTGGCGATAACTTCCAGCACAGAAGCATTTTTTATTTCTTCAAAGCTCAGTTTAGAGTCCCTTTTTAGATGTTATTTTTCTTTCTTGCATGTCATCCATTAAAGATTAGCTGTGGAAGGCTGGAGCATGGAGAGATTATGAGTGCAAGAACAACTCCTGCAGAATAATAATCATTTTTTGGTATTTAATGCTGTTTGACTTTTGCAGACACATTTCTTATTAACCTTTGGTACAAACAGAAATCCAGGTTCCTGATAGCTCATGGAGAAGATGAATTCAAGATCCTCTTCCAATTAAAGTGAAATAAGGCCAATATTGGGCTTTAGCCAAAAGAACTCAGTAGTTCCCCAACCCTTGTGTTTATGAACCTAAATATGAATGACATTTTACAGCTTAAGTAGGTAATGCATGCACTTTCCTAACTTGTTTTTAGTGCGTTATTCATTTCTATATGTATTTATATGTATTTCTATATGTATTTATATGAGATTTTTTGTTGTTGTTCTATTCATGCCTCCTTATGCAGAGTTACTTCTTGAGTATTTTTTCAAAATAATTACTGATATATAAGGGAATTTTGTAACTAGCTGTACGATTTGAATCCTCCATATGGGAAGGTCTATTTATGTAAAGGACAGAAAAAAAAAAATTCAACCAGAAGGTAGGATGTTGCGAGTGACAGTATCTTAATTTTTGAGAGCTTAATTTGAAACAATTTAATTTTAGCTTCGAATTGTCAGAATCATCAACTGTCAAAAAAAGTAGCATGCAGCTCTTTGGCAATATAAAATAAGCAAATAGGTTAAAAATATAAACTGTTAAGCTATTGATGGGGTAAAGTTTTTTTTTGTAAAAAGCAAGCCAGTGTATTCTGTAAATTATGTGATTAGTCTGGCCCCTTCTCTGTTCCCCACTGCATGGTGCTAGATGAACATAAAGAATTGGGGTTTATTCATGAATATAAAGTTCTGCAGATATTCTATTTCTTGGGACATTACAGAAACTCTTATTTAACCTTTCAAATCATAACTTGCAAACTTCATTGCAATATTTATCATTTTCCCCCTGAAGTAAATATTCAGACATCAGCAATTATTCACTGGAAAAAAAAGTTTAACAGCATTATTGTTTGAGTTTTGAAGTCAGCTGTGGTTAGTGTACTAGAAGCAGAGGCTTAAGTATTGTACAAGGATTGCCTTTCACATGAACTGCCTTGGGGTCTGTGTATAATACTCCCTTCTATTCTTTACCCACTTTATTTTTTTTTTTAATTGAACTAGGATCTGAGTACACAAAGAAAACTCTATACAGAGCTGCCACTAAGCAACTTTAGCCTTTTATTAGGAACGCTGTGTTTATATCACTGGAAATGTAGGAGCAAATGAATGCTGTGCACTAAATACTTGCAACAAACACAAAGCAATAAAGAAGTCAGTGTGTTCTATCAGTGTTTGTTCAGATTGCTTTATCTATAAAGTCACATTTAGGTGTAAATGACTTGTAGTCTATAATTCCTGGTATAGACCAGTGAAAACTCTTAGTCAGTTTTCCTGTGATCATCTCATCACTATTTTGCTTTTATTTTGTCAATTATAGGTTATAACTGAAGGTAAATGAATGGTGGTTTTCAAAAAACAAGAGCAAGCAACTTGTCTGTTTCATAATAAAACATTTCAGCACTGTTTTTAAGTCAACAGTCAGCCCCGGAGCTCGTGGTAGTTTGCCATTAACCTGAATGAGAACAGCATCAGGGCCTTAGGCTTTGAACGTTTCTAGGGATTATCTGCATTTTGCAACATGTGTGCACAAACCAATTAGTGACACATTTTAAAGGCTTTCATAGCAATGCAGTAAATCTGTTTTTCAGTTTATTTGCCTATGATAAGAATGACTTCTTATTTAAGAATTGTGAGCACAGTCATTAAACCTAGTAGAAAAAGAAGTCTCAGAGGATTTTAATTTCTAAATTAACTGAATAACAATTGCATACATTTGTATTCTTATAAGACGATCAAGAATATATCTACATGGATAAATGAAATGTAATAATATTGGCCCATCTAGCAATGGCAAGGATATTTCCAGGTCCTTCTGTGATTAGATAGACAGAGACCAGGTAATGTAGGATAAAAATGGGATGGCTGATAAAAAGGAAAATGCAAGTATTTATTGTACTCCATTTCACCCTAGTTTACTTCCCTAATTCCTCACATCATCTAGCTGCTCTTCAGAAATCCAAAGTGAAAGCATGGGAACAAAAATCGCTAAAAAGCTTCATTTAAAAGTCTCTGCACAATAAATTTCAAATGACAGTTCTTTTATGGAAACAACAGAGAAGAATAAACAAGAAGCTTACTACAGAAATCTTGAATTCACAGTATTATTTGGCCAAGTAAGTTGTTTCATGTTTCTACTTTTTCTTTAGAATAATATACATCCTCAAATGGAGGAAAACAAAATAGTTTTTTGCTTCTTTTTTCTTGTGAATTCAACCTTCACTTCTATCTTAGAGATATATGCCTGTATGAGACAGAATTTGGATCATGCAGCAAAAAGTTTGGCATAATTACTTATGATTATTTCCAGAAATTCTTGAATATTTAAGATGTCTTGTGCATTTTTTACAAAAATATATCCTCTCGTATGTATTTCTTGTTTCTGTAATGGTGGGAGTAACCAGGTCAATTATCTTGATTGTATCAGAATCTATGCTAAAGAAAATCCCAAGTCACTTATTTCTCAACGATCACTGACCATGAATGGTAAATCTTAAAATGCAGAATTTTTATATTCTGCAACAATATATTATTATTAACCGAAAAACTTGCTCACCATGTATTTTTCTTGAAAGCAGCCGATCACTAAAACTAGCGTTAGTTAGAAAACCACTCAGCGGAGTTTTAATTGTAGTATTTCAGGGATCACTTTGTTTTCATGTAATACAAAGCAAAAATAATTATTGCATTACATCAGTAAATGTCAAATACTTTGCAAAGTCCAAAATATCATTATTTCTGTAAGCTTTATTTACCTTTAAAGTCAATTGTTATGTTATTATAGTATTTAATGTATCTTATGAGTTGGTGATGTGGGTAATGCTCTGATCTTTTTCTTGTAATGTCATGCCTGTATTCTTGCTTTTAAATATAGGTATGAGTACTCTCAAGTGATTTCTATTGATGTAGATATTTAAAATCCTAACAAGTTCTTGTTTCTTGACTCTCCTATTCTTTCTTTTCTTGTTTTAATTTTTATTATTTCCATAGATGACCTTTAGGAAATCAGCAAACAGTTTTTTCCTGGGAACTGAGCTTCCCTCTCTTCTCCCAGAGATTTGTTGTTTGGAAAATGTGAACCACTGTTTAAACTAGAATGATTTCCAACATGCCTTCTCACTCCTGCTGTGTTTTAAAGGTAGCTTAAAAAGTGTAGAAGGCAGGTTTGCCAAAGAATCAGGTTCAACTAAGAAAATATGTACACTGCTTTGACTCAATAAACTCATACTCTGTATGGTTCATCTTCTTCATATTTACTTTTGCCCATATTAGAAAACAATTAGCTTACTAAACAAATTTGAGTATTTGGGAAGAAAATATCTACTTTGAGTCTCTCTCATTTGACTAAGAATTACATGATATTTGATAAGCTTGTTTAAAAATGGACATATCCAAATATTATTGTAAACACCCATTGATTTGTTTTACCTGCAATATAAGTATTTTACTTAGTTGGCTTACATAGTAGCTAATAATATTTGTTAATGTAATTTAACTGCTGTGAACCTTTACTGAACAAATATTGAAATTTATACAAGTCAAAGAAAGAGAATCTCTAATGACTTTTGTAAAAGCTTCCATTTAATAGTTAAGGAGAAAAGTTTATATGACATACCAGATGCAATTAACAGTAGATTTTACATTTAATAAAAAGAAAGAAGCATATGTATTTGCTTTATTCATTCCATCATAATTTGCATTAGAGCTGTGGGTGTTTAATGAGCAAATTCCAGCTAAAATGCTATATTGATTTTCTAAGTGAACTTTGTAATAGCTATCTACCTTACAAAAGCTCTCTGTTTACAATTGTTTTCTTTACTAAAAACTAAAAATGTTTTAGAATTGATGAGTTTAGCATAATGATTCTTTTAAAATAAAGAGCTCTTTTAGAGTATGCATGGATTTTAGTTACAAGGAGAAAGATGTTATTAAATTATTCCAAAGCAAATAAAGTTTATTCAACTAAATCGTAGTCATATTTGCATATTTTACAAGCATTGGAAAATAATCTTTTTTCTTAATTTATCGCTATGGGAATTTAACATTTTAACTCTTGATTATCATATGAATATGAATTTGAAAGTGACACAATTCATTTTAGCTTAATATTTGCCCCATTCACACTTCATTTTGTATGTCATTTTCATGCTTGAAATATAAGTACTATAGGAATTTGCATTTCTTGTTGGTCAGGCCCCAAGATAAACAGGATAGGGTTGGTTGGTGTGCCATTGGAAGCTATCCAAGAAAAACCTCATGGTGCCGACCAGAGCAGTGGGTGACTAAGTAGCTGGATCAGGCATCAAGTCAGTATGCCAGTATGGAGCTAGTGCTTTACTGGATATACCGTACCTTGAATGAGACTTTGGAACCTGCCTTGTTACTTTCAATTACTTTTTGCCTGGCATTTTTAAGAAGGTTTTGGATAGTAATCTGGATATTTTTTGTAGTTTTTATTATGTGGGATTTTTATGTCTCTTTCATGCACTTTAAATTATGTGACTTTACATGTCACATGCTTTCTGAAATATTTCATCGAATGCTTTGTTTTATTGCTATACTGAAACCCGGAGGTGTGTGCATTTTAGTGGCTTTTTTGACAATTCTTGTGAAGCTCATGGTTTGGGTGAGTTGTGTCCATGAGGAAAGTGCAGCACTCTGCAGTCAGTTTCCTCAAAGTCACAAAGACTAAAGTAATGCTGAAACCTTGTTTGGAAATGTACAGAAGTGTTCCTTGTCACATGCTCTTTGCCCAATTTTCCAAGTAGTACTTATAATTCTTTAACCTAGGGTTACTGTTCTGATACTGTTTTTATTTGTTTTTAAGTAGTATTTAAGTTGCAGTAGAAGGCATAGCAGTCTGTGTGGAAGTCCATCTCTGCTAATTAGCTTTCAGGAATCAAACCCAACTTCTACTTGTGACTCATCCATTAGTTCAGTCTGAATGTTGAACATTGTTGAACAGCAGCATACTTCTGATGACCTGAAATTATATAGATATTACAATATTCCATAAAATATTTTTTTAAAGGATTTTTTTAAATGTTAAGTACAGTAAGAAATGTGCAGGCATCGGATAACAAAAACGTCTAACCTAAGTTCAGCAGAAGCTGTGGCTACTGAAGGAATATGAAGTTCTGTAGCCCACTGAAATGAGTTTGATGAAGGCTTAACTATTTCTAAGTATTTTTTTTTTTTTTTTTTTTTTTTTTTTTTTGTTATTTCTTGTGGTCAATGTCAGTTCAATGTCAGTATTATTACATGATATTAAAATGACTATGCTAAGTACCTTTAAAAAAAGAAAACAACTTGTGAAAGTTAAGTCACTTTTTCATAGCCAACAGCTGAAAGACAGTATTTTGTAATGATGAACCTTTGGGTGGGAGAAGAGTTCACTGTTCAAGGCAACCCACCTTTTGGTGGTTATCAGGGATGGTGAGATTTGAGATAAGCAGGATGCTTACGTCACTTGAAAAATCTCTGTGAATGTTTTCATACCACTATACATAAAATACTGCTATATACTCTGCTGCTTCATACTGCTATATATACATGCCTTTGGTTTCAAGATGAATAAGCAATAATACAGCTTTTAAAAGCCTGTGTAGTCATTTATTACCATTAGTTATTATTCCTCAGAGAGGGAATTAGGTATGCCAAAACACAGTCCTGCTAAGTGTACTCACGTGCTCAAGATTCGTTTTAGCATTCAGCAAATGAGAGTTTTCCATGCTGACATAAGAAATGAATAAGATGTGATAGAAGAAGGGGTACACTCACGAAAAAAAAAAAAAGCCTCCCCCCCCCAAAAAAAAGAACAACAAAAGAAACATAATTAATTAACCCCAGAATAAGTGCCAAATCTGCAGTTATTTTAGACAGCTTTGTACTCATTCCAGCAATTATTTTCATGCTGAAAGTTACATAATATTTTCAGTTGCAGCTTTATGGAATGGATTCTCTGTGCAGTATCACTGGCATAATACCAGATAAAATGACATAATTTACTGGAAAAAAATACAGTAAATGAATACTTTACGGTACAGATAGGTAATAATTACCATCGGCAATAAAACTACTTGTATGTTCCAGATCCAGCCTGGACATAGTGGTTGCACTGCGATGTGCCTCAAAGATGAAGCACTAGTTTCCCTACTAGCACAGATCTCAGCAAGCTAAACAGAAGTCTGACAATCTGAAATGCTTAGTCTGCGCCATACAGTTTGTTCTTCTTCTTGCTGAGCCACCTACCTTTACAGGCATTGGACTCCTGCGAGTGCTACAGATTTGTTCCTGACTACCAAACTGTGTGCATGCAGTTTTGCAGCTGCTTTATTCATGCCTGTTTTTTCATTCCGCATCAAGGAAAGCTGTCTTGTTGTGAATGGCAAATAAATCTTCTAAAAAATAATACTGTTCATGTGGACGAAGAAAATACTCAAATGGGAGAGAATTAGATCAATGTTTCATAAATTTTGTGTACATATCAAGATTCAGGCTGCTGATGCTGATTTCTTTTGGGGTGTTCAGGGCTGGAGGGGTGAGGATGCATCTTATTAAACCTCCGTGGATTTTTGTGAGACAGGACTGCACCCCCAGAAATAGCATTTAGCCTTTCTTTATCTTCTTTTGTCCAGTCTGCTGTTACCGCGCAACCTTTTCCCTTTTTGCTTGAGATGCAAAAACACTTCTTTACTTCTCTGTTAACACACTTATCTCTTGCCTTAAACATCTTTCTAATTTGTCTTCCAGCATTCTTTTTCAGTTCATTTTACTTCACTGGTTATTTGAGCTTCTTATATTCACTTGTTTTGTGTTTGGTTTTTTTTCTCCTTAGTACTGATAATGTGCAAGTATTTTGTGCCAATAATATAGCTGCTACCAAAAACTCCTGTTTTCTTATACTTTTTAGTGAAGAGCAACAAAGTGTTTTATTTTCCACTATGAAGGTATTGTGCAATAGTGTACAAAGGCAAAGTAAGAGTACAGAAAAGTAATTATAAAGGCAACAAAGTTAATCTTGATTGAGTTAAGAATGGAAGCATAAAAGCTCCACATGAAGAGGAAGGCTTTCTCTGCAGTCTTCACATAATGATTTCAGCAGTGGTTCAGAGTGGAGCTGAGAGTTCTGACAGGAGTAAGGAAGTCCAGCAGCAGTGGCTTAATACAGAAGAGTCTTGAGAAGAGTAGTAAACATTGCCAAAATTCTAAAAAGACTCTAATATGGTAATAGGAGACTGTAGCTAAACAGAAGCTTGACACACTAGAAGAGGAGCATTGAGAATAATGGGACCTGCAGACCTCACTTGTAGTTTTTGCTGGAGGTGCCTGTGACGATCACAGAGGATATAGTCCTCTTTCTGGGAGTGACAGCAGCCTTTTTTCTTTGGCATCCCAGAAGTCCCTAGACATTCAGGCTGGAGGCTTTTATGATGGCTGTGAGGAGATTTGCAGTATTGCAGAGGGAAATGATGAAAGTATGAATAAAGATTTTAGTGGAGGCAGGGTGGGGGTAAGGCTTCTGGCAGTGTGCCAGGGATGGTGTTAGACATATTGACAGGGGAGAGGCAGGAAGAAAGAATAAGCTCAGGATGAGGAATGACTGGAAGGTGTTAGTTTGCTCCCAAGAATAGACAGTAAATCTTAGTTTATTGGTACCTAATGCTCCAAGGTCCATGTATGCAGTAACAGATAATATAATGGTATATTACACAATAAAGGAAAGGCTTGGCAGGGAAGAAGACATGCCAGCTGTGCCACTTTTGTGATACTAGAGATAGACATGCTGTGAAAATATTAAAATTTTTAGTATTAATGTCAGTGTGTCATTGTGATATGAAGCAGTGTGATGATAGACATATTTTCAGTGGGTCATTACTCTTAACTCTATGTACTGTAGAAGAAACCTACTGGTATCTCATACGATTTGGAGATTTAAAAATTACTTTTCCATGAAGCAAGTATTGAGAATGCAAAGCAAATCAATTCCTTGCCCTGTTTCAAGGGTGAATTTGAAAACCCATAGCTTGATTTCATTCTTGAAAGAATTCATTTCAGCAGTCAATAGCTATTTAGTGTTGTGGCTGAAAAGTAATAGAGACCAGAGTAATCTGAGGTTGGTGGAAAAATGTTGATTTATGGAGATGCTGACAGTGGCCCATGCAAGTGTACATAGTGGTGTATTTCCCTGCCAAACTGTTACCAACTGTTACTGTATGCCAAACATACTGGTTACTTTTGCAGCTCTGGTGGAAGAAGTTTATTCTGCTCAACGGGAACGTGACAAGGCTGTCATGGCGAGGCTTAGGTTAGCCAACGAAGAGAGAGATGAAGCATTTCTACGAGTCCGGCGTTTAGAAGAGTCACTCAAAGAGTAAGTCTTTACTTCCTGTCCTGCGCAGAAAGATTGTTGTGTGGATCTGTACTGGTCATTGTTTGACAGCAGTTACGCAGAAAATCTTACCTTAATTTTTTAGCCATCTTACGAGACCATATTTTTCTCTAGATACTAAGTGCAAGGTGAACAATTTGATTACAAAAATTAAAAATATAAAAAAGAGCTTTGGTATTGATTTATTCAGAGATAAATAAGAGGAATGTGACATTTTACAAGGATCTTTTGACATGAAGTACAAGAATGTCAGTCAGAAGTTGCAATGTATAGAAAATCAGTCAAACCTTTAAGCCCAGGAGATATTTCCTACAGCAAAACTTTTACTAATTATGTGGATGATTTAGTAAAAATATGTTTTCCTCCATATCTTTAGTGTAGGAGCAGTTTTAACGCATGAAGTGTATACTTAATACTTTCTAGAAATTTGCACATGCCATGCTAACCCAACAGAAATAGTCAATCTATTGATAATGAAAACTATTAAGTCAGGAGAGGAAGATCATGAACAGCTTCTTTTCTGACTTTGGGATATAGGTAGCCTTGAAGCTACAGCTTGCTTCTTCATGTAACCCTCCTCCAGTCATCTTGGTTACCAGCCAGTTGTAACCCTCCACATTCTAGACTGGCTGAGAAATTTCCTTGCCAAGAGAAATGGAAAAACATAAATAAGAAAGAAAATGAGTAACTGAGAGAAAGTTAGTACCTCTCATGGAAAATATGCATAAATGTTTGTGGAACTTCATGTACATGAACTTATCTACATGTATCCTCATGAACATCTTCCACCACAATACTTACTCTATGTTCAGTGTAGGCTAAAATGACCTTCAATCTCATAATTCCCTGTGGAATCTGTTTTGCTTGTTTTCCATTTCAAATTTTCATTCTCCTTCTTTGCATTACAATTCTGTAATTACACCTCTATTGCTTATCTACTTTTTCTTCCCACTCTCCTTGTCTGTCTTTTAATTCCACTTCTTTATCATTTCTTCCATAAGTCAAAGAAGACTGCAGAGCAAAATTAAAATAGTAGTAGCTAGATGAAAATGTGAAAGGCAAAGATATACAAGAGAGGAAGGGCAAGCAAGATAGGAGGACTGAGGGAGAAAAGTTAGTATACAGAATAACATCCAGTAGTAATCATGTTCTCTGCATCAGCTTTCTTAATATTTGCCCCTTTCCTTATCTTTTTACCCATTAAGTCAAACTGCAGTTTTGACAGGAATGTTGTAAACTATATCAGACAATAGATGCAAAGGTTCCTTGCCCTGTTCCACATATAGTGGAACAATTTACATATATTGTAAATACATATATTATATATTTACATATAGTACTACCTCAGTCCATGCTGACTACAACCATTCCCACAACCTGACTATCGACAAGCTGACAACAACCCTTCCTTGACCCTTGTCAGCCAGCTCTGAAACAGCACCTTCTCAATAGTGTGATGTTTCTTCCTAAAAGAGCAATACTATAATGAATAGAAACACTGCCTGTTGTGGTTGCTGGTTTGGGTTCTGGGGGAGGAGGTTGCATTCTTTTTCGTTGAAGCCTTTGGGGATTACAAAATCAAGAAGTCCACATGCAGTAAGCTTACAGGATGCTTATTCATGCAGCTGGTAAGCCTTGGAAGCAGGAAGCAGTCGAGTGGAGCCAAGGTAGCCTGCTGGACCACCAGCCTGGCTCAAGCACACCAGCTTTTCAGCACATTAAGCATCTTTACTATGTAATGCTTACCTGGGGTGACAAAATATACTTTACTTCTGGACTTACAGCATGTTGCAATTAGAGGAGAAAGCCAGGGTTGTGCTGAAAAGAGCTAAATTGAAGCGCTTAAGGCTCAGATGCTCTCTGCAGTATTCACAAAAGTAGAGTGATTTTAAGACTTCGCCCCTAATTTACCAGTAAATGTTACCTCTCAGTATAGCTTCAATAAGTCTCATTCTTACAGGCTTCCTTTGTAGTTAACCACACAAGGAAATTACTTTGCTCAGCCTCTTCATTCTAAATAGTTTAATACTGTGGCTGAATGGAAATTCTGGGGAGCGTTCACCTTGCCACTGATCCTTTGGTAGAAGCAATGATGATGAGATAATCCACAAGAAACTTAGTTTATTTTGTTTAATTTGGGTGGTTTATTTCCAAAAATGTTGTATTTTTTCCAGCTACCACCCTTCATACATTCTTCCTCATGCAGTTGTTTAAAATACCAAGCTTTCTGACTGAGAGTTGAAGCCTATAGAGTACTTTTTGTAATGTTTTTAGGCTACTTGTGCCACAAGTATCAAATTTTGGAGCACATGTCACTCCCTTCATCTGCTTTGGACTTGTTCCAACCAGAGATTTCTACAAGAGGGCAATACTGAACAGTCTGCCAACCCTTATCAAATGCTTTAATGCTCGCTTTAAATTATGTGCTATAGCAATTCTATTGTCATTATTTAACTGTAGCAACTGAAATTCTTTCCGTTCTGTTAGCCCTAGGGTACATGTTAGTGTAATGTGTGCAGAGATGGAGGGAGAAGGAACCCTTGATTATTGATGTTTAAAATCAAGAGAGACATCAAGGCAAATACTCAGCTCTGGATGCTGCTTTTTAAAAAATACTATCACCTTAGAAGAACGCATCCTCTGTGACAGCAGTATGCTGAAAAGCTACCCTTATGGTAGAAGTTCATGTTCTTTTTCCCACCCCTCATTTCCAGTCTAAGGTGTCCTGCTTACCCAGCCTTATGGTTGGCTGGGTGATTTGTTGACCCATACTTTTAGCAGGATAGAAGTCCTCTAGAGAAGCCAGGTCAGTCCTGCCAATTTACTTTGGCAAATACTGTTCCTGTCATCTTGAATACAAACTAGCTTAAGATCCATTTTTAAGTCTCTCATGAAGTGAAACTTGCAGCAATAAATATAAAACCAAAAGTAGGAACTCTACAAGAAGCCAATTCAGGGAGCCAGTTCTGATTTTATGATTTATGTTACTTTATGAATGTATCTATAACCCAGCAAAGATTAGCTTTTACTTTTGTTTGTTTGTTTGTTTAGTTGTGATGCTGACTGTAAGTGTTGGAGTAATTACTGCTTTTAAACTCCATATAAACATACTAGCTACTGTACACAGTAGTACATTCCGAACTGTTTCTTTTTTATTTAAGCAATTAATTTTTGTATGGTTGATTTACTGTGCATTATTTGTAAAAATAATTCTTTAAGGTAAAATGTGCTAATGTTCTGTCAAGTGCTAGCCAAAGTCTTCGCAGCATCTGTCACAGCACTGGAAAAGTGTGCGCTGCTGTATAAGAGATGTTTAGTGGCTACTATTTCTGTCTTTTTAAATAGTATATGATTGACAGAAATAGTTTTTGTAAAAGTGACCATTAAGTAAGTAGCAATGAAGTGGTGTAATTGTAATATACTCATTTATCCAGAATAGAGGTCTCCTCCATTTTAAAATACATATAAATGTTGTAAATGATATGTTGTCCATACAATTAAGCTTAAGTAAAATGTATAGTATCCCATTTGTTAGATCTTTGCACTATCACTCACTGCTTTTGCACAGTCAGTGTTCTACTGTGTATAACTAAATTCCTCGTATCATTTTTATATCTGACAGATTAAAATATGTGCTATGAAATGAAATGGGGGAAAGCAGAAGCAGCTTGTTATGTGCTTAAATAAGGACCTTGCAGGGGGTTGTCCTAACTTGCTATTTTGTGCAAGATACAAAAGCAAAACATTTTCAAGGAAACTTCAGCTAGTCCATTTCCTCCTTTTGGAAGAGAGGTGGGAAAATAATTACATAAAAATGAAAAAGAAAAACAAACCACAAAACAAACAATCTTTACAAAAGTCTTGTTCTGTTACATTTATGGTGCACTAAAAACAACAAAAATACAATGTTGGGTAAAAGTTGTAAGTCCAGAAATAAATAAAATAAGAGCATCAGTCATTTCTATCACTGGGGAACTTTCTTCATCTAAGCACATATGAACAATTGATCCTTGTAGTCATATATAGCAGTAAACATTAATAACTTAACAGTCTGAAGTCAGTGCTGAAGATATGGAGCATTATTGAAAGATGGAGTCGAGCAGGTGGCACTTTAATATGTTCAGTGTCATGGTTGACTCTAAAGACTAGTAGAATGAAATTACTTGAGGTTCTAAAGATTTAAAAAGCGAACTCATTTTGCTGCACTAAGGAAATGCTACTGATCAGGCTTTCTGTGTCCCTTTTTTCTAGGCTAGAAAATATTAACCCTGAAGAAAATGACATGGTAAGCCATTCTCTGAGGAGATTTCTTGATGTCAGTCTTATATCTTAGAGGCTTAAGTTCAATTGAGTGGGTTTCAAGAACTAAGATGTGGGAAAAAGAAGAATTGACACACTAATAATGTACATCTTTGCTGCAATATGAAAATTCAATAACTTCACTCAGTCAATTTACAATTCACATGTGCCTATTAATTAAAACCCTATATTAAATAAAATATATTAAAACTTCATGTCTGACTAACATATAATGCTGTTGGTAGACATTACAGGAATTACTGAACAGAATAAACAATGCAGACACAGGGATAGATATACTGAAGAATGGAGCTATAATTCTGAATCGAATACGCAGGACCAAAGAACGTAAAAAGAAAATAATAGCTGAGGAAATGAATGCAGTGATAGAACAACGGGATGCTGCTTTGTCTCAAGTAAGTCACTACAAGTATGTAATCACTCAATACCAATTTTTTTATTTTTTTTTATTTTTTATTTTTTTACTTTTGGGGAATAAATTTACTTTGTTAACTTTCTTCTGCTGAAAATCTCCATAACAGCCTTTATAATAAATGGCTGATTAACAAGCAACAGTTTCTTCAAGGCAGTAGTGGTCATTGGAATGACACCAATCCATTTCACAGGAAGGATTGTGTATTCTTTCTACCTGGTCACTAGCTGACCCTTTAAAAATAAATAAATATAGTATTCATTATACCGAGTAATCTAAAAAGGTGTTAAGATCTTAATTTTCCAGCATTCTGTAGCTGTATAAAGCAGTTTGTGATTGGGACTCAAGGATTCATAAAGAGTTATAAGTGACAGAAGTGTACATTGAGGGAAGATAAGACTGCTGCATGTGACAAAGCAAGCAGTTCTTCCCTTTATTGCTTTACATTCAGGAGCTGAAAATCGGCATGTGGTCCTTGACTCTCGATGTTTAACACTTCCGCTATGTAGCTTAAAACAATCTGATGCATTCTCTTCTGCTCAGATCAATCATTCTCTTTGCTTTCCTGTCTTCACAGAAGGATATTATCTTCGTTCTCTTCACCCTGGAGAGTATCTCCATATTTTTCCTATCTCGTAGAAGAGTTGTTATGTTTGGGGTTTTTTTCCACAGCTTTCTTTCCTGTTTGTTTGTTTTTTTTAACCTAGATTTAACTCAATAGAAGTAGTCTGTAGAAAGAGGAATACTAAGTAGGGGGCTACATCTCACAGAATTTTAGACTGGATGAACATCCTTACGCTTTCATGCAAGGCAAGAAATTTCATCTATGTCTTATTCCAATATTGAAAATTTCGGTGTCCACTGAATATGAACCTATATCTAAATAATTCTTTAATTCTAACAGAATTAGATTTAAAGTCAAATTTGTGATCTTGACTGGTACTAATGATGACTGAATTTATTTTGTATTGACATGTCTTTCTGAAAAAGATAGTCTTCCACTCACTCTATAATTCTCACCTTTATTTTATTTTATTTATTTTATTATTTTTTTATTTTATTTTTTTTTTCCAATCATTGTCTTTGCATTCTATCCTACTGCAGCCTTGAAAGACTCATCTGCTTGGTGCCTAACATATTTTGTGTCTGTATCCTATGTGCACTACAAAACGTTAATGTTGATGATGTTAATGTTGGAAGTTCACTTTTTCACTGTGCTTTCTTTTGATTTTATAGTAACAAGAAGCAGCA
The DNA here is from genome assembly GCA_016647715.1 of Pavo muticus. NCBI lineage: Eukaryota > Metazoa > Chordata > Aves > Galliformes > Phasianidae > Pavo > Pavo muticus. The sequence continues at coordinate 144,587 of JACDJE010000319.1, read as the reverse complement.
TAGCTACTTGGGCACATATAACTGTTCTGCCAAAAAATTTATGCTCTTTATTTTTTAATTATGATTGGATTTCTTCTTTGCATAGGGCATTTGGAAAGTGGGCAGCTTATAAGAAAAAAGCTTTTAGCACAAGAGAAGGATCTTTAGATAGTTTTATTTTTCTTCTGCGAGATTTCGCTTCTTTGGTGAAGTGAACTTTCAGACACGCTTGGACTTTAAATATTTTATGAAGGATATCAGAAGAATGTCATTGTAGGGTGTTATACATTTTAATTGAGTTGATTTTTAAGCTACCTGTTCAAGGAATAATATACAGACATTCATACAAGTCTTTCTTCCAAGTAATCAACTTGGAAATTAATAAAGATCATTATTTTATATAATAATGGGTTAATTGCCATAGCTAACAAAGCTGTCTTTAGGTCTGACAGCGAAAAGCACAAGTAATGTTACATAGGTAGTGCAGCTGAAAAAATAAACAAATGAATAAAGCAAAACACATACTCCCAAAAATTTTCAGTATTTGGTATTAAGCTGTAATCCTGTGATAGTGTTTGCAATTTATAATACCATTTGTTAAAATTAGTTATTGTTAATAAAACTTTATTACTCATGTGTTGTGCTTCCATATATGTGATTCTTTTATGACTGTAGCTATCAAACCTAGAAAATAGATCCTATCATTTCAACTTGCATTTCTTACTTGATGATTCCTTGGGAATTCATACAGTACTTGAATTATTAGTAGTCTTTTGTTAACATTGCAATAGCAGTAGTTATTACAGCGCTAACAGCAAGAACAATAGGAGAGGGATTCCTACATTAGACCGCAAAGGGACTAGGAATAATTCAGGGGATGTATATGCTTAGCATAACAAATGCAAATTATTAGAAGTTAGATCTGAGGTCGCCTCAGGTGTTCATAACATCTCCAAGTTAAAATCTTTTTTTTTTCAGTGAAAGTGACATAAAATATAAGGGTGGATTGATGAGAACAGACTGAGGCAAAGCAGAAATAGAGTAAGCCATTAGCATGCTGTGCCTCTCTTCTGGAAAAAGCACTTTTAAAGTTCAGAGGCCACTGGGCAATGGAGGAAGCTAAATACTTCCTGACACTTTATGTGAAAGCTGTGTTGCTCTGTTTCTGCTTTCTCTTGTGGAGTGCTGGAGACTGCAATGTCATTTCAGTGACCAACATAGCCAGTTCCATATAAGAAAAGACTGCCTATCTGAGAATAAACGTTGGGACAGAAATTTAATAAAGCCACATCTATTATCCTTTGTAATGGATTTCTTCACAATACCATGACAGCTGACAATTAAACACCATAAATATAAGTAGCGTCTGGAGTTTTACATGTAGGATTTCTGATTTTTCTCAGTAAGAGAGAATAACACAAAAGTTTTCCCTCTCAATCATGTTGCTTTGATTTCAAGTACGTTCCTAGAGAATGGGCAATCTGTAAACTATGCATTTCTTTTGACCAAATATATGCTGTCTGATTTCAACTCATCTTTCAGTAGCTTAGCAAAAGCTAGGAGTTTTACAATGCCTTCCTGGTAGTTATACTGTGAAGGTACACTTTGCTGGACTGTGGCTGCATGCATTCTTGGTAATGGTTAGCTAGTTGTCATTCTTCTGTTTAAATTTCACAGGAATAATTTTTTTATTCTTAAAAAAAGAACTGCCAAAGTCTTAGAAAGCGCATGAAAAAATTGTTTGAATCTTCACACCCAAGCACTTGTGCATCTTTTTTGAGATTTTAAATGTGAATGTTACTTCTCATTAGGAAGCAAATAGAGGCACTGCTATCACTGTATTGAGCTGCACATGTGTATGTAATCTTAGATCATTCACTAGATTGCTGAGCAAATATGCAAACTACTTTTTGTGTGTGTGAAAACAAATAAAATGGTATAAACTCAAATATTTGATACTACTTTTAGTATGTATTTTCAAGTGAATAAAAAACAAACAACTAAAGCGTGGCTAAACATTGACATCCATCTTCTCTTGTACCAACCTCCTTAAAAAAACACACTCAACTGTTTGGTTGTGTTTGCTAAGATATATCTGTTAGTGAACAGATATTGTGTTGTACTGGGAGCTTGTGTCTGTTTTATGACTGATCCTCTGAAAAGAAAATGGAGAAAGATGCTGACTGTCATGAGAAATAAAACATAAGTTTCTTGTCTTTAATGTTCAGTTTTGTCTTAACCAGTTCAAGGAAAAATCTTACTTTCCCAGTTGGTTATACTATAATTCTGCCTTTCTTCCAGAGTCTTTCTTGCTTGATCAATACAATTAGTGACAGACATTTAGTAAAGCTCACATATGGCCACAGTCACATTGTGGAATCTTCATAAAATAATTTAAAGAAAGTGGTTTCCAGCAGGAGGCAATACAGTGCAATATCTCAGACAAGCAACCACCTATTAACTACATCATACCTTATGGACAGGAATGTTAATATGATTACAGAGTTTGCAGCTGGAGCTGGTGACTTGAGTAAGTCATTACAATCACTTTCCTTATGGTTTAGAGAAGAAAGGGGACCTTTCAGTTGGTACAGCTTGAAAGAAGTGATTTTAAAAAAACAAAATAAGAGATGGCTTATCGTTCAGGGTGATGTGTGTGTGATATGCTTTTCATCCTAACTTTCATTCTGTACATAATTTTTAATTGGCAAGTCAGTTCTAAACAGAATTTTAAATATTAAAGATGCCGAGTTTTCTATTTAACAAAAACAAACAAAAAACCAATAGGTTTCACGGCTGGCAAAGTATCATCTGTAATACCCTGATCTTGAAGCAATAACGTAACTGGCAAGCAGACCTGGTTTTACAGCTTTGAATAGTTTGATCACATCCTGCTGTGCAGGAACATGCTTATGACTGCTCATGTAAAAAAACTGGCACGCACCCAGTTGCTCATCTGGAGCAAGTTTAAGTACCTTCCTCCATTTTGAGGAACTGTTTGGCGACAAGCAGGAGTTTATCGTCATTGAAAACAAAGATGAGAAAGAAGCACTGCGCTTGACTGCCCATCATTATCAGCTTCAGCTAATGACTAATAAACGTCTGCTGTTAGAAGCCAGCTTCTTCCTACTTTTTTGTAATGACCTGCTCAAGCAATTTCCCTGCTTTTTGTACCAAATAAGGTGTACAACTCCATTTTCTGTGTTTCATAGAGCATTAAGGCATTCTCAGCACACCTCAGTGAACCGGTCTTACTGAAGTAATAAACTCAAGAGTGGTAATATATGTAAAAACAACAAAAGCATATGTAAATGAAAAAAATGAGTTACATATCTTGGGTCCTTAATTGGTGAAGGGTTACAATGTTACATGACCTTAGGACAAGAATAATTCCTTTGCAACCCAAACCACAATTTGGAATATTTTATATATTAGTAACCAGTAGCTCAGTTTTACATTCTGTTTTTTTGGTACATTTAGATGCTTCCCAAATAGGGATAATGAATGAGTTCTTGTTTGCACAAACGTTTTGTGGTGTCCTAGCTGCTGTTCTATCTTTCCCCTTTTGTCTCTGATAGCTGGGAAATACAAGAAAAGAAAAGGAAGAATGAACTCACAGTTGTTTGTGAGCAAGACAGCTGCTGTGGATTATTGATGATTTTTGGTCACAGGCTTATTTCAGGAGAAGAGAGAAGTTAAAGGGGCTATTTATTGTAATTTGAGGATCCAAGGGCCATGCTGGTTCACACTTGTGGCTGATTTGCTTTGGGCATGCAATGGCAAGTTCCTGTTGTCTTGTTTGCAGTGAGAGGTAGTGGATGAGTAGGCAAGGAGAAATCGCTTGCAGGATGTTTAAAGCAGAGAAAGGGAGCTGCCTTGCAAGATGTCCCTTTGCTGCACAGTTTCTTCCCTACCTAGCTGCTTTATTCTTCTAAAAATAAATCAGGCTGGAAAAAGAAGGTAATTATTTACATTCTGAGATGATAGGTACACCCTGACTCTCTACTTCAGATATGTTTCTGCTACTTGGAGCATGAGTGTTTTCCAGGGGAACACTCAGTTAAATATTTGGCTACATTCAGAAGATGTATGAAGTCATCTTTTTTTTTCTGAAGTAGCTATTTCAGTCCGCAAGAACCCAATGTAGAGGAAACTGGCTGAACAGAATCCTCTTGATGTCTTTCATTGGGAATTTTTATTTGTGTAGCATTCTCCTCAAATGAATAATGCCTTTTTAATCTTTCATTGAGGTTCTCCCTTATTTTGTTTAATTGCTGTATATGAAACAGTTTTCAGACCATTAAGAAAAGTGAGGTGAGATGTTCAGGCAGAATAATAGAAGGTCAGAGAAGATTTGAGGACATCATACATCTGTGTGTGATGTCAGTTTCCTGATGCAGCAGAGGCTACAAGCTGTTTGTCGGCAGGTATTTGTTAGTTGTGAATGAAACTCCCTTTGACTTCACTGAAGCCAGAATTTCACTAGTAAAACTTGCAGCTTGTTCCTTAGTTTGACTTCAGCAAAGCTTTGGTAGCATGAGGTGGTGTAGTTTTCAAGTTAATGCTCCTCACAACTGCAAGTGCAGGTCAGCTGGCAGGACACCAATGGGGGAGAGTGGAGGATCTGGAGGAAATTACCCTAAAGAGCTCTTATATCTAACTTTTGTATTTAGCCCATGAATGCTAAGTATGAGTAAATATGTAAATGTTAATGCAGTGTTTCCTTGAAGAGAGGGATTACAGTTAGTCTTTTTGAACTTGAGAAGCAAATTTTTAATTGCTACTACATTTCCTCTTTTTACTGGCATAAGGTTTTGCTTGAATGATGCCCTGAGACACATGATTGTTTGCACTGTTAAATCACCTGTTGTTCCTCTGCAAATAGTGTGTTGTGCAGAATTCAGAGAATACGTCTGAATGGTGTTTGAGAGTATGATCAAGCCTTGTGCCTTTAATTGTAAACTTTAATGAATTTCCAGTAGAATGTTCATCTTTTTTTCAGTACCTAGAAACCTGTGCCCCTCTGAAAATGACAGTAAATTTGTATGCAAACTTGTTTGATTAATTGCTATTTGACACTTCTATCATGGTGCTAAGCTCTAGGTTCACACAGCTTAGACTTCCAAAGCAATTTCTAGAATTAATTTAAATATTTAATGTCAAAACTCTAGGATGACATAGAAAAATGTTTTGTATGCTTATTGATCATCTGATTCAGTAGCAAAAATCCGTGGAGAAGATTTCCAATGTGACACAAGCAGAGTTCAAACAGTATTCCCTCTGAAGATGAAACTGAATCACTATGTGTGTAATAAATTCTGTAGGTACCAGAACAGTTTAGAGGTACTGAAAGTAAGTTTTCTGTGGGGCAAATTAGGTGCTCAGTGCTAATTTAGATTTTGGGCAGCTTACCTGTTGGCTAAAACAGCTCTGATTTCCTTGGGAGTTAAAAAAATGTCCATTTGTATGTTTCACATTAAAAGCAAGTTTTCTTAGGCAACATTCTGAGAAATCTCACTGCAAAAGCACTTTGTTGGTTTGGGCACTCAAATTGAGTTTGCGTAAAAATTCTCTCTGATAGATGATATACAAGATTTCTGTGCTTGATATTTATATTTAATGTGGAGTCCGGGAAGGATGATGTTTGACCTCTGCATTCATTTCCCTTCTTTTTGTTATTTACTCTCTTACTACTTGTTGAATGTTCACAGTTACAATGCTGATGTCAGTTATGTCTCTATGAGCAAGTGGTTTGAACCAACAGGAATGAATCTGGAATAGGAAATAGTTCCCACCATCTGCCATCCACATGAATGTGTTTCTGGGTGTGCTGTGGGGAGGGGGCTCTTGTCGGATTGGGTTGGTTTTGTTTATGCAGAGGTGAGGGATTGGTTGGTTTTGTTTTTTACTGTGGGCTGGTTGTAGCCTAGTCCCGTGAACTGAATGCTCATTTGTGTCAGAGTGCACCCGGTGCATTCCTGGAGTGCATCTGTGAGTGTGCTTTAATCAAAGAAGGAATCCATTTCACGCTGTCAGAGCGCGCTCTGTGGTGCAGACCGAAGCATAAGAAATAGAGACAAGTTAGCGAAATTCCAGATTACACCTCCAGTGCAAGGTAGCATGCTAATTGTACTTTTTCAGTGAAAATCTCTGAAGGCCATTGAGAACTTTTATCTAAAGTTTAAGGCTTCCTTATTTATAGGTATAAAAAGGGAGAATGAATCCTTTTAACTGAAGCAAGTATTCTTGAAATAAGTTACATTAATGCTCTGATAGAGTATTAAGTAAAATTAAAGGTGCAAGAAGTGAATTCACGAAGGAGAATAAGATTTTTTTAAAGTATTTAAAAAAAAATATCTAGGAATAAGGAAATAGTACCACTTTTCAGAGAAAGTATCCCACTATGTTCTTATGCGCCCTTTTTGCTTTGAAAATTACTAGCTACTTTATATGCAGACTTGTCTAATGAAGATTTTGGACCAGTCCTGTTGACGTTATTGATCTGTTCAGGCTGTATTAACCCTTTGTGAGAATAAACAATTACCTGATCAGGGCCAAGAACTGCATAAGACACCAATATGATGTGCAGAAAATGGCAAAATGGCGTTTAATCACACGTGGCATTTGTTTATATACCTTTTGCTCTACTTTGTCTACACCCCTAAAGGTGTATTGTCCAATTACTGAGCTCGGGGGGGCACTATCCCGTGACATCCCGTAGCCTCGCTGTCACCTAATACAACATTTCCCTCTCCCCCAAGCTCAATAAAGTATTGTCCCGTTACAACGTGAACGCAATCTTACACACACCTAAATCTATCTAAACCCTATACTAGTTACAATATTTCGTGAATTCTGTGATATCCTAAATGTCTATCAAAAGCAGTGTATATTGTGCATTGCAAACAATTCTACAATTCTACAAATATCTTATAAAGTATAGAAGGCAAACCAAAAGCACACAAAGATTGCAAACCTTATTAAAGAAACTTAAGTAATTATTTTAGCCATGAGCCTATACCCTCAAACAGTCCATCCAGCCACTTCTTAAAAGGATCAGTGTCTCTTCTCTTTTCTTATCTTCTGCGTGTGTTCTTACATTCATTGCAGCCTCTGTGTACAGATTCATGGTGGTTACTCAGGTCGAAGCAGCACATTCCTTTAACATCCTAATATCCATGGCCATAAACTAACAAAGAAAATCTATAACAGCTTAAGTATTGCTAAATACATTCAATAAGGCACTAAATACATAATATAAGGCAGATAAAGATTAAAAGCACCAGAATTATAGTTTTAAGTATCTGTGTGAACAATGATGTAATTTTCACCAAATAATACCAGAAGCCAGTTACTGAATAGATCTCTTGGTTGTTATGTTCCAGCTTCGGCTTTGTTTTTTCCAGCAGTGAATTCTGCAGAGAGAATGTTGTTTTTAAGATCTGGTCTAACTTTTCGAGATGGAACCCATACAATTTTGCCTGTCTCTTCATGTTTCACTGCGGCGTATCCTCTTCCCCATACTAATATCCTCCAGCCTGTTTCCCATGTTCCGGTGTCCACTCTAACCTTAACCGGAGGACCCTCACTTAAGATTCTAGGTTGCCAGTGTTTCTGCACGGGAGTTCGAATAGAATCTCCACGTTCAAAATGATTCAAAGCGTACAGAGCTTTTGCTAGTATCTCTGCCTGTCTAGCCACAGGGATCCTGTCCCTGTAACCCTCTCCTTCCCCAAGGACGCATATCTTGTCCTTAAGGAGGCTATTGGCACGCTCTATGATTGCTTGCCCCTGAGAGTTGCCTGGGATACCTGAGATGTGAGATATACCCCATAGTGCTAGCCACTCTTGGGTTGAGCGTGAAATGAAACAAGAGCCATTATCAGTCTTAATTTGTTTAGGTAAGCCCATTACTGCAATGGCAGCAGTCCAATGGTATTGTGCAGTAGATGAGTTAGTCTTAGCATGCTGCGTAGCTACGATGACAGTAGAAGAAGTGTCCACTGTAACTGCAAGCCAAGGATGAGGGGATAGACGTGATTCCCATGTAAAGTCCATTTTGCCATTTTCTGCACATCATATTGGTGTCTTATGCAGTTCTTGGCCCTGATCAGGTAATTGTTTATTCTCACAAAGGGTTAATACAGCCTGAACAGATCAATAACATCAACACAGGACATAAATCGACTTTGTTCCTTCAGTGAGAAACAGGTTTCTGAAATACTAGCATGGATCAGAAATAGATTGACGTGAAGAACATAAAGTTAGGTTTTAAATAGGAAGGAAAGATATCTTCCTAGGATATAGTGCTAATTATGCCACTACCACAACATCAACAGTTGACTGAGAATTTTGTGGACATGGAGCTATGGTAAATGAATAGAACTGCTTTTTGTTGACTTCATTTATTTTTTCCTGGGGTCCCTAAAATTCATTTCATTTTAACTTTCTAGAACTGCTGTACCCTCCTCAGTCATCCTTACTATTCAGGATGTGCTTTAAGCTGTAAAGAGAGGTGGTGATTAAGGAAATTTATGTCCAGTAGTTACAGAGGATGTAAGGAAAAGTGATGGTAATGGTGCTAATCTGGTTACTCATTTTCAGCAGAATGGTAGACTACAAATGAAATATAAGACTTAATGACCATTATTTTTATTTAAATTTCTCTCCAGACATTTAGTCATTTTAAAATGAACAGGTAACAACGATTGTCACAATGGAAATTTCCCTGCTTTCTTTGGTCTGAACGTTGTGACTTTTTTTTCAGTTGTGAAGGCAGTTTCTGGAAGTCCTCAGACTTGCTGAAGTCAACATAAGTATTCTGGTCTGCATTGTTTTGTGGCCCAGGCAGAAAAGTGGAGCAAGAAAATCCATGAATATTCTCTTTGTGAAAGAAAGATTCACAGTAGCATTGTTTAATTTATCTATGTCTCATTCACCAAGTATGCGTAGATCTGTTTGTTGTATGGCTTTACTGTTTCGTGCTTCAGATGGAGAGTATCTAGGATTTGCCCTCTTTTCCATGTTCTGTTTATTCACTGTTAATTATTTTTCAAGCAGAGTTGCTTTGAGAAGAAAAATTTAGCTTCCATTACCCTCTATTGCAAATGAAGGACAGACTTTTCTTTTGCATGTGGAGTGCTTGTGTTTGTGAGATGCTGTTGTCAGGGAACTTGTTCATGCTTTCTGATGTTAATGTTTTATTTCAATTCTCTTCAGTAGTGTTTTTAAAGTATTTATTATTGAGTGTGTTGTGGGTATGCGCAGAGTTTAAGAACATCATATTCTCATTTATGGTTAACATTTCTATTGAAAATACTTTTTAAAATTACCCAATCCAAGTATGTAGAAATACTTATTTGAAGGCCCTTTGTAAAGCTGAGATTCTGTAAAAAAGCATCAAATTTTAGATATACCCCCTCCATCCCCCCCCAGAATAAACTAACTGCGGAAAAAGAATATTATTAAACCATAAAAAATATGGCAACTTTTTACAATTCTAGAATTGTCAGAAATACAAAATTTACGTTCCTGATAAGTTGCTTGCTACAGTAATACTACATTTTTGTATTGTGCTGATGCAGGATAATGCAAAATGTGGAAGCAGTAATGCTTCTGAGTATTGTTGTTCCTTTTTTAAAATTACTGATAGCATAGAGTTGATGTCTTTTGTTGGGGCAGAGTTTTAACATTACCTCTAATTAATAAATTATCTGTTATAAACATAAAAATTTAAGTATATTAAACAAAGTTTTATTGCAATTACTGTTGATCTTCAGTCATGATCAGCACCACCAAAGTTTAGATAAAACTCAAAAGCAGTGTGAAGATCTATGTTTGAGGAATGGTTATGACCACTTTGCTCCCAATTGTCTCATTTGATGGTGGCAAATCATTAGTTAGGTTTCCTTCCAAATCATGTTCTAATCATAATTTCATACCTCAGAGATTGCATTAATAGCTTTCACTCTTTCTGTCCGAAAAATCTGTTCGTGTGTTCAAGACAAGTGTGAACATCACCTATCCTGTGAGTTTCTCCTTCATCTCCTGTAGCTTTGAGACAAAGCTTTGTTTCTCAGTCTGCAAAAGCATTTTTGCATGCAGCCTTACTGTTTGAGATACTGTTCACAATCAAAATGTTAGGATTCTGACTGAATCTCAGTTTGCAAAACCAGTCCTGAAAGTCTTGTGTGAAGATGGAAGCATCCAGTACCAGCCTCCCAGAAGAAACAGCAAAATGCTTGTTAATTCCTTGTATTAAATAGTCATCAGCCTACTTTCTACAGTATGGCTAGCCAGCAGCTGTGCATCTCGTTACATGTTCTCTTTATGTCATGTGTGTTGTCTTCTATGGCATCCAGACACTTCTCAGCAGTAGTTGTGCATTTATCCATTTTGTTTGTTTTGGCAGGCAGTCCCATCTCTTTACTTTCAACATTTGTCATAGCATTCTTCTATCTTTGTGTTTTTCTTAAAATTTCTCTGCTTAGATTGTCTTATCTTCTATACATGAGGGATACAAGGGGTTGGATGAGGGTGATGTTGGTAATTATACATGTCAAAGACAGCTGATTTTAGGTTTAAGCATTCCTGCTTTTCAGTAACATATCTGGATGCTGTTAGGTGGCTGTTAGTTTAAAGCTGCATAATCAAGGTATAAAATGCTCTTTAGCATAAGTTTGGGTACCTAGTCCCATCAGTCCCTGTAAAACACTTCAGTGAAAGTTAAAATACTTTCTGCTACAGAGGCAAATTTTTTAGATTCAGTCACTACTTAATATTTGAAATTCTTTTACACATAGCAAAATAATATAGACATTTCTCAGTGTGGTTGAAACTGTTCAATATATACCTTAAAAATGTGTGTTTTGTTTAGTTTTGCAGAGCTTTTATTTACTTTCTTTAACATTTCTTTGTGGGGTATCTGTATTCCCATAGGAGGTCTATGAAGTATGAGTCAAATTTACCTTGTGCAAAGCTGATTAATTTCTTGATTTTTTAAAAAACTATTTTTATTTCACTTTGCAGTGTAATTAAGCAAATTTGAAAAAGATGCCTAAAATGTGCGTCTTATAGATTTGCTGTTAACTAGATATCAGCACTGGTGAGAAATATACTGATTTCACACTTATCATCCTTTCACAGAATAGTAAAGCACTAATGTTAGTATTGCTTTCAGACAATTGTGATCTTCAGCATTACGGTTTCCTGTAACAACATGTTGGCTGCTTGGAGAAAAGAGCAACTACTGACTCAGGTCATTTATTCAAAGAGTAATTATTGTCCCTGACATATCTGTAGAGACCTGTGCTTTCACCTACCTGGTTAGCTGGCTTTTGCATCATATCTAGTTTAAAATATTTTTTTATTATACGGGTAAGAATAACACATTACACAACAGAAATACTGAAGAATCGCCACTTCAGCAACTGATGGCTTAATTAAGAGTACAGTATTTATCAGGACAAACAGAGCATGTACTACAAAGAAAATCTACAATCCCATGATAACTGTGTCTGAATATAGGGATTAAAAAAACAATGGCTTCTATGCAGTGGTCCATGATACTGTTTTCTGAAATAAATTGATGATATTTAAAAATGGACCAGCGGTATTCCTGTCCTTTCATGCTGTAAATGCCAACTTAAGGTTTAGACAACAGTCTTGTTTGCATATGGATTTTAAGAAAATCCATTGAAGATTATTTGAAAAACACCTCATTAGAATGACAGATTGTTTACCAGATCTTGTTTTCTTGTCAACTAATATTGGTTATGTACAATTGAACAGGGTTACTCTTTCTGAAAACATGCCTTTGTTAGTAACTGAGTGCCTTGTATATATCTGAGAATCGGATTAATTCCTAATTTCTAGAATTTGGTGGAGGATCAGGCTAAATGCTAGTTTCTAAAATTTGTTTTTATACACCTTCACTAGCTGACATGACTAAAAACTCAGGTATATCAGGCAACACTACCTGCCTCTACTGTACGTAAATATTTTTGACTGTTGTTACTGTCATTTATTAACTGGGGATGCAGGAAAGTTTAAAAAAAAAAAAAAAAAAAAAACAATTATCTGTCATGGCATGTTGTGTCAGATGTTTGATAAGCTGTCTCCTGGCCACGGGCCATCTGGTTCTAATGGAGCTGGCTATGCTGCTGAGGAGCCAGCAAGACGTGGCTGCAGGATGATCTTGGGATCATTTGGTCAAATCAGCAAAGCAAAGGCTTTAGGTGTAGTAATGCCAGTTCTGACATAATCTTGTAGGTCGATTTAAGTTTCTTAAAGTTCCTATGCTAATTTCTCATCCCATGAAACAAAAAGAACCTATTTACTAACTTCATAAAAGTGATGGAAAAACTGATCAGTCAGTATTCGTCAAGCGTTATCACAAAATGTTCATATAATTAAACAAGAAGATCTATTGATAAAATTTGCATAATGTTGAGAATGTCTACAGAATCAAATAAAGCAAAAAAGAAAAAAAAAAAAAAGAGAGACCAATGATACAGTGCTGTGGAATGAACATCGCACAGGCTAATATGAGAACTGAGAATTGAAGTGTGCACATACTGCAGTGCAGAAGAAAGGAGGAAAGGTGCTGCATTCAAATGAGAAAATTGAATCTTGAAGAGAAGTGACTTGTTTCCTCCTCCAACAACAACAAAGAACAAGTAGAACAAAAAGTAAAATAGCTGGTAAAGAAAAGGTTCATATCATATCTTTTTGTATTTTGCATTCCTTTTATTGTTTTTTCATCTTTAAAAGAATGTATGTAGGACCTATGAATCTGTAGGAATATAATATTATTTTCTGACTCCATGTGATGAGGACGTAGTTGTCCACTCTGGAATCTTTCCCTGTGTAAGTGATGACAGAAAATCAACAGTATATTTGGTTATCTGCAGTTTCTGAGCATTGTGACTGCAGTGGCCCATTTCATAACATTACAGCTCATCATGCTAACAAATCACACAGCAGCACTGCCTTTCAAAATAGCCTGTGAAAAAATATGTAGGAGTGCTGTGAGTCGGACTACAGATGCTGAGACTGTGTAGTAAAAGAATATCAGTTTAATATTTTAATATTCAGCTGCTCTGACTGGCTTCAGTGGGACCTTTGCAGTGTTAGATAATACACAGCCAGGACAGAAATGATTTCAGGTAGACTATTTCAGTCCTAGTTCCCTTGTAAGTAGTATAATGATATGCAATGTGCACTAAGGTCATTTATTCCAAGACCTCTTTGTTTTTGTGTGATTTTATTCTTTAAGTAATCCTCAAGATGTTGAGGTTAGCTATACTGAATTATTTTCTATTCAAAAGTTTATGTACTGAAACTACTTGCTGGAATTGCTGCCATGCATTGAAAGTAAAGCAGATTTTATTCTTAAAATTATTGTACTTATTTATTCGGTGATTTAGAATTTAGCTAATGAAGATTTACTTTTTTTCTGTGGTGTCTTTGACATTGTTGTTAAATGAGAATCTTCACAATCTTCATGATTTTTTCTCTCATAATTTTTAATTAGTATTTTCCTTATTTGGCAATATTGTTCATTTTCTTTGTTTCTGAACAAACTGACTCCTGAATTATTTGAAATTCATTGTATCATGCCTGTTACTAGTGTTTCAACAACTCTGCTGTGAGATATTATCTCAAGACAAAAGGGTGAGCAAGCATAACCTTGCATACTACTGATCAGCTTGCATGCTTAGTTTATACATTACTTATTAGAATTATAAACCTGAAATAAAAAAAGATTAGTAATGTGCCAACTCTGTGTTAAAGAAGTCACACTTATTTATATATGACAGTTAATTAGGAAAAACACTACCATGTTGGTTGAAAGCATTTTTACTTAACTTCAGACCCAGTATTGCTACAGGAGTAAATGTTTGACTCCGAGTTACTGGATTTAGTTCAGATTAGAAATGACTATGAAGAATGCATTAGATATGAGGTGCTGAATGGAGGAAAAAAAAAAGTGACAGAGAAATTAAAAACGAGAAATAAAGACTAAAATAAAAAGATTGGTTACTTAATATTCAACAGGTAAAGTACACATTTATTCCAGCTTCATTTAGTGAAGTTTCTAGTTTCTTTTACACAGTTATCTTTCTTCCTCTGTGAGATTTGAGGGTTGTCTGTAGTGTTCTGAGTGTTATGAGCAAGGGTAAGCTGTGTGAGAACCTGGAACTATAGCATTTAGTAAGTTTAAAATGCTTAGACTTAAGCAGTATTCAGCTCCATTGAATGAAAGTGACTAATTATACTGAGGAAAGAGGAAATATACAATACCTCACTAGCAAGTACAAAATATCAGATAAAAAGATAACAGTTTAAAAGGTATATGCCATGTATGTAGAAATGTGCTCCACGTGAAAAACTGTAAATAAATACACACACTTTAAAGTACTTCCATGACTTCATTTTCTGTGCCACAGCTTTGCTTTGGTTAGACTGATGACATGTTTAGTTGAAGGTACGTTCATAAATTCTGAGGACGGAGGCCGAATTTGATGCTTAGGGCTTTACTGTTCAACACAATTAACATTAAAGTAAAGCAACTGGGTTTGGTTCTCCTGTAGGCTTTCCTATGTCTGTCAAGCCTGCACAGATGCTTCAGATAACGTAAGGCTTCCAACATGAAAAAAGTTCTTTTCAACAACCTTGATGCAGGGTGGTACAGCAAGCTATGAAGGTAACCAACCTGTATAGCTTCAAGAATCCTACTGTTTTTTCCTCCTGTAAATGAGCAGTCACTTACAACCCTATGTTAGTAGAACTGTGCTCGGTCAGTGGCACAGCCAGCACAGAGATCCTGCTTGAATGATCGATGAATTGCATACAACTCAAGAACATCAGGTTTTTCTTTTTTTTTTTTTTTCATCACCTTTTATATAGCATCATTGATTAGAAAAGCCAGTGTGCACTGAGCTCTTGGAGAAATAGATCCAACTTGTCTTAGTCTTTGAAATGTCATCATTGAAAGAACAATAGAATGTGTAAAAATGTAGAGAGGAGAACTGAGCTAGGAGAGAGTACAGTGCTGTTGAATAACGACATGTTAGGATTGTTAAAACATAAAGAGTGAAAACAGTTAATTAGCAAAATTTTCTGATGTTGGTGCATTTTAATCTAGTTCCTTTAGCTGTTCAGATGAAAATGAAAGCTTGCTTTGCTGCATTTTCAAGTGTTCAGAAGTAGAAACGAAGAGAAATGGTAGGAAGAAACCAAGTCATGTGTACAGCGTATTATCTGCCATAATGCTGCAGGTTCCAATTGGCTCATACTAACAAGGAAGACAAAAATGTTTCATTTATATTTTAATGCTTTTCCTTTGATGGCTTCTGATGGAGCAAAACACCATTGCAGTACTGCAAAAAAAAAAAAAAAAGTTGTTTACATTTAAGTGTTTATTTTACTAATAAAATATTTTTAAAAGATGTATATGTTCTTAAGGCCTAAGCTCTACAAAAGCACTTTTCTTTCCTGTAATCCGAATAGTTCTAAACTGCTGGGCATTGTATAAATAATCATTTAAACACATTTGTTGATATTTTGCCAGAACTTTGAAGAAATGTTTTTTCTTCTGGAGGTTTGAAAATCTTAATTCAACATTATAATTAAATGGAAAAATTCTTCTAGTGATTATTATGTAGAGACTCCTTTATTTCTTTATTTCTCTTAAAATGATTATTTTAGAAGAAAAAGGATAAAAACGTGTTTGTATAAACATAAGTGCTTCCAAACATCTGCAGTTCAAAGTACATAATTCACAGTGACACCAAAGGTTGGCTTGTGTTTTGACTGGATGACTTTGGTATTATTTTTGTCTGCAAAGGAAAGAGTGGTGTAGCATCCAAGTGGTGCAAGATGTTTGCCTCTCGAGAAATCGTGATGAATTTGGGACAAGGGGCAGACTGTTTAAAAAAAAAAAAAAAACATACTGAAGGGAGAAGGAAAGAAGGGCTGTCAAGCGAAGAACACTTGCATTCCATTGGGCATCCTTGAGCTGGGAGCTACTCTAAAGTTAGGTCATTATAAACAAAATAAGGAAAGGAGAACAGAATAATAAACTAAGAGTACAATCAGTTGAATCATTTTTGTTCACTTCATGCTATTATTTATTGTATTCATGTTTCAACAGCCGACAGCTTAAAAATAACAGGTGAAAATGTAGTCACGTTTCTTCATGTTTTTAATGTGTTTGATATATAGATTAATTATTTGTTCTTCAGTTTTCAGTGATGTGAATATGCATTACCTAATTTCAAAATATATCTGAAATGTATTCTTTCCAAAAGCGTTATGCTGTGTTGTAGGACATTGGTATCCCACAAGCACATTGTTTATTGGTAGTTGTGGATTTTCCATGAAGATGCTGTGTACTTCATTGGAGAATGTTTTGTTTAAAATACATAAAAGGAAAAATACATCTTTGGAAAAATGAATCTTGTAAAGTAGTTCATCTGTCACTTAAATTCAACTTCTGCTTTACCATAATTTGGAGGACAGAAACCTTTTCCCCAAGTTATTTAGTAAGAATTAGTATGTTTTTCTTTCTCACTACTTCACTAACTTAGATCCCAACTCAGGAAGGTCTTCCTACATAAATATCTATGGAATGTAATGAAGTACTCACTGCTTAAAATGAAGGGTTCATTATGCACTCAAGTATTTTGCACCAGCTGACCTATTGTAGATGACTGTGCACTCTTTTGATTTTTGTCTAATTTGAATTAAAATGTTACTTTAAATTCAGTGAGAGTGTGAAACTATTTATGGGAAGCTGTGGATATATACAAGATCTATAATTAAACTAAGAAACTATGTAAAACTGACTGGATTGGATCAGATTATACCAAGATCCTCACAGCTCACTACCGTGACCCTAATCTCAGCCAACAGTCCAGACTTAAGGAGGAATACAAGAACAAGACAGGCATGTTACAGTACCAATTCATACCATTCCTTTTTTCAGCCATCTCATCACTGGAGTCGTGTGTCTTTATACCAGTGCTGATCCATAAGTTTATTAGCATTGCAGCTTTTGACAAGGATGATAAATAAGAAAAAATATTTTCAGAAAAAAAACGATCTTTTGAATGTATTAATAGAATTAGACATCAAATGTAATTCAGAATTAGGAATGATCTCTGCAAAGTTTGACTTCATCTTAGTTTGAGTACACTTATTTCATTAGACCTTGACTCTCGAATCAGTATTAACTAAGACTGTATTAACTGTTTTATTGCTAGCGTAAAAATGACATGATATGTTGAATCTTTTTTTTCCTCTAGCATATTGTTGTAACTTCAGGGAGGGCTAGTTTTAATTCCTTTTAGCAAAAAATTATGGAAAACATTGTATGTTATGTAGTAATATTAAAATCAAGTGTAGATACAACAGTATTACATGACCGCCAAGACTGCATCTGTAGTAAGTTGGTAGTACAGTTCTATTATATTCAGCTTATTCTGCACTTGACAAGCATTCTATGGATTTCTTATCCAATGAGCGGTCACATCTGTGCTGAAACACAAAATGAGTAACGCACCCAAGAATACTATCTTATTCACTGAAATGAACTCCAGGGTTGCAAATGTAGCAAAGCACTTAAGCCTATTTCAAAGCACCTGAATGACTGGATTGTCCTGAGTAATTCACTGTTAGAAATGCTTCTGCTTGAGGTCTGTAGGGATAAGTGATGTCTTCATAGAAACAAACTGGGCAGTGACCTATGGCTGTGGGACAGGGGTTTCTCTGCTGAACGTCATCACTTTTATCTACTCTATTTTTTTCCCTATAGTGTTATTTCTCCAATTGCTTGCAGAGTTTTCCTTGCTGTTGTGTAATCTCTTCACTTTCTAGTATTAGAATACATCACTGAAGAATCCTTTTAAGTAACAACCAAAAATTACTCATCAATCTGTGTAGACTTGACAGGCCCTGTATCACCATGTTAACATGTTACAGGTACAAGTTGAAGAAGAAAATGCTGGTAAGCTGACAGCATGTTTAAAATGATTTGTTTATACAAGTGCTGAATTTATGTTTGATGTGTTAATGCAATCTCATTTTTTAGTAAAGGCCAAACAGCATTAAGTGGTTATCTGCATTGATTTTTCTGTCTTCCATCTTTGTTCTTTTTGTGTACCTGGAAATAGGACCATCTTTTAACAGCCTCTTCCTGGGTGAGCCTCCAGAACTTTATACTCAGCTGGTCCACTTCTTGAACTCTCTATCAGTGTTCCTCTGTGAGGTGCTCATTTTTTGGAGTTTATGTGCATTTTTCCCTCATGGTGTTCTCAACTTCTGCTACATCAGCACTGAAAGAGGTCAGCACCTGCTGAGGGTTGAACTGGTGCTCACCTTGAACATGCTTGTTCTGCTGATTCATGTTAGCTGATGTTTGTTAAAAAGAAGGCTTGTCTAGTGGGAGAATAGGTGTTCTTACTGTCTGTCCTTTCTTTCCTGTCTGAATGTCTTCTTCTCCTTTTGATATGTCAGCTGTTTGCTTTTCATTTTGTATTTAATTGCTCATGATATGTCCTGTGTTGGGTACAAGAGTATTTCTTTGGAAAGACTGGGTGCATTTAGAAGAGTGAAACTGGTTTGTAATATGAAAATATGGCTAAAGAGAAGACTGAGTACCTCTTGTTGGGAATAGATGATGTTCTAGTGAAATCTATATGTATGGGCATTGATGATTGCTCAAGGAACATTTGAAGTGGGCTTAAAGAGATTCAATGTCTGGCATGTATGTTACTGCTTGAATGAGGCTAGCTGAGGTGGGAAACTCGTAGAGGGAAAGTGTATTTTCAGAGAGGGGAACAAACAGTAGGATTTGAAAGAAGAGAGGGGATGATTTTTTTTTTTCCTTTCTTTTTGTTTTTCCTCCATCAGCATTGCCTCTGAATAAACACAGTGGTCTATGTGATGAAGCTGATCCTTGGTGAATTGTGTGAAGCCTTATAAAATGACATGCTACCATTTCCGAGGCTTTAAAATCCTTTTCTTGGCAAAGTCTTTAGTGCTCTGATCAAGGCACATTCTCTTTGACATCTGTCTACATTGCTTTCGTATTCTTTGCAGTATCCACAGTGTCTGAGATAAAAAAGATGTTTTCTCAGTTATGGTCCTGTCTTTGTAAGTGTACAATTACACTTCAGATCAGAATGTTAGGCAACCTGTGCTGCACAAAATATTTTATCTGTCTTTAAGAGGATTCAAATTTGTAATAATTAAAATAAAACACTTGCTTTAGGTTTCAGCTTTCTCAAAAGGATACAGCTGACATTTCCTTTTTGCCAGTACTGAACCAGATGATGTCCTCTCTTCGCTGTGCTCCAAAAAGTATTTTTATATATGTTTTTAGAAGGAAATCCAGTTTCTTACTTGCAGCTGTTGACATTTTAGAGCCTTGGATTGAACCAATAAAAACACATGTTCTTTTAAAGAACACCTATTTTTATTGGACCTTGCTTATGACCAATTACACAGAATTCAAAAAATGTTGGCTGAAATGAAGAGAAAGGCTGTATTGTTTTAAATTCTATTTTTAAAACTTTTCTTTATAGCAAAACTACACAGAAATTTCATATGCTCTTGTTCTTGTGAAAGATTACTTATTTTTAGAATATAGTTTTTAATGGTTGAAAAATAGTTCATGTGTAAATATGTTGCAGATTATAAAACATTAGTAAGACATACAAAATATTGCCATTTAAGATTATTATAATATTCTCCCTTGCAGAGCATTTAAAGATCTTGCTTCCTAGACATTTCCTGGGCAGCTAAGAATATATTTGGATTCATAATTCATTTGAAACATCTTCTGTAAATACGTTGTTTCGATCATATTAAGACACTTATGTGCAAAGATCATATTAGATCACTTATTTCAGTGGTATTCTCAAAATGGATTCAAGCTATATACAGATCTAATATGCTCTTTAATAAAAAAAAAAATTAACATTCTTACTGAAAATGAAGTTAAAGGTGAATGATGATATGCCACCAAGGCTGATGTTCTAAGGCTGAATTGATAGGGATGTACATGCATTTTACATTACTTGTGTTGCATCTTTATCCTGTATGTTGGATCTGCCATGTGGCACAAGGATCTCCCTGTTCGTTTCAATATTTTGACTTCACAAGAGGAGAACAGAGACCAGGATAAGATGGCACCCACGCTCTTAGTTGTGCAATCAGCTCTGTACATCAAGATCTTTTTCTGTTTTCTCCTGAAGCTACGCTGTTGCTCTTAGCATATTTTCACTTTTTTTTTTTTTTTNAAAAAAAAAAAAGAGAGACCAATGATACAGTGCTGTGGAATGAACATCGCACAGGCTAATATGAGAACTGAGAATTGAAGTGTGCACATACTGCAGTGCAGAAGAAAGGAGGAAAGGTGCTGCATTCAAATGAGAAAATTGAATCTTGAAGAGAAGTGACTTGTTTCCTCCTCCAACAACAACAAAGAACAAGTAGAACAAAAAGTAAAATAGCTGGTAAAGAAAAGGTTCATATCATATCTTTTTGTATTTTGCATTCCTTTTATTGTTTTTTCATCTTTAAAAGAATGTATGTAGGACCTATGAATCTGTAGGAATATAATATTATTTTCTGACTCCATGTGATGAGGACGTAGTTGTCCACTCTGGAATCTTTCCCTGTGTAAGTGATGACAGAAAATCAACAGTATATTTGGTTATCTGCAGTTTCTGAGCATTGTGACTGCAGTGGCCCATTTCATAACATTACAGCTCATCATGCTAACAAATCACACAGCAGCACTGCCTTTCAAAATAGCCTGTGAAAAAATATGTAGGAGTGCTGTGAGTCGGACTACAGATGCTGAGACTGTGTAGTAAAAGAATATCAGTTTAATATTTTAATATTCAGCTGCTCTGACTGGCTTCAGTGGGACCTTTGCAGTGTTAGATAATACACAGCCAGGACAGAAATGATTTCAGGTAGACTATTTCAGTCCTAGTTCCCTTGTAAGTAGTATAATGATATGCAATGTGCACTAAGGTCATTTATTCCAAGACCTCTTTGTTTTTGTGTGATTTTATTCTTTAAGTAATCCTCAAGATGTTGAGGTTAGCTATACTGAATTATTTTCTATTCAAAAGTTTATGTACTGAAACTACTTGCTGGAATTGCTGCCATGCATTGAAAGTAAAGCAGATTTTATTCTTAAAATTATTGTACTTATTTATTCGGTGATTTAGAATTTAGCTAATGAAGATTTACTTTTTTTCTGTGGTGTCTTTGACATTGTTGTTAAATGAGAATCTTCACAATCTTCATGATTTTTTCTCTCATAATTTTTAATTAGTATTTTCCTTATTTGGCAATATTGTTCATTTTCTTTGTTTCTGAACAAACTGACTCCTGAATTATTTGAAATTCATTGTATCATGCCTGTTACTAGTGTTTCAACAACTCTGCTGTGAGATATTATCTCAAGACAAAAGGGTGAGCAAGCATAACCTTGCATACTACTGATCAGCTTGCATGCTTAGTTTATACATTACTTATTAGAATTATAAACCTGAAATAAAAAAAGATTAGTAATGTGCCAACTCTGTGTTAAAGAAGTCACACTTATTTATATATGACAGTTAATTAGGAAAAACACTACCATGTTGGTTGAAAGCATTTTTACTTAACTTCAGACCCAGTATTGCTACAGGAGTAAATGTTTGACTCCGAGTTACTGGATTTAGTTCAGATTAGAAATGACTATGAAGAATGCATTAGATATGAGGTGCTGAATGGAGGAAAAAAAAAAGTGACAGAGAAATTAAAAACGAGAAATAAAGACTAAAATAAAAAGATTGGTTACTTAATATTCAACAGGTAAAGTACACATTTATTCCAGCTTCATTTAGTGAAGTTTCTAGTTTCTTTTACACAGTTATCTTTCTTCCTCTGTGAGATTTGAGGGTTGTCTGTAGTGTTCTGAGTGTTATGAGCAAGGGTAAGCTGTGTGAGAACCTGGAACTATAGCATTTAGTAAGTTTAAAATGCTTAGACTTAAGCAGTATTCAGCTCCATTGAATGAAAGTGACTAATTATACTGAGGAAAGAGGAAATATACAATACCTCACTAGCAAGTACAAAATATCAGATAAAAAGATAACAGTTTAAAAGGTATATGCCATGTATGTAGAAATGTGCTCCACGTGAAAAACTGTAAATAAATACACACACTTTAAAGTACTTCCATGACTTCATTTTCTGTGCCACAGCTTTGCTTTGGTTAGACTGATGACATGTTTAGTTGAAGGTACGTTCATAAATTCTGAGGACGGAGGCCGAATTTGATGCTTAGGGCTTTACTGTTCAACACAATTAACATTAAAGTAAAGCAACTGGGTTTGGTTCTCCTGTAGGCTTTCCTATGTCTGTCAAGCCTGCACAGATGCTTCAGATAACGTAAGGCTTCCAACATGAAAAAAGTTCTTTTCAACAACCTTGATGCAGGGTGGTACAGCAAGCTATGAAGGTAACCAACCTGTATAGCTTCAAGAATCCTACTGTTTTTTCCTCCTGTAAATGAGCAGTCACTTACAACCCTATGTTAGTAGAACTGTGCTCGGTCAGTGGCACAGCCAGCACAGAGATCCTGCTTGAATGATCGATGAATTGCATACAACTCAAGAACATCAGGTTTTTCTTTTTTTTTTTNAAAAAAAAACCAGTAAAATATAATTTAGTTCACTTCACAATTTGCAGATCTTTAATCTTTAGAATAGGCGTTCAGGTTACAGCAGTAAGTATATGTATGTATGCACACAATAGCAAATGTTAAATTTTTTATTCTTTGTCATTAAATTAATATTTAAACATAATAATCTTAAAACTTATTTTCTTTCAAGCTGTGGTATGTGCTTGGGAATTAGAGTAATCTCAGCATAAAAGAAAACAAACAAACAAACAAAAGAATAAAAACTACACATATATTTTCTTTTAAAAGGCAGGTTGAGTGGAGGATGTTTAATTTGCTCATTTTCCTAAAAGCATATATTGCTTCCTTGATACTCACATACTTAATACAGACAGAATTTGGCTTTATGTAAGTATGAGCAGAATTTCATCTTAATATCTTTGTAATTTTTAAGACTTCTTAAAATGTTCTGCAAAATTTCTTTATCTGATAATAAACTTAGCTTTGTTTTGGCATACAGTTGGACCAGGAGGAAAGTGAATAATGCTGCACATTTTAAAAATGGCTCTAGTACTGTTTAGGAATTGTAACATGCTTTTGCCTGATGCTTTCTCTACTTGCAGAAATGGTGATGGGGTTATTTACGTTAATTCATTTGGCTTGTTGAGAAAAAATATGCTCACACTCCTCTACTTAATGGGATTCTTTCCTCGTTGCAGTGCAAACGGCTAGAGCAAGAGCTTCATCATCTGAAAGAGCAGAACCAGACTTCAGCAAACAACACGAGACATCTGACTGCTGAAAACAATCAAGAACGTGCTCTGAAGGTAAATCTCCATTTCTTCTTGCAGGCAAATTAAGGTTGTAAGCCCCTGGTGCCAGCTTTCTGGGCTGCATATATCAGTTGTGTACATTTCAGCAGAAGTGAGCTATGGTGTTTGCCAACAACCCCTTCTTTAAACACAGATACAGCACCCTTCTGTTATGGTTTTATTTTATTTTGCGTGTGAAAACAACAAGAAAAAAATAACATCTACTCCAAATTATTGGGCTGGAAATTTACACTGAATTCTTGGAGACTGTCCTTGGATTACATTTTATAACGTGAAGAAAACTGCCTCACAGTACCTTTGCAAAACTAATATTTTAAAGTATGGCTGTTTGATCTGCTCCCAGCAGTGTGTGCTATATTAATAACATTGTTGACCTATACTACTAGTGACCACATAGTTGATACTACTATTTGCAAAAGGGTAGCTAGTTGGAATTGGGAGGAGGAATAATAAGTCTTGTCAATAAGAATAAAAATGAGCAGAGAGGCAGGAGAGGGTCAGAGAAAGGACAGTGTAAAGTGACAGGTTATTGCTGCTTTGAGAAAGGGAAATTGTAACGTCAGTGAAATTGATAGCTACATAACCAGCCATTTCACCACTAGCCAGAATAAGAGCAAATGCCAGGTAAGATGTGTAAGTGTCATGCACACCTATTTAGCTGCTGTATTCTTAAAAATCTCTTTGATTGGTAATGGAAGGAGTGTAAAGGCAGAAGTTTCTCTGTTGATACTGTGTTGTCATTTTAAAACTGCTTGATGATGTAGGTAGTAAGATCCAAGCATATCTCGTTTGTAGGCAGATTTTCCTCTGTGTGTGTGCATTAGGAAAACATCGTTATTCTTGCTACATCTTGACCAATGCAAAGTAAAGGAATTAAGGTAAATCCTTGTGTAGTTTGGCATTTCTCAGTTAAAAAAAAGAAAGTATAATGAATAAATGGCAAGAGGCTGCATGGCATATAAACGCAGTATGTTCTATGGGCTTATAATTGCCATCAGAATCCATGGTGATTTTTACAAAATCAAGTGAGCAATATTGAAAGCAATCTAACCTCAGATGCCTAGAAATAGAGATTGTAAACACTCAGGGCTGTTTCTGGCCATACTAATGGTATTGTTTTGAATCTGAGATCACTGAAAGTTAGTGCTTGCCAGGCACATTGTTTATAGTAAGTAGTATTGTCTTTCATTAACTGCATGCTGACTTGTTTTTTCTGTCATTGAAACCGTTATGCACAGGCACTTTCCTTCAGAAAACATCAATGTTTTATTGAGAGTACGTTTTTATGTATAATATTGTCTAACATAATGCTCGCAGGATAATTATATTTTCAGAGCAAGAAGTGACTTAATAGTTCAGAGCGTTACTAGGATTTCATCCTAAGCCTGATATTGCTCTCCCAGCACCTTATCTTTAAAGAATTTAATTTCTGTCTGTCACAGGCATTTTTTTATATTTTCAAAGTTAGAGATTAATTGGTCGTTGTCTTTTAGAGATGAGAGTCTGGGGAGGAAAAAAAGGAATGCTTTTCAATTTTTGGTAAAGTCGTACTTAGTATTATACCTCTCTTGAGTTTGTTTCAGTTCTTATTACTGTTGTCTACAGTGAGGGCAGGTCCATCTGAGCACTTTTTAGAAGGCCACTTGCTTAGGTTGAATTCCTAACCTTAAAAACTATGAAATGCATGTATGAAATCTCAGCAAAAGTGGTCAACATTGTTATGTAACTTATCAACACTTGTCCTGCCCTAAGCAGTCATCAAAATGAAAAGTTTATCAGCCCTTTTTAGTGCAGTTATAGCCAGGAAGGTACAGAGTAGCTGGTAGGGATGAAAGTCAGGTCAGCAACATCTTCAGCCGTGGGTGGGCCTGTCTGCCGATTGATTGCAGTGCTGCATTGAGTAATGTTAATTCAAATACGAACAGGTATCCTGTGGGAGATGTTCAGATACTATATCCATCCAGAACAAATTTGATTAGGAAAGATTAAAAAAAGAATCTCTCAAAATAAAATAATACTCTCTTAAATGTAATTCATGCTGGTAAATTAGTTTGGCAAAATATGCATTTTGGTGCTAGGGGACAGATGAGAAACTTGACCAGCTTCAGATTTGCTGCAGGGAGCAATGGAAGTGCAAACAACAGAGGCAGTGTAAGGATACTAGCAAGCATATCTGGGTAAAAATACAGTAATCAGGATCAACTGGATTAAGGATGGCATAAAAGTTTGTGACAGGTAATGAGATCATTGCCTCTCAGGGTCCTGAAATATTCTTAACGAGACCTACGGATTATTATTTCTTCCTTTTTTTTTTTTAAATTATCTTACTATAATGAGTTGCTTAGAAGGAAAAAATGATGTAAGACCAATATCCAGAAAAAACCTATTTCATTTCACAGATGGTATGGTCTAACAGGTGAGATAAACTGCAAGCTTTTTGTTTTATTTTTAGCTATATTAGCTCACAGAGCTGCTTCTGGGCTGGTTTGAGGCTGCAGCAGTACACAGACTCCTGAGTGAGATAAAGCAGCAAAGAGACTTTTCACCAGAGAGAAGGGGTGCTGGCAGTAAGGTGGCCAAACTCAGGATGTAGGATCGCAAAAATGATGTAAGCACTCCTGCATACTTTTGGTTTTACCTACTTTTAGATCCCATGTCACACCTGAGGATCATCTTTCAGATAAGACATTTGACACATAATGCATAGTGTGTAGATCTATACTGTGATGTTACATCTGTACATCTTTAGTAAGATGTTTTTAACTAATCTCTATCAGACATATTAGTGCGTCTGCATTTAATGTATTGATGGGATAGAACATTTCTTAGTGTTGTGGGCCATTCAGTCCCACAATGCCAAATTGATACTCCTAATTTTTATATTATTCTTATTGATCATCATAGTATATATTAATTGAATGACTGATGTCAAATCTTTCCTCCGAGTAATGCATATAACTGCACAGAGGTCATTCAGGGAAGGGTGTGGACACCTATATCCATCACTAAAGTAAAATAATCCTCTTCTTTGTGAAACCATTTAAAAAATCTTATCATATTTCAGATTGAATTATACCTAAATCTTTTAGGGATAATTGCTTCCTAAGGGCCTATACATTTGCGCTCTTAGTACATTTTCATAAAATAAGATCTGCAGAGTACTTTGCAGTTCCAGTGTGTCAGGGTCTATACGTAAGATTATTCATTTGTGCTTGGCCTTCATAATTAACATTTGGTCTCTGCTGATTCTGATAAACGTATTCCCACAATACACTGAGATATCAGATTAAATTAAACATAGAAAAGTTGAAGAATTGATTTTTTTCATTAGTATTAAATATTGTTGTGGATCATTTTGTTGTTGTTGGCTTTGTAGTGTGTAGTTTTGAAATGCAGAGCTTTAAGTAATGCATTTTCACAAAGAAAAATAAAGATTTTGCCAGTGTGAAAGTCCTCTTTATTCTGTTGAAAAAGAATAGGAAATAAGTCTTATGGATCAAATAACTTAATGTGAAAATTCATGGAACACATTTAACTGAATTTGAATGAAATGTAGGGAGAGGTGACTCTTTTCACGGGCTTGATTTATTTTGTAGCTTTTAATTAGGTGGTACATTCTTCTTGAATCAGCTATTAATCTGCTTTAAACACCAAAGAGACATAGTAATTTACTTTCCAGCTAAACTCTCAACATGGAGGAGAGGCCGTTTCATGATATACATATCAGGTGCCCTTTAATGACTTAATGATTTTACTCCAGCCAAGTATGATGTCATTAGAACTTGTAAAGGTTATTAATCTCCTTCAGAATTGTTAGCATGTTAATCTTTAGTTATGATTGACTTTTCTTTAAAAATAATTTTTTTTGTTCTGATTAATATTTTTAGTTGTCATTTTCTGTAAAATCCTAAGTGCTTCCATAGTTTTCTTATTAATATATTGTAATTTAGAGTAATGTGCAAGAAACTGGCCTGAGGGAGCTGTCAGATACTTACTGTGGGGTCATAAAGCAATTATAGCTATTGTCATATGCTTTCTGCTGACAAAGAATTGTGTCAAGGGCAGGAAATCCACAATGCATAGCAGTTTGTTAGATAATGCAGTGAGGATGCCCATGAAATACACACTCTGGAAGTGCTTCCTCATACCCTTCATAAATAGTGTTAAGCTCTGTTTTGATTCCCAGAATTTTCAGGATTCTTAGAGTGGAAACCATTTTTTTCTGGATCTGCTTTACTATGCCAGCCACGGGAATAAATCTGGTCAGTGTGTGAGCTCACGAAGAGCTCAATCCCAGAAGAATCCGATGTCATTTTTTACAAAAGCTTGAACATGAAGTTTAAAAATATTTCCTACTGTTGAAGTGCATGAAATATCCATGCTATTTAGAAATATTGTATTGGTTATGGAATAAAGTCCTGCTTTCAGACGATAGTATCGGTGGCCTATATCTGTAAAACCTAAGACATTCTAATATTGTTTTTATGTTTACAGCTTCAGGGCTGAAGTTTTAGAGCTTCATTTTAATGTGTTTGGAGCTGGTTCATGTCTATAAAGCCTCTGATTTGCTTCTGACAGAATAACATGCTTTTGAAATATTCTGTAATCCAGAGAAACTTGCCTGAACCAGTGATGGGAAACTGGGAGATTGAAATCTCGTAACCTCTCTTCAAATTTCAATTCAACATACATTTTTTTTTACATTTATTATAGTAATTAATTGCATCCTAGAAGACTGAGAGAAAAGCCTTTCAATGCTTTCATAATCATTTAATATAAGGCAGTAGAGGTCTTGTTGATTTATTAGAAACCTGTGAACATGGCAAGACCCAGTGTCATCCAGAACGCTTTTCTGCTGACTTCAGCCATTTTGACAGTCATGCCATTATTAACTTCAGTGCTGTTTGAGTGATAGAAACCAGTTGCTGATTGCCAATATTTTATACTTAATGGATGAATAACTCCATTATCTAGTAGGGAAGTGGCTATTACACCTTTGTCCAGACTGTCTACAGTGTAACTAGATCTTGCTCTCCAAGAATTTAAAACTTACTTACAGTTAATCCTCCTCTTGACCTGGTGTTACTCTTAGTCAGCCATATGACAAAAGATTATTTAAAATTTTGTATTTGCCTCAGAGTTGTTGGGTTGTTTTTTTTAATAAAACAACTCACCAATATGCATCTGTTGAGTAATCCAGCCATTTCTCTTTTCATTTTGCTGGAGCTCTCCAGCCATATGGACATTTCCCTCCATATCTAGCAGAGAATATCAGCCTATGAAAGCTCAGTTTGAGAGCTTTTTCTCTAGAGTTAACCCTACAGCAACTGTGCTTTTCGTTCTGGATGTACTGTGTTACTACATATGAAATGGACTGCTACCCCATTTGCAAATGAATTTATAGGTGTATTTGAAGACTAAGGTGGCAGCTGCATCTTGGAAGTAGAAGAGGAGGAAAACAAGACTGGATATCTTGTGCTCAGTGTGAGGAGCTGCATTCTTCCTCTTAACATTTGTTTATGATCTGTACCTATTTTTCTGAAGCTTCAGGAACATTTCAGGAGGAATAAGAATAGCTTCTTGGAGGTTCCATCCAACAAATAATACATTGTTATAACTAATACTGAAAGTTTCTTCATGCTCCTCTTCCGGTAACTTATACGCGGATAAAATACTGGAAGGTTTATCAAAGCAAGCTGCAATCACTAAGTTTGTGCAAGAGGGTCATCAGGAGCTCCACCTAAGAAAGGTGCTGCTTCTCCCTTCTTCAGGAGAGTTGTCCATGTCAGTTCATATAAAACTACTTAATACCTTCACTGAAGTTTCCAGTAGCTACTCAGCAACAATGTGTGCACTCATTTAAATGCCTGGGATTTGTGAGTGACAAGTTTGCTGCTCTGCCAGCAAAACTGTTATGAAGTGTATGAGATCACTAATAACTTTTTAGCGTGAAAGTTTGCTGAAGTTCAAATAGTCATTGCTTTTAAGTATGTAGTGGAAATTAAAATACAAGACCTACTAAAACTTGGAATGCACTGCTGACAACCTGGATAAGAACACACGACTGTTTTTCTTTGATTGCTGCTTCCAAGACACTTAGCATGTGGAATAGGTAGAGTTTCAATCTTAATTGCTGTTGAGCAGAGCCTTTGCTTGTGCTGCACCCAAAATGCTGAATCACGAGGTCTTAAGGGTTGTCACTACGGTCAGACCCAGGTCTGCTCAGCTCTTATCCATGCTAGAAATATAATTAGTCACTTTGTGGCTGGCATTATTAAGCAGTACTAAACATCTCTGTGGATCTCAATATAAGCCGGTGCATCGTGTCATAAATGACGAGGTCATGTACAACTCCAGCAGAAGTGATTCTGCCCATGTTCTACTTGGACGTTCATTTTCTGTGTTCCTTTCTGCTGATGTTGTAGTGTCTCCTACAGCTATTGCTACAGAATTCTGACAACCAGCCCAGTTATCTGTATATATGGAGAGGTAAAAAATAACATAGGATCCTACAGTCACAAGCATTCCCCCTCAGTCTCAGTGGAAAAACATGTGAGAACTGGTTGAGTGGTCGTCAAAAATGGTTATTTGAAGTTTCCTTCAACCCTGCAGTTCCTTTGAGTCAGATGTTATAACCTGATCCTCTGGTCAACTCAGGTCCTGAGATCCTCAGCCAGATATTTTTCCTTCATCTGGTGTCATATATTTAAAGTGTAGCAGTTTGATTATGTGTATCCCTTTCAAGATTAAAGTGACTAGTTTAGCATGTATTTTTTAACATGAGTCAAAAAGCCAAATTTGTAAGTTCTGTTTGCTCTTATCACTTTCCGTTGCTGGTTTTGCTAATAGTTTTTGTAGCCATTCAGGCTTTAGGTAGGCAGATCTTGACAGAAGAGTTGTTCAAGAGTGGCATCCACATTCTTAATGACAGTATCTTCCCGTCTGGTAACTGATGTTTTTGGACTGAGAGATATTTACATTCATCAATGAAAATATCTTAGTTTGTATAGTTTAGCAGTATCTGTGAATTACAGTAATTGCTTAAATGTAGAATAAGTTAATAATACAATATTCTCTTTTGGAAATAAATGATGAGATGAGACACTTGACATTCACTGAAAGTGGAGTCATCCAGGATCCCTTTAGAAACACAAGCGCTTAGAGTCTGATAAATCTGATTTGTATGAAACATTATATCCCTGGCTTAAGAGAAGTGATGCTTGATAACATTTATATTTACATGATTTTCAACGAGTGTCTTTAAGTGGCCATCTTTCTTGCAGGGCTGTGGATAGAATGCAGTAGTCTGTTCTGTTCTTGGTTTGCTAAGGCATCACTGTGGAACAAAATTTTGAACCTGTTCAAGTGTTGGATTGTTTCCAAACTGAAGGAAGCAAACAGATGTACCAAAGTTCTCTTTGCTTCATCAGTTGCGCTGGTTGTGCCACCTCTCTGTATCTGTAAGGCTGTCCTTTCCCAGACAGCACTGTCTAGCAAGGCAGCATGTGTATACATTGTTCTCTTCACAACAGTAACTAAGGATTTCTTGGACTCTTTTCAAATGAGAGAAGACCAAGCAGTGGTGTTTCTTAATGTGACTTCAAGCCTGTCACCATGTTTTAAAGCAAAGTAGCACATGGATTAGAGTGGATGTTTTTTGGGAAAACAATATTTGTCTGGAAAATGATCCTGAGAAAAGTTTCATCTGTCTAATTTAGTTATACTTTTCAAAAGCATTGTATATCTTGTGTAATTTTAGAATGCTTCTTATTGCCTGTAAGCAGCAGCACAAGAATGGCACTGAGTGTGTCTTGACAAACTGAACAAATAGCATCTCGGCTAAAACAGTTTGTTCACCTTACCTGATGAGTTTGTCTTCCTTCTTTTCTGTTAACAGATGCTGAACATCTCTAACCAAAGCAGATATGTTTATTGAACTTTGATTTAGTTCTAAGCATTAAGGAATTAATTACTAATTTACACTGTATTTGGGGTCAGCTTTCATCTGCTCCACTAGAATTCCTTGGAGTTCTGTTGCCTTTTATTTTATGGACTTCAAATCTGTCGTGGCATCAGATTACCCTTGACAATCTTAAACGTAAACAAACAGTTTGTATATGCTATAAATATCCCTTTGTCATTGGGGAGTGATGTGGTCATTCAGATCTCTTCTCTGAATCTTTTTTGGGGGAGGAGTATTTCATCTTATAGTTGTCTTCCCACTAGGTCAATCAGTATTACTTATTTCTGATGAATGCAGCAGGTACTTAATATGCAATATATAGGTTTTGTGTTATTCTAAATCTGGATGATCATTCTCCCATTCATCTAGAGTATTTCCATGTCCTTACTTGTTGTGTGCAAAAAATCATCTCTTTCATGATAGTAGACTTTTGTGACTATTAATGACAAAGCCCTCTCATGCATGGTTTTCATTTCATTTAACCATTCTGTATTTGTGCATCTGCACATTTTGTATTAACTTAGTATTTTACAAATAATTTGCCCTTTCAGATACCTGTTTTTCCTGCTATTAGAATGGGTTCCATTTTCTGTGGTTGATTCTCTTGATAACTATCTGATCACCTTCCTAGAACTTTTGTCCTTGCTCGATGATGCAGCCACTTGGTCTTGCAATACAGTAAGATCCAAAATGCTTTTTTTTTTTTTTTTTCAATTGTAAATCTTTTTTTGCATTTGTATTCCAGAAATATTTGTATTGAAATAAGTTGACCTTCTGAAGTTGTAGAAGATGGAACAAATTAAGGGTAGGACTTGATAATTTCTTAAGATCCCTTCCAACCCCTACAATTCCGTGATTCTGTGAGGCATCTTCAAGAAAGCTAGTTGCATGGCCTTTCACTCCTTATCTTCATAGAAGTGACACTCGTGCCTTAAATCCATTACAATAAAATACAAAATTCATCAGTGCCTCATCTGGAGTACTGTGTCCAGTTCTGGGCTCCCCAGTACAAAAAAGACAGGAATCTCTTGGAAGGAGTCCAGCGGAGGGCCACAAAGATGGTGAAGGGCCTGCAGCATCTCCCCTATGAAGAAAGGCTGAGTGAACTGGGTCTGTTTAGCCTTGAGAAAAGAAGACTGAGAAGGGGACCTGATCCAGGTCTATAAATATCTAAGGTGTGGGGGGCAAAGTGGTGAGGCCAGACTCTTTTCAGCAGTATGTGGAGACAGGACAAGGGGAAATGGCCAGAAACTGGAGCATAGGAAGTTCCGCACCAATGTGCGCAAGAACTTCTTTNTTTTTTTTGCTTTAGTCAAGAAAATAGCACAAATAAAAATTCTTATTTTAAAGGTAGGTTGAGATTTTTGCCTTCTAAATATTTCCTGTAAGAAACCTGCGCTGTTCCTGATTCAAACTGGGAATTGCAGAGCAATGTTTTAAAGGGTGTCTGCAAAACAGAAAAACAAGATGCATACTGATATTACATGGCAACAGAAGCACCATGAATAATGCCTGAAGTAGTAGTAGTTTTTTTAGGTAATGTTTAGATCCTGTATGCTGCAGAATGCAAACAAACAAAAAATCCAGAGAAAAAACGGGATACTATGGGTTTACTTTTTAGTAGTTTTCCAAGCTCCTGTTTCTCAGATGTTTAGACATGTAATTTTTGTTCCTGACATAGAAGAATTGCAAGTGCGATTTATGACTTTTGAGATAGACACTAAATGTCTTAAGTTTAGAAAAACATTTGCAGTCAAATTTATTTTAGCATTTTTTTCTTCATTTTCCTATATTATGACAAAGTATTTTTTCTTATTTTATTGGTATAAAATTGAAACTGTGCTTTAAGAAACCTTATGACTCTCACTGACAGTATGCACTACTCCAGGGAGACATGCTAATACCACAACTGATAGAAAATCAGATATTTTAATATCACTGTTGGACACCTACAATTATTTAAAATTTATTTATATATAGGATCAGATAATTTTGTTTTATATGCTAAGTTGGATATCTTGACTTGCAGTACGTTATTCAGGAGAGAAAATTACGTATTTTGTGTTTGGGAAGTACATATGTTAATGTGTTTTATTTAAAATTTCTGTTTCAAACTCCTTTGGAACTCTATTTTACTTAGGTGTCAGTTGTAGTTTATATATATAGTTCAGTTATATTACAGCTCTCTATTTCACACTTTTTCTCTGTTTCGAGTTGACATGAGCCATGCTTCATTGTCTCTGGTAAGATCTGCATTGGAGTAAGTTGTATGCATTTGATAGGAAGCTCTGTTCTGTGCCTTCCAAAGCCAGCAAGGTAGCAAAAGAGACTGAAATATTCAAGCCTTTTATTTGAGACAACACTGCTTATGTGGGCATTAAATCACAATTCTCATTTCTTTCTTACTAGTGTTTTCAGAAGGTGTTTATTAAAATATTCTTTCTCAGTGAATTGTCTAATGTCCCAACAGGATCTACCAGCTTAGTTTTTTTAGTGATGATATCAGAACTACTTCCTTGTAATATGCTGTTCAAAAATGTTCTTGTTAATGTTGTAATTTCACCTAGATCTGTCCAACAATTGTTCCCCTATGTCTTCCTGGTCCTTAATCTGTTTTTGTCTTTGTTTTTTTTTTCATAAAATAAAGTGAATGGACATGGGAGGAAAGACAAGAAGATGCAAGACATCCATTCACTTAAATTCAAACGTCACATAATCTGAAGAGTGGAAACCTGTAGGACTGCCTGTCTTTTATAGGGTAATGTATAATGTATTCAATACATTTACAGAACAAATAAAATGAGGAAAAGAAATAAAAGAACTTTGGCTTGGTTTGATTTAGTTTGGCTTCTTTTTTTGTCTCCTTTCAACAGTTTTAGTGGCATTTTAGGCACGTAGGAGTACAACTGTGATGACATAAGTGTATGAGAAGCTTTAGATTCCTATCCAGTACATCTCTTTATCCACTTCAGAGATCCAGAGGACAATTTCTTGTGATTTGAGTTGAACTGTGATGAACAATTTATCAACAAATTAATCATAGCACATTATACAGCTGGACTTCCACTTTTCCATGCATACTTTTGTTTCTTCATTTTAAGAGTCTGGAGCTCATCAATCTTCAGGCCCTGTTTTCAGCTCCTGCTCAAACTAAATATTTTCCTTCAGCATTTGAACTACTTGCAGAGAAAGTTTTCTGTGCCATTCAGTTATTGTCACTGTATGAAATGGTCACTCGGTGCTTCATATTTTTCTCCAGTACCCATGNCCAATGTGCGCAAGAACTTCTTTACGGTGAGGTGATGGAGCACTGGAACAGGCTGCCCAGGGAGGTTGTGGAGTCTCCTTCTCTGGAGATATTCAAGACCCGCCTGGATGCCCATCTATGCGACCTGGTGTAGGGAACCTGCTTTGGCAGGGGGGTTGGACTTGATGATCTCTGGAGGTCCCTTCCAACCCCTATGATTCTGTGATTCTGTGATCTTGTAAATTAGAATCAAAGAATCTGATACATAAGCAAAACAGATGCTGTAGAAACCACAAGTGTTAGAAAAGCTACTCATATGGAAAGGTGAGTTGTTACAAAAACAAAAATTCCATTAACTGTAACAGTAAGCTTGCCATCAATGGCAGTTATTCACTCTAGTCATGGGTTCATTTTTCTTTCATTCTGCTCAATAATACATCAATAGTAGTACTGCCTTGAACGTTTTTAATGACTGAGCCAGTGTCATATTTCCGTACTTCAAACAGCTGTAAAAAAAAAAAAAAGTCTTTCACTTTCTCTCTTGTATGGAGCTTCATTTCAAGATTACATGGATAAAAAATGAAGAGCATATGTTAATCTAATTGTAAAGCAGTCATGAGGCCTGCAGTGTCAGACTTTCTGTCAGAAAACTAGTCTCCCTCCTTCATTTGCCACTTCCCAATACTATAAAATGTATTCCTTAACTTGGAATGGAATGGGATAGAATAGAATAATAGAATAGTTGGAAGGGACCTTCAAAGATCATCTGGTTCAACTACCTGACTATTTCATGGCTAAAGCAAAAGTTAAGCAGCAATGTTAAAGTTAAGTTATTGAGGGAATTGTCCAAATGCCTCTTGGATACTGACAGGCCTGGGCCATGAGGCACAGTGTCTGACCACTCTCATGGTAAACAAATATTTCCTGATGTCCAGTCTGAACATCCTCTTGTGCAGCTTTGTGCCAGTCCTGTACATTCTACTCAATCTCTTTAGTTGAGAGATTCTTAATCTGAAGCTATTTTGTACATAAAGTAGTAACTGTTTTTTGCAATGTTTAAAGAGCCTTTTAGCATTAGTTTCTCTTAATATACTCTTTAACTTTCAGTTGACTTATAGTTATGTAGGTAACTACACATTGTGGCTTTACAGTGTGAAAGAATAAAAGAAATGCTCCCAACATCCCATCTTAAGTCTTACATTGGTAAAGTTTTCAAAGATGTATCAGTTCAGTACTGTCATAAAGCAAAGCAAGTACGAAAAATATTTAGCAATTGTTATTATTTTCAGAGGAGCTGAGAATTAAAAGATGCTGGGGGCAAGATACTAGATTCAGTGAATGAAGGGAAAGAGTGATATTGTCATGTGTAATTTTTTATTTTGTGAAAATTATTTCCTTATACATATGAAATCATATTCATGCATGCAGAAAGTGTGATAAATCTTAATTTTCAACCATTTTTTCAGTGTATTACTGAAGTCTTTTTTTAATATGCCGCACAGGAAAATGATCCTCTTTTGTTTGAACAGCAACTGTAAACAAAATCATGAGCCTGAGTGCGTGATGACATGTTAGTTATTTGTCTCAATAAAATGCATAAAAGGTAGTAACCTAAGCTCTTGTGCAAAAGGCAAGCTACAGGGTCATCAAATAGCAAAGGTCTTGCTCTGACACATCCATGACCCTCTTATCTAAAACGCCTCTTAGAATTGATAGAATCTACTTTAGATGTTGGCTAGAGGAAACTAGGGATGTGATAACGGATCAGTATAAATATTTTAGAAAATTATGTACTTACTCAGAGGTGGTCTTTTGTATTTTTAAATTTATCCAAGTTTCTGTTCAGAACTATGGGACTAGCAAGTGATCATGAAAAGTACTGGTCGGAGTAGAAGGGGAAATAAAGGAAGACATTGAAACATTGGGTCTGAATATGTTTTTGTAGACTAAATTTGATTCAGAAGTCCCACAATGCTGCATGTTTACTCTTCTTTGTCTGTCTGTCTTCTAGAATATGTAAATCTTTCCTGGTCTTTTCCCAGGCGAGAAGCTTCTTTAGGATTTAGAATGAGATGAACTTATGTCCAGAAGGTGCAGTTTGTGCATAGCTATCATTTAATTGAAAGAGTCAGGATTCAATTTGGCTTTCCTTTTTAATTACCATTTATTTGGTCTGTTGCAGAAGTGCATTTATGATGGTAGGGGTCTTATTCTTTTCCCCACAAATAAGAGCAAAATCCTGTTTCACGTTTAAGTGTGTGGTTGTGCAGAGGTGTAAAGGAAAAGTGGACTTTTTTGTTCACATGTTCAGGCTGCAAAGGGGAAGAGATGTGCTCCTTGTGTACAGTAGATGTGTATTTCTATCCTGGCCGTACACAGGTCATTACAAGAACTGCTTGAAGAGCAGAAAGAACAAATGGACTTGGATTTCTTTTTATCTTTTTATTCTTCTTCTGTGAAGTAAAATATCACTTAATATCTCTTTTCTGGTAGACCTCTGCAGCTTCTCTGATGAGATGGACTGGCAGCTGCGCTTTGGCTTTTCTATAGGAGAAAGCTTTATTTATAAGCTTTTCTAAGTTATACGCTAGGGGTCTAGTGGCAAATTTGATAGTACTAATCAGTAATCCTGAGTTTCCAAACCTTAACTGTAAAAAAAGACCTATGCAGGCACAGTGGTGTTCCACCTATTCAGGAGCTGATATTATCTTTACTAATAATGCAAGCACAGATAGAATTTTGGCATATGAAGCACTTAACCTCATTTTATATTGTTCATAAGATTTCAAAAACATAAAGCAAGGTTCACATCAGCAGAAGTATACCAATGCATTAAGATTTCAATTCAATATATGTTATCCTGATCTTCATATTTAGAAACACTGCATGTATTGCTAACTCTGTCATGTAGCTGAATCAAAATTGCTCATTACACTTGGAAAAAAAAATGAGTTATTCACTTGAAAAGTTTGATTTCTCCTGTAAAATACTTTTTCAATTAACACTTCAATATCTTATGCCTCCAGAATTCAGCCTGCTGTCGTCTTATTTCCAAGATTCAGCTTTCATTAGTAATAAGGTAAATATTTCTTACAAAGTAAAAGGAATGAAAAAGTAAAATTAGAAGAGAGCTGCCTTAAAACTTTGGCTGAAGTAACAAATGTTATTGTGTAATAGTAAAGAAGTGCATATCACATTTCCTAAACGTAGTTTTAATGATATTAATTAACCGGTGATTTTTGTTAAACTCCTACGCAGATAAATTTGCAACTTTAAATTTAAACTCAAAGACCCAAATTCCATTTTGTAGTTAGATTCGATAAGTAAAGAAACCTATTGAGGCTTTATTTTCTGAACTGTGTTGGTTTGTACTGGATTTTCCATGTCCAAAATTGCTTCTCTGCTCAAGAACAGAGGTCATCTTTCCCAGTTTTTCTAGTAATATTCAGATTCTATTCAGTGTTATAAATTTGCCATTTCCTTATGGGTCACAGTCAATTTGCTTATTTCGGTGCTTGTTTGTATGTTTATTAGAGAAATACTTGTAATGCAGGATGGGTTATTAAACCGTTGTGATTTGCACATGGAGTTTTTTCTTTCAATGCATCTTGTCCACACACTGAAGAATCGCGAGAACTTCATTTAAAAAAAAATCAATACAATTTGAACTATTATTTACATTAAAGGCACTATTTGAACAAGACTTTCAAACAATGAAGGTAATCTTGTAGATTAAGCCCTGATTCTGATTATGTAGCAGTGACTGCTGGAGAGCAGTCCTCCTTACATCAATAGTTTCTATTGTAACTACTGTAACTAAACTCTGAGGAGAATCAAACCCTTTCTGACTTCGATCTGGAAGCCTGTGAGTTCCAAATGCACTTGAACATTAATGGGACTAGGTTCCAAATGAGTGAAGCCTTAAAGGTGGTGCCACACATCTTTAGGCTTTTGTAACAGTACTTTGAGATTAATGGAAACTGTCAAAATTTGTTTTCATAAATTATATATTTTGCAAGATACAAGGTGATCTGGTAAAGATTTGCTGGTATTTCACTAGTTCTTTTAGAAAACCTCAGATCAGAAGACATAATAGGAAAAAAGATGCCAATGCTAGAAGAGTCTATTTTGCTTTCTCAGTGAAAGCTCTCACATCTCTTCAGAACCTTTCAAAACCAGTCTTTTAAGAACACCTCTGCTTTAACCACGCTTCTAACTGAGTACTCTGGGAAAAAAAAAACTGAACAAATCTTAAAATACGTTATTGTCCTGGTATTTTAATCCTTTACTCCATCTCCTAAAAGGAGGGAACTATTTAATACCTACCAGTTTCTAGCTTAAAAAACGAAACTGTGTTTGCCTCCAATGTTCAACAACTGAGCACACAGTTTGAATGCACTTTGTTTCAAGTAGCTGCATTTTGAAGAGAAACAGGTTTCAAACTTTTTCCCTGGAAAAGGAGCATGTTGTCTGTAGAGGAGACAGTATACCAAATACTATTTATTTTTTTGTAATTGGACTTTTCATTAGCCTGTTAAGTATTAATTATCACAGAATTGTAAGGGTTGGAAGGGACCTCTAGAGATCATTGAATCCAACCCCCCTGCAAAGCAGGGCCCGTACAGGAGGCTGCAGATGTAGGCGTCCAGGCATGTCTTGAACGTCTCCAGAGAAGGAGAATCTGCAACCCCCTTGGACAGCCTGTTCCAGTGCTCCATCATCCTTACAGTGAAGAAGTTCCTTTGCATATTGGTACATTTCTTATGCTCAAGTTTATGGCTGTTTCTCCTTGTCCTGTCCCCACAGATCACTGAAAAGAGGTTGGCCATGTCCGTTTGACTCCCACACTTAAGATATTTATAAACATTTATAAGATCACCTCTGAGTCTTCTTTTCTCAAGGCTGAACAGACCCAGTTCACTCACCTTTCCTCATAGGGGAGATGCTCCAGGCCCTTTATTATCTTTGTGGCCCTCCATTGGACTCTCTCCAGGAGATCCCTGTCTTTTTTATACCAGGGAGTCCAGAACTGGGATACTTGAATCTTCAGGTGTGGCCTGACCAGGGCAGAGTAAAGGGGGAGGATCACCTTCCTTGACCTGCTGGCCACGTTCCTTTTAATGCACCCCAGGATCCCATCGACCTTCTTGGCCACCAGGGCACACTGCTGGCTCATCACCAACCTGTCTACCAGGAGACCATTATGTGCTAATATTTAAGAATATCTCATAAAGTAAATCAGTTTAGTTAGTTATCTATTCTTGTTTCTTACAACTGAGCTGAGTAGTAGATGTTGGAGGAGACAGTCTGAGAGAAGAATACTGAAATCTTGGAAATGCTGCTGCTAGCTACTTCTATTTGGAGTTGCAATACAGCAGTAACAGCAAAGTCACTAGTTTTCCAAACTAGATAAAAATAAAATCTGTTTATCTACCCTATTAAATATGGGTGCCAACTTTCACGCAGATGCAGTTATAAGCTCTGTAGATGCTAAATCCTGAAACATTTGGTCTATAAACAATAAGCTGACATCAAATATAGCATTGCAGCTAGACATAGTAATGGTGTGTGTATGCTATATTCACAGAAAACAGGGAGATGATTGCTCTTTTGTATGTTGCTTAGGTTTTTTTTCTTATGTTAGAGTATTAAAACAGATATTAAATTTTATCATTAATGCAGTGCGTGGTCTCTCTTCAAATCCCCTTAATTACAGATTGACTCCAAGGATTACACAGCATGGATTTTAATTTTAACTGAAACAAAAGGAAAAGCCGCTTAAAAATTATTCTTGCTGAGTGACTTGTTGGACCACACAACAATTTTTAACATCTTTTGATGAGTGTTGTCAAATTTTTTGAAACATTACAGTGGAAGAACTAAGTGCACCTTCGAACTCCAATTATATCATGTCTACTTCCCAAATAAAATGTTTTATTAACTTTGTCCTCAGGAAGGAATGTCTGCTTCTCATATTTTTGTTTTTTCAGTTATCCTTTAGGAGAAAAAGGCTGTAGTCTTGCTGAG
This sequence comes from Pavo muticus, assembly GCA_016647715.1. Taxonomy (NCBI): domain Eukaryota; kingdom Metazoa; phylum Chordata; class Aves; order Galliformes; family Phasianidae; genus Pavo; species Pavo muticus. The sequence continues at coordinate 103,848 of JACDJE010000319.1, read as the reverse complement.
ATGTGTTTATGTTTGAAGAAAATGACATCAGGCTTCATATTTCCTTTCTTTAGTAATTTAAAAAAAATTACCAAGCAAAGTTGACGTTGTAGCTGCAGCAGCTTATTTCACACCCTTGCATTGTTCCCATTCTAACCCCTATCTTCTGAGCTTAAGAGCTCCACTCTGAAAATTTCATTCCAGCCTGAGAGTTAAAATAGCATGCCTCAGTCCAGAAACAACATTTTCACAAATTGAGGCCTAATCCAGTAAGCCTCACTCAGGAAGCTACTTCTGTGAGTACGTATTATTCATCACAGTAAAACTTGCAGGATCAGGGCCCCATTCTTTAATCAGAGGTTTCTTTCCCCATTTCTTAAAAGATAAGGTCAGCTTCTCAAGTTGTTTATTTCATTTACTAATGCTTATTTTTCACAGTTAAAAGCTTACTAGTACATTTTTACAGTCTTACTATCCAACTCCTGCCAGTTCTTCGAGACGCGTAGAAAAAAAGAAGTTGCTCTCCAGAGCTGCATCAAATAATAAATCTCAAAGCTGAGTGTATGTGATTTCTCTTGAAGTTAGGTGCAGCTGAAAGCGTTTCTTGCCTCTCAAAACGTGCGTGTGTGTTCCTTGCTTCAAAAATCAGCCCCTTTTGTGACTGAGTAATAACTTCAAATACAAAAGGCTGGAAGAATGAGAAATTAGTTTATGGCCAGGAGGTCACTGTAGTGCTGAGGGATAAACCTATCATTGCTGTTTAATGGTAGTTAGTGGTTTGATAAAGTTCTCCTAACTCCAGTTTGTTAGCTTAAAACATGCTTCCTGAGGCTTCCCAGATCTGCAGGCAAATAACGCCATTATTGCTGCGTCTATATACGGGGTGAAATTTTTGCCCTTAGAAAGGTTATTTCAACAAGCTTTTCTTTCCTTTGTCTTTAGCTGTCTCTGAGTTGTTGCTTTCAGAATGTTTAATGGCTTTCTCCATTAGTGTATTCATGCACTTTTTTTTTAATGGATCAAATTAAACTCTATTGCTTCGTATTACAGCCAAGCATAAATCCTTCCAATTTTAATGGAAAAGTATTTCTAATGCAAACCAATAAACAGGATAATTTATACACAGTGTTGTTCAGTCTAATTTGTCCATTATGTGCAATAGTCTCAACAGTACATGATTTTCAAGTCATACATGCTTAATGCAGAGGCTAGAAATAGCAACAAATGAGGCTAAATTGTGAATGCACTTGCTTTTTATGGCTTTTACTGCATTCTTAGCAGATGTTAAGAATTGTTAAGAAGTGTGCTTATGTGTGCAATTTAATTATTTGTTAGGTGATGCACAGCACTGTGAGTGACACTGGTTGGTACAAAAATGTACTGTTACAGTTATGTTGGCTGGATGCAGTAAACATTTTGTATGTATTCTTGATTAAACTTTTAATAAAGTATACAAACTAGTGCCTAGTCTGAACATAAATACCCTTTGGGGAATAACAATGTCTGTTTTTTAATGTAAAATTTAATTTTGCAGGTCATCTTTTGAGGACTGTTCTGTGAGACTGAGTGGTTTTGAGTGCCCAGGGAAGTTAACAAGGGATGAGGAGGCTCAGGGTCTTTCGAAGAGATCTTTTGATAAGTAATACTGACTCTTTGCCATATTGGACAAAATCTGGAAAAAAAAAAAATCCTATTTGCATCCTAACATAAATAAATATGTGCATTAGCACTGTCTATCTTACAAAGTAGTTCATGTTTGTTTAAGTTATAGTGCAGGATGCGTAGACAGTCTGGTGTCTGGCTTTTGAAACAGGGGTGTGTAAGCATCTATGTCAAAAAGAAAATCATTCAGGAATCTGAAGGCTGAGACTGACAGGAAAAATCATCCTTTGTAATAAATAAGACCCGATTTTGACATATATTACTGCTGAAAGATAATATGTCTGCAGCATATTCACTGTTGACATAGGTGTGAAGCTCGCATAGTTTTCCATATAAACTATTAGTATTTTTTAGTATTTTTTGCTGGATTTAGATTGTGATATTTAGATTGTGAACCAGTTTGGTGTTTTGAGGCAAGGAGTGTTCTTGGGGCTGTAGATTCAGTCAAACTGTCACCATCTCTCTTTCATGCACCAGGGACACTACTGTGACTGTCAGCAGCAGTTTCTTTTTTGCCACTTGATTACTATTTTCTTCCTTTTTTCTTTTCACATAGACTGCATATGTGAAGACTAACTACATAATTTTTGGGAATTATGTCGCCTTTTGCTTTCTATGGCTTTTCTTTAATCAGTAGTTCAAGACGGCTGAACAGGATGTGCTGTTTCCTGGAACAGATAATTTTAAAGCAAGTGCTTTTTCAGTTCTGTACGTATTCTTGCACAATAATCAAAAAGTCAAGGTTCATTATTTCAGTTTGAAGGATTTAGGGTTTGTTTGTTTGTTTGTTGGGTTTTTTGGTGTTTTTTTTTTTGTTGTTTTTTTTTTGTTTGTTTTAGTTTTTTTATCCTCTTATCCACTGGATTAAATCTCTTGTTTAGTTATTGCAAAATCCCCCAGGTGCCTTTTGTTGAACCTGAATCATGAAAATGAGGAGTGGGAATTACATTTTGAGGAAGGAAATGTTCAGCTTGAAATACGGTGTTCACAGGCAAAACAGTGGACACTGAAAATAAAATAATAAAAATAATTAGAAATAGGATGGCTCTTTTCTATATGACTGATTTGTAGTTGGCTACATCTGAGGAGGAATGAAAAAATGACCTCTTTGCTCGAGTTTTTCCAAACAATGCTATAAGCTCCAAGTAATTTTGAGGTGGTGAAAGGTGAAACATTTGACATGTTCTTTTGGGGCAATGCTTTAAAAAAAAGAGGGCGGGAAAGAGGCGTTGCCACATCAGAGTTAAGGGTGTTTGTGGTTGTCCGTGACAGCGGCTCCAGTTTTAGAACACCTGTGTTTACCTTCCAGCTTTTCTCAGTCGGCCTGAAAGTGGCCTAAGAATGACACAGACAGACCTGCCGTGTGGCTGTGGTGCCTTTGCAACACACATGCCGAAAAAAAAAGAAAACAAAAAAAGACAGATAAATCTCTTGTTATGCAGGTAATCATTAACTGCATTTTTGTGCCAAGTTGAAAACATATGGAATTTTCTAATTTTCTAGTCTATCAGATTGTGCTTACACTTTTTTTCCTTATCTATTAAGCTTCTTTTTTTTTTTAATCTCATTGGTCATTTATTTCCTAATAAAAATAGAGTTAACTTATTGAAGTTTTTTAATTACTATTAGTTTTAGTTGTAAAAATAATACCAAAAATTACTAATTTTCTTGCAAAGAAATATCTCATTCCAGTATTTGGAAATATTTACAACCGATTTAGCACCTCATCTGCCTTTCTGCTCCAAATGATACGTATGACATTCCTGTTTGTAGAAATATGTCTGCCTCATAATTACTATGTTGTGGGCTTTTTTGTGGAACTCCCCACAAAAGTTGGGTTTTGTTTTCCTGACATAGAAGGAAAGAGCAAATGAGAACGGTGAACAGTGCTAATACAAAGGCACAGGTGATTCCTCCCTTAGACTAATTCCTTTTTAGAATTATGAGCATGAAGGACAACTTCAAGGTCAGTCTAGGAGGTGAACAACATAAACCCCTTATCCAAGACACTGAATCTAACCAGAGCAAAATTACTTTTTTACTGTTGATCTCATACAACGTCTCAACAGAGCAAAGTGGGAACTGGCCAGTTCTCTCTGGATTGGGCACTTTGATTAAACTGGGAGATTGCCCTAGAATGATCTCCTTTGTTCTGTGCAGCAGAACAGCCACCTCTGCTGTCTTGATAACAGAGAGGTAGATGGGGAGCTAATATTCAAAATGAGTCTCCATGGTTTAGATGCCTCTTTCGTATGAGTTTTAGTAGTACCTAACTCACATCTTTTGAATCTCACCAAGTACCCACCTTGAGCTGCCTCAGCACTTCTAAAAATTGGCTGGTCATTTTTTGACTTCTTAAAATTACTCCCTGCTCCATGTAAAAGCTGATAGTTAAATAAGAGCAAAATTAAAGACCGCAGTTTCCTATCAGTTAAAACTTGAGTGGCTTTAAAAATACGTGTATTCACTTTGTGCTTCATCTTGCCGCTTTGATTTGTTCTTTGAAACTACAGTGAGGAGGAAGCTTTATTAAACTGATGTCCAAACATAATAAAACCATGGCTTGTTACCTCTGTCATGTTGTAGCTGTGTGTGTCACTTCACTCCATAGACTCTCAGTCTGGTTAAATCTACATGTGCATTTCTGGATTTTGGTGATAGGAATTCAGAAGAATGCAGTCTTAAGTGAATTATTCTATTATTCTGCCTTTTCTTCTTTTTTTCTTCTTTTTCACTAACTTCCCTTTTTATTCAGTGTAATTCAGGCTCCTGAGTTGTTAGCGTACTCAGAATTTACTCCCATTACCCCCATTACTTCAGGTACTGCTGTGAGATTCTGGTACAGAAGTTTCCTAACCTTCTGCTCCATCTGTAACACAGTCAGGAAAAGGTCCTACCTAGAATTAAAAAGATCAAAAACTATTTATTGTTTCCTCCCAGTGACTTAGGGTGGATTCTGTCTAATAAGTCATTCTAGTTTTTCATTCAAGGTTTTATGACATTAATATATCTGTGAAATGCCACAGAATCATTACAGACTTGTTACAGATAGAAGAATCAGCCATCAAAGAAAAGCCATAATTATTTAAGCAATAGACCAATTGTCATCTTTGGGAATGTATACACAAAGTGGTTCCAGCCACACATAGGTTCTCTGATCTTGACCGTAACGTAAGTGTTAAGGTGCTACTGATTGCAACAGTTGATACCTAGCATCTCACTGTTTCATACAGACTCTCAAGAAGAGCCTGTCTGGGCACTTGTGAATCCGCAAAGCAGTTTTCTGGGGTCCTTCTTAAATCTACTGGGCTTTCCACTTTTTCTATTCCTTATACTGGATCACATCAGTATTGAGAAGGCCTTCTTTCTGAAGGAAATGAGGCCTAAAAGGGTCAAATACAGGCAAAATACAGAAGTTGCACAGTGCAGTTTTGTTTTGTTTCTACTCAACAGTGCATCCTTTGCTTGCTCCTTGTGTTATGCCTAAATTTGTTGTAGAATTTGCTTCAAGACTTGAATCAAACGGTTTCATCCAAAAGCCTAATGACATTTTTTTGGGTTGTCTAGATCTGGTTTTGAAAAACCAAGGGCAAACATTCAGAATTTCTGTCACTATAATTAATGGCTATGGTTTCTGTCTCAGGGAGTATTTCAGGGAGAGATTGTTCTTTCAATAAATACTTGCACCAAGCAAGACACTCTTCATGGTCCTCCTTTCCTAAAATGAATTTTTTAAAAATTTGCTTGAGTGACCTAATGCAAGTTTGATTTGGTACAGGCTTTGATACCACGGATCTTGGATATATTGCTAGAACCTAAATATCATGGATTACCCTTCAGTTTAGTCAAGGCAGGTGTGCTAGCCAGATTGCTGTAACCATTTTGCTTAAGTCACTTTATTCCTTTCTGGTCTGGGGTGGGTATCTCATAGGTGAGATATGTGCTTGTCAGCCTTGGAATCATCTCTTTCTGCCTTTCTTGTAGATATCATATCCTCAGAAGAGTGTGCAGGTGTCAGGCAGCATAGCAGAAGCTTTGTGTATCTGGTTCAGCATGGACTATGGGTGTTGTCTCAACTGTTCTTTTTGAAGGTGCAGTCTGAGATAAAACAATTTATTTGACTTGTTTTTAAAATATGTTAATATCCGAGATTTGCAAAGCACTTCATTCTTATTTGTAAATGTCATAGAGTGGATTTGGTTTCTACGTTCAGTCCTTGATTTGGGAAAGCTGCTTTCTTAGCTACCTGATAGATTGTCTCCAATATCTGATCTTCTCTGGATGGTTGCCGCCTGCAAGATCTTTACTATATATATATTTCTAAAAGCTATGGGTCTTCCACTCACTGTAAAAACTCAAAAAAATAAATAAATAAATAAAATCTGCATTATTCATTTTTCAGTCAAACAGAGACTCTGAACAAGAAGAAAATGAGGTAGAGTTTCACATATGCTATACATTTATGTCTGTGTTTGCAGCAACTGTTTATACAGTGTATGTGAAACAATTGTTTAAATACATCCAAGTTTGCAAATGTGAGGCTCATCTTCATCTTCTTGATGACCTTTCATTGTTCTTTTCTTTTCATGTGTACCAATGTGACTGGAAGCCATCTGTGGCTTTTAGATCACAGCCTCTTCCAGATAGAAATGATTTCTCAAGAGTATACTTCATGAGAATGCACTACCTTAATTTTAATAAAGGGGAAAAAAGAGAAAGGATCTTCAATGAAGCAGGCTGTGTTTAGCCATTTCCTAAGAAAATGAGACATATATGATTATGCAGTCTTTCGTTTTTATGTTAGGATTTCTAACTTTTTTCAGCCAAACCTGACAGAACAATAATGGTTGTATCCCTAAGAGGATTCTCTCTCTCGGTGTCCTGAAGACATGGGAAGAACTTTATCAGCAGTTATTACCATTTAGCAGGAGACAGCTGTGCAGCAATAAATAACTACTAAATAAATGATGAAAGAAAAATGTAAGTAGGGGTTAAGTAGGAGTTGTAGGCTGAGCTGGAGGTATGTAATAAAATGCTATATACAGGTAGAATCCAAGAATTCTATGAGAATATTAGAAGGAAAATGAGGATGTTATTATGAGGAAAGGTAATATAAGCATAAGAGAGAGAGGTTAAAATATTGGACAAGGCTTCCTTAGTATTGCAAGTACAGAACTAACTTGGTTTGCATATTTGTAAAGAGGTCCTTTTTCTCCAGTGAATTATAAATACTTTAATGTCAGGTTTTTAGTTTTTTCTTCTATATTTCAAAGTGCTGTATGTAGCAGTACAACTGCAAATTTAAATCTATCGAGCATAGTGCAGAGCTTCAATCATTTATCTCTGCTGCTCTTTTTATGCTACATTTAAAGCGGTGACATTAAGACATGAAGACTTTTTAACTTATCAAATTAAAATCTAAACTTCTCATTAGTTTTTAATAGCGTGAATGTCAGCTGATATCTGATAGTTTTGTGGGGAGTAGTAGAGATTAAGTGGTGGTACTAGAATTAAGTTGATGTTGAAAAGATGCTGGCACCAAACCCACCTCTCATAGTTTTAAACTCATTCACTTCTATGCCCAAAGACTCATTCAGTGTAATTTCTGACCCGGAAAATTATTTAAGGAATTACTTTTTTGTATTTTTACAGCAGTTAAAAAGAAATTATTTTCTGATACTTGGAATATTTTGAGTTGCTTATGCTTAGGAGAATAATCATTTCAATATCTCAATACTAAAAGCTTTTTAGATGTATTTCCTTTATGCAAATACTTGAAAACAGAAAGGTTAAAAAAAAAAAAAGATTTTAAAAATCACAGAAAATTTGATAAAAGAAAATAGGACGTGAAAAGCTATTTCATTTAATTTGTATTTTCATATTTTATTCTGCTCCTTTTATCTTTTGTCTTAAATCCAAAGAGTACATTGTTCTTCTTTTCTATTTTTCCATACAAGTTATCACTTCTTCTTTCTCACATCTTACACCATACCGTCAGCATCAGTCAGCTTTCTTCTTTTTCCCTAGTGTCAAAAATGTTTTCTTTTGTCTTCCCTCATTGTTCTCCTAACTTATCCTTCCCTTTTTTCAGCCTGGATGTTTGTTTCTTCCTCATCTGTCTCAGCCACTTCATTGCACCAACAAGAGCCTGAACATCCTCAAAGACCTTTGTCCCATGCTAAGAGCTGTACCTAAGATACTGGTATTTTCGTGTATGTTGGCTTTAGTTGTTCTGTGAAGCAGAAAGATTACTTCAGGTCCCCACTAATCAAGCGGAAAATGGATGACATGAGCAAGATGTGAAAAGCTCATTGGTAGCCCCTGGAGAAGTATTGCATTCAAAGTTGACAAATTGCAGGGGATTTAAGGAGTGCAAGATAGGGCAAGCAAATGGTCTCGCTTTCCACAAAGTTGTTTGTCAGAACATTTGTCCTTTTAAGAACTGTTTAGACAATTGTTATGAATATTTTATACACGTACAATTCTGGTATGTTGTTTGCTATGCATGCCAAAAGTTACACTGAGGTAGCCAGTTAATGAGGAGTTAACATCAGTTCTGGCATTTCTAAAGCGAGCATCTTCATTTACTTCCCTTTCCCCTGAAACTGTGTGTTAACATTTTTCATTACAGGATCATGTGTGCTTTATTTCACAGCATTCCTGCTTCATACCGTATCCAGAGAACAGCCAATCAATATATTTTTTTAATCTTCTTTGTTCATTATGTGTGCCAATCTCTTGTTTACTGGATACTGTTCAAACCTTTCCCTGAAAACAGAATTTTGAGTAACGATCATGGGGATTTTCTGTAATATTCAGTGTTATAAGAATGAAAGGTTTAATAAACAACTATACCTTGTATTCCTGTAGGAACATTTTATTCGTGTTTCTTGCGGAAGCCAAGGTGTGAAGAAATTAAGGTCAAAACTATCCAGAGTTTTCATAACTATTTGAGACATACAAGATGTTACCTTCTGGAACATTTATAATTCACAAATTCCTAGCATTTAAGGCCAATCCCAGAACCCATTTCTAAGAAAAAGAGGATGCATTTTGTAGCATTGTTCCTCAGAGGAATGCATATAGTAAAATCACCTAATTCCCTCATAGACGTAATTGCTGTTTTAGTATACATACACCTAAAGGTTGCATCTGTACCAGTTTTTCCACAGCATTACATTGTCACCATGTACCAAAGTCCAAGATCTTATTCATACTCAGTGCTTTTCAGAATGCAATTCCCCGTTCTGTAAGTGTGCCCTGTGTCCACTGTTGTTAGACTGAGAATTTTGTATTGGGTTTTATTAAAATACATTCAATTTGAATCCACCTCATTATCAATTGACCCAGAACATTGCTTTATCATTATTTGCTTACTTTTTTGTTCATTAACATTAGTAGCCATGTTTATCTGGTTCCAAGTAATTGAAAAATACATTGAATACGTGTATTCCTAGTACTGATACCCATGCAATCTTACAGGTATTTTCATATTATTCACTGATGAATACATCTTGGAACACAGAGTTTTGGTGTTTTGTTTTTTTAACTATTGGCCCACTCTGAATCCACTTAGGGTAAGTTTTGTTGATGATGCATTTTGCTGCTCTTCTTTTTTTTTTTTTTTAAATCAGACAGCTATGTGATAATAAGTCAAAGCCTGACAAATCTTTTTATGACATCTGCTTCTAATCTCATCAAAGTAAGAAATCAGATTTATTTGACAGGACCTATTTTACACAAAAATATGTTGACTGGGAGTAATTATATTCTTTCATTAAATTCTGTATTAGCTGAATCCAATGTTTTCAATTATTTGGCCCAGTTTTTATCCCACTCATCTTTTTTTTTTTTTTTTTCATGAATGTCCTAGTATTTTAAAATCGATTAAAACCAAACATTATCCAAACAGGGATCTTCTCTAACAACCCTCCAACACCTGAATTGAAAACTGTCATAATCTGTAAAAGCTTTCCTTCTTAGATAGCTAGAGAAGTGAAAAGTGCTTATTAATTCTGTGTAAAAATGTACATAGCTATGTATGCTTCCTGTTTTGTGATGCTGGCTCACGACATCAGAGGCAGATGGTGGTGGTGTGGCAGTAGGGGTTGAACCTTCCCACTAGTATTTCATTACTTGTTGCCATGCAACAGATGGCAGCAGAGGGGCAGTCTGACAAGATGGTGTCTGACATGGGAGTGCAGATGAAGCAAAGGTGTGGAATTGAATTCCTCCACACAGAAAAAAATGGCACCCACTGACATTCATCAATGCTTGCTGAACATTGATGGAGACCAACCAGTGGATGTGAGCACAGTGAGGCAGTGGGTGTTGCATTTCAGCAGTAGCAACAGCGATAGTGCTCACCTCCACTGGTGCAGATATTTAGAAGTGCTGCATGCAGGCTAATGGTAGTGGCTGTTGAAAAGTAGACTTTTGTAGCTGAGAATTTGCTCTATTAAATGGTGTTATTGTGCTCTTTGTAGCTGTTGTAGATTCCATGGGAACAAGTAGGAGGCATTACTTTTGGAGTGACCTACATAAATCTCCAGTACAGTGATTAACATCTCTTGTGTTAATAAGGAGGTACAGATTGTATCATGCTGATAAATAATATATGATTTTTGAAAGTGTATAACGTTATACTATAGTTGACCGCCCAATACTTTCAGCATATGTCTCCTAAACCAAAGTCCCCTGTAGTGTCATTAGTTTTCTTTTCAAATATTATAGATAGGTGCTGAAGAAAAGTTTGTTCCATTCCCTAATTAGATTAGCTGGCCAGCAAATCTCTATTTGTATTAGTTAGCATATTGGCCTGTATGTATTCAAAAACTGTGGTTCTGTGTTACGGATCATTATAAAAAGAATAAAGGCATCGGATTTTTTTAACTACTTCTCTAGTTGTTCACCAGATGATTTAAGTAATGCTGGTTACATAAATTTATTCCCATCAATGAGAATTTCCTCTTCTTATCTAGATTTCCAGGATCAATACATAAACAGAGACGAAGAGATTCTTTTCTTTATATTCTTTGCCACATTGGTTCAACTTTCTTGTTAGGTGCTGAATTTCAGCATGTACCTCATTTGCCTTCCAAATAACCTCCCCTTGTGTTGCTGACTTAATATCCCGGCTGCTCCAGCTAGTCTCCAACTGAGAAGATTAGCCTCCTACTTGTGTGGTGTGGGCCATCCTGTTCATACAGTCCCTCTCTTCATTGATGGACTGTTTCACAGATCGAAATCTGTTTCTTTTCAGACCTGGATGACAGGCAGATAATACTGGAAATAAACTTTCTCACTTTTGATATCTGTAGATAGCAACTTACATTTTAATTTGCCTCTTAATTTTTTTTAGTGTAGATCAAGCCTTCAGTAGTTTCCTATCAGGCCTGATGTGTGGACATGATATAGTATTTATGTTCTGTCCCCCACAGACTTCAGTTGCAGCTGTGATTGTACAGTACTTCTGCAGATTAGACACAGAGGATTTGTCTTGCACAGTTAGAAAATGGGTAACATACTGCGAATCCCTCTGAAAACTTTCAGTTAAGTTGTGCTGAGGTATCTTGACCAAAGCTTGGACAGATTCCGCTAATGCCCAGCAGCACTTGCTTCTTTTAAATATGAAGTGTATTTGCTCACAGTTGCAGTTCCGATCCTACGGCTCCAACAAAAGGAACAGGAATAAGCAGGCAACAGCTCCTTCCCTGGGCAAGGATGATTCACTTTCTCATTTAGGTCCACCCTCTGCAGCAATTAGAAAGAAGTTAAAAAAAAAAAAAAAAAAGGAAGCGTGGTCATGCATTTAAAATCACAATGCATGTGTACTGGTAACATCAGTTTTGGCATTTCTAATATCTTTGTCCTTAGGCTTATGACCTTGGTAATGTTCTACTAAGGAAGGGATCAACTCATCCACCTTTAGCCCAAGGATCTTCGCTGAGCCACTCACGAAGAGGGGGGCATATTAACACATGGCAGTTCTTACTTCTGAAAGGTAAATGTGGAGGAGAGAGCAGAATGTTCTTTGGGAGTGCCTGGTTCACTTAAACCTTTGGTGACTGGAGGCAAATAATACCGCATTTTTGTGCGTAGGACTTGTGAGCATAATGATACACATATCTCTTATGTGGAAAGGTGCTATTGCACTCATGTGGGTTTAGTTGTGTTTGTCCTATATATAAGTGTTAGTGTTAACTTGCTGCTGTAATATTGTGTTTCATCTCTGCTTAAAGTTATTCAAATTAAATCTTATATCAAGCCTTGTGTGAGTCCTGTCCCGCAGATCATCTCAGTAAAAATGCATTATACATATAGCAATGGTAAGAGATTACTCTGGTTTGTAAAGAACAGCTTTGAATGAGCCAAGAACTTCTCAAGATGTGATTCATTTAACGGGCTTCTATCTAAATCTTGATAACACATTAAGCAGCAAGAGGTTGTCCGACTTTTGTCCTTCATTGTTTATAACAAAATAGATTAAAGATGTGTTCACTGGAAATCCAATGGTATGTTTATTTTTTTTCCTTAGTCGGTTGCTAATGATATCTGTTATTTTTAAAGATATACATTTAGGAGATTAGCCTAACCTTGAGACAGGTTCCCTAACATTGTGCTTCCTTCTCTTTTATGTAAAAATATCAGGTATAAAGCCATTACCTGCCATTTTAACAAACTCTTCTTTGTATTATTAAGTTCCTAAAATGTATGTTGGCATAGCTTTTTCCAGTCAGTATTCTTGATTTAATTTTTGTTCTTAGTAATGTTAGTTACTTTTTTTCTTGTGAAATAGTAACTGCAAAATATGTATCTGCTACTGGAAAGATTATGAAGCCTTAGTTTAAATTATTGTTTTTTGTTGTTGTTGTTGTTTTTTACAAACTTTGAGATCGGTAGTTGTTTGGTTTCTTGTTTTTTGTTGGTTTTTTTTAAAGAATTGGTTGAGTGCAGTAATAATGAAATATCAAGATCCTTGTGTTATCAAATATAATTTCATTTTGTCAATCAGTATATACTTAGGGGGGATTTTTTTCTACTGAGCTGTGAATAGTGTAAAACAAGCAATGGGGAATGCTAGCAACTCAGTCAAAGGAGTGGTCACCCGGAGTTAAAAAACCATTGCTGATTAAAGACTAAGCTGGCAGTTCATCTAGTACAGATACCAATTTTGTTTTATATAGAAGGGTTTGTTTTCAGAGAAGCGGGTAATTTTACTGCAGTCTGGTTGATGTGAAAAGTTTTTGTGAAAAGTTATATATCACATAGCTAATGATGTAGATTTCAGATTTTTTCAGAGTACCACAGTGTAGTAAATTAAAGAGAAAATATTAAATTTTACACTGTGTTGCATTTTAAATTTATCTCATACCTTGAAGCCTCAGCAGACATTTGGTATTGAATAATGTTTCTTTGAGTGCAGAAGTATCATTTTCTTGAAGCCTGAAATATTAATTAATCTTTGTAGGAATTAAGAAGTTAATTAATTCCTGACAACAGTGACAAGTTGTTACTGACTAGACCAGAAAGAAGCCCCTTGCCCCTTCTGAGATATTGTGACATTTTATCAACTTAAGTGGCAGCAGTGTTGGGCCCTGTGTAAATAGGTCCAGTGAACTGTAAATATACATATGAAATAATATTCACTGCTACAGTCCATCTTTAATTATTTACATTTCATGAGTTATCTCTAACTCTTTGCTAGAAGACTTTATTTGATGTTTTGGAAAACAGTGGTCTGTTAATGGCTTCTCCATTCAGCTGCTGGTAATATATCCTTAAGACTTGGTATGAATTTGACAGTACTTTGCATCCTCTCCAGAGGTCCAGGATTTCCATGTTTGAAAAATGATGGGAGTTCAGTATATCTTCACAAATGATGATCTGATCAGAGGCTGGCTCCTAAGTTATCTGAAAAAACACTATTTTTTGGGCCTGAACTTGGAAATTCCTTAATTTTGTGAGTACAGTCTTTTGGGGTATTTGATTTCAGTGTATTCATTGTATTAACTCTGATAGTTGAATTGAGTTTAGGGGATATCTTTTATTGAAAACTATTAAATTTTACCATCTGCCAGGATTCTGGGCAAAGCAATACTACCATAAATGAAATTGGTAACATAAACTCTTCTGTATAAAAATGTAAATTCAGTCATATTATGAAATACAGAAATATATATATATCACAGAATCACAGAATCACAAGGTTGGAAACAACCTGCAAGATCATCTAGTCCAACCACCTTCCCATTCCTATTAGTACCACAAGTGTGTGTGTGATTTGAGGAAACAAATCTTGATTTCTTAACATTTAACTTCGTATTCTGGTTAGTTTTTCCTACTGTTTTGACCTCTAGCCATAGTAGCTGCAGAGATTCATACAGAATTTCATTTCACCCGAGGCTGTTGATAATTTAGTCATCCGAAACAGCTTCTTCTAAACAGTGTCACTAGGATGTAGTTCCTCCCTCGAAGGGGAGTGGTCTTTTGTTAGATTATGTAAATCATGAAACTCATTCATTATCACCGCATTAATAATTCCTGCCATAACCTGTAGAACCAGGTATCGAGCAACACTTTTCCTGCATACAGTAAATATTAGAAGCTACTGTTTCTGCATTTGCTTTAGTTTCTTGGGGGAATTGTATGAAAGTAAATTCAAATCAGCGGGGGATTTGTTTGTCAAATTTTGCAAATCATGTTCCAGAAAATGGAGTTTTGCAAACCCTGTTCAGGAGCCCCAGATACCAAACTCACTTCAGCTTTAGAAGTAACGTTTGTACTGACTCGTTCAATCTTAATTTTGATTGATTACTTACCAGCAGAAGTCTATACTAAAATCTTTCCTTTGTCCTCTTTATCCCTTACTCACCTTTTCATTCTTCTCCTGTCAATTATTAACACTCTGACGTTATTTGTTGCTGCAGTAACTTTGTTTCAATGCAGCTGTTGCCAGGTGAATTTCTTGGGAGCTTGATTGTCACACTTAGAAAGATTTTGTGAGATAGCTGAAAAGGTATGTTTCAGGCAGCAGTCTTCAGGTTTACCTTTTCTACAGAACAGCCTGGCTGTTTTTAGATGTTTTATCTGAAAGCAAAATGCAAAAGGAAGCGTGGTGGAAGGCTGGTTCCAGACCATGCATTCTAGGCTTTATACATTTTCACCACCAGGTGAAAATGTATAAGATTGAGTTCAATGGGACAAATTTGCTGTGGTCTGGCATAGTGGAGGTTGAGACTCTCAGGAGACAGTGTGTGCCTGCTTTATTTGTTAATTTAAATTTAAATTTGTTATTTGTTAATTCAGATCTTTGCAGGCCTTCTGGGAAGTGTAACTGCAATTATGTAGAGAATCCAGTCATGCTGTGCATTGCAGGACTGTGACTGTTGCAAAACCTGAGACCAAAGTCCAGGTGCTTTCAGTTCCCTGACAGAATGGCTGAGGCCCAACAGCACACACCCTGCCATGCTCTGCTGCTGGTACCGGGCCTGATGTTGTGCCACATGCACGGTAGTGTCCCTTATGATCACCTTGCAGGCTGGAATGGGTCACCCAGCTGCAGGGTTTGGGTAGCTGAGGCCCTCACCACACACATGCAATTTGAAAGATTTCTGGAGTGTCTTGGCTGTGGTGAAACAACATTCACTACAGTTTTTTTTTTTCTTCCAGGTTAGTTCCTTCTTGCTTTGTGGTGGTTTCTGCCGTGGAAACCCCTGCAGGTCACCAGCTCAGAAGAATTTCCTTGCTTCTATCCTGATTTTAGTTAATATCTTTTCACATTGCTATAAACCTCTCTTCAGATCTCTTCCTAAGGCAAAGGATCTGCCCATCACTCTGAAGAGTTCCCAGCTGGCACAGTCTAAATGTTAACTTTTCATTGGTTGACCACAGCAGAGTGAGACCAAAACTTAACCACCTTCCCCCTCTCCTAGCCCCTATAGCTTATTAATGGATAACAAGCAAAAAGCAGAGCCAATTTTTGTCCTCCAGGGGAAAACCCAGTGCAATGGCCTAAATGCGCTGTAAGAACAGAGGGAAGCAGCTGGAGAGACAAGAAAGGAATGAAACGCAAATGTAAATCCATTGCTTAAAACCATTCCATCCTCTTTCCTTTTCCCACTTCTTTAGCGTTCTTCTAAGAGTAAAAAACTGACAACTAGGCTCAGAACTGGCAGCTATTTGTTTTTACAGCATGCTGCTAATAGATGTAAGGTTTTGTATACAAGGATGCTTCCAATTTTGTTGCTATAATGATATGTTGTTTTTTTTTTCTCTGGTGTGGGCCATCCTGTTCATACAGTCTGAAGTAGAAACACTGAAGTACATTGCTTTCCTTTATTTCAAAATTATATACCAATATCCTTCTATGTGTCTTTCTTAAAACATAGCTGCCATAGCAGTATGATATACTTTTACTTATCTCTCTGGCTGAAACTTTTTTGCTAGTTGGTTTCTTTACGTGTCTGTTAAAATGTTGGTAGCTTCTGTTAATTGTCCAGTGCCTACTGATGAGCCCAGAGCTGATTGTCAAGCTTCCCTACTTAAAGTCCAGAGAACAAGCTGCTTATGATGACCCAGCAGAGACATGAGGGAGGTCTATGAAAGGGAGAGTATTCAACCAGTTTTAATCCTTGTTTTCATTAAGGCAGTGTCTTTAAGTGCCAACTAATTAGTGAATAGACATGGTTGTAGTTCTTGTAATCATGGCTTTTGTTGGCTTGAGATGAACTGAGCAGCTAATAGAAATGGTTTAAAATCTCCGCTTTGCTTTTTTTTTAATGCACTTTAATAGGATATGGAGATGAGGAAATATAAATCAAAGCAGGAACAAAAGTAGGTAGAAACTATCCAACTAACTATGTTGATACGTTTCATTTAGATATTAGCAACTACACTTGTGACTCCCACTCGAGGAAGTCTGGCCCTGTGCTAAAATAACTATTCATTTTATAAACTTTGACATATATTGATACTAGAAAAGTAATTTTTTCCTGTTACAGTAGTGTTATACAAGCATTACTTTGCATTTAAATAGTATGTTAAAATCATCAATTACAAAGTAATCAATCAAGATAAATATAGTTCTCCCAGTTAGCAGTACTGAAACCAAATTCTAAGAAGTGAAGTAAATTTGTTTAAGAATTGACAGCACGCCTAAGACTACAGCCTAATTTTCAAGAGGGATGGCTCCCTCTTTAAGCATTTGTCTACCATATCTTATTACATATTGTACAATAAAATTTTCCAGTTGTTGCAGTTAACCATTTTACACATTCCAAAAAGTCATTTCTTGTAAAATTGAATGCAAGGAAAGAGGGGAAATTGAGCTAATGATGAATGGCATCCAGGCACAGTCACCTGAAAGAGAATGCATTCCTTGAAGATCAGTGAGATATTTGAAACATAGCAAGAGGGTTAGAAAAAAAAGTTGTGGTTCTTTTCTGTTTGTATTTCCCCTATTACTTGCATGTTGCTTGACCTTGACATGGTGCAGACAAAAAGCAGGCAAAGCAGCCTGCAGCAGCTTACTGTTCTATTCATTTTCTAAAATTAAACATAAATTCCAGTGATATTCAATAACAGTACCTTGGTTATTGAAGCTCATAACCTTTTTGCTGCCTTTATCACCTGTATTATCGATCAGAGATAATTACTGCAAAGCAGCTGGCTGTTGGTTTTAGAGAGCATCAATTGTTCTCCTGTCCCAGCTGTTGGCTAATAAGGACAGTCAACACATCTGTTTCAACAGCTGGTAATTAACAAAAGCCTAATTGCTGCAACTCTTTTAACAACAAATCTATGAAAGAGTAGGGATGTGGAGGAATATTATTTACTCTGTGCTTTGCACTGTCTTTGACAAGTTTCTTTTTCTACTTTGAACACCACTGCCTTTGTCTGACACATTGAATGGCAGGAGAACACAATATGGTAATCCAGAGCTTAAGTTTTTCAGATCTTTGTTGGTGTTTCTTACTGCAACATTTCTTTGCTAAGTTGCAAGATAAAATGGATCAAAAGCATTTTGTGGAGTTTCATACAGCAGCTACAATCTGCAACAGTATGCCTAGGAATAGGGCTGCCAATCCAACAGCTTCCAAAAGAAAGTAATGGGTTTTCCCCTCTCTGTATGAATTTAATAGCCTTGCACCCTTCCACAAAAAAGGTTTCTTCGTTCTAAAAGTGGTGGCTCTTTGAAGAACTTTATCATTGCTGTTAAGATGTTTAACAAACCTGGTTGCACAGATGAAACCTACTAATATTGGTTAGTTTAAAAGTTAATATCAGGTGGTACCTCGCCCTTCATAAATGTCACCATTGAATCCGTACCAAATTGGAGAGGGTTCTACACAATGCTTGCCTACGTATCTACATTTATAGTATTGATCAGCAACAAAGTCAAAGACATTGCTCTTGGTTAGGTTTATTCTGTAGGTTAACCTTGTATACAGCACACATATAATTGGAATACTCAGCACTAAATAGAATGCATGTGTACAAACACAGGGAAATGTTAATCCCATTGAAGTCAATGGCAAACTTCTGTTGGCTTCAATGGGTCAGGACTTTCTGTACAAAACTAAATTTTCTTAAAAGCTAAGGCAGATTCATCGTGCTGCACATGAAAAGAAAGTGCTCAAGTATTAATGGAACGATTGCCTGGAGTATTATGCAAGTCAGGCATGTACTGCAGGTTGTGAAAATGACTGAGTCAATAAAATTTTCTAAGACATAGCGTTTAAAGTGGCTAAACTGATGATGAAAAATTGTGATTCTTTGCTAAAAGTTAGTCAAGATCACTTGATTAAACTTGCTGCACTAGCATTTCAGTTGGCAAATATTTCTGTACATTGAGTTCTTTAATTGTCTTCTGGGTATGTTGAAAGGTATATAAGAAATTCTACCTAAGTGCTTGCCATTGACAGAATACAGATTGCATAATTAAAAATATTCTGGCAAGACAAGTTTAGTTTAACAGGTGTTCAAGTGAAGAAATGTATAATGGGTGCAGTGAAAAAGTGTATGATATGCTTTGAACAAGTGAAAACAAAAGCATTGGCTGAAATTCTAGTTGTAGGACAGTAACACAGAGAAGTGTTTGCTGTCTGGTTTTACTGGAACATGATTTCTGTACATCACAATCTATGGTGATTGAAATGGTCTTGTTTGCCTTGCACAAATAAGATGGGAGAAATATACCTTCTGCATTACATTATATTATGGAAAATTGCTGCAGCATTTGATAGTTAAAGCTTTTGAAATGTTTCTTTTCTCTGGGTTATTTTGTTTAATTTTGCCAACTATGATTTTAAAGAACATGACTGTAGACGGTGCATACGCTCCTCCTTCCCTTCCATTTTCCTTCCTCAAATGATTCCAAGTATTGTGAGATATGCAGGAACCCCATTTTTTTTTTTCCAGGTGAAATGTGGTTGAGTCTGAGTGAACTGTGACAGAATTTTAGAAGTGTTCTGCAACCGTGCACCTAAACTTCAGTAGAAAATGAAATGAATGCTTTTGCTTGAGGCAAAGATTTGATAGAATCAAATCAAATAGACATGCAATAGTGACAAGCATAATTACCTCATATAAAATTTAGTAAATAGATTCATTTAGTAGAAAGGATCAGACATCTTTTGTATCAAGCTTTTGAGTTCTGAGTGAATGTAACTCCTACATCAAAAGATCTCATCCAAAAGTATAGAATTCATAACAATCTGTGGAGATGTCTGTCCCCTGCTAATTCCATGGTAAAGTGTTATCTATTGAATTCTCTCCTGCATTTTTTTCCAGCAGATCAGTGGTTCCTGTAAGACTTGAATGCATACGTATGTTCTCACAAACGTACATATTTGCCTTTGTTAATATAATTTAAATTCCTGAGTTGAAGATCTACTTTTGTGGAAAACACTGCAGTAAGAATGTGGGAAAAAGAAGATACAAGGACTTGTTCTGCATAAATATGATCAAAATCAGTACCAGGTACTCAGATTTAGAATATCTGATCCCTTTTACATGCCAAGGACTACACAGAGACTGAAGCTGTTTTAAAATGCCTGTTGGGGATCCTCTCATCACAGGAGACATGGTGGTGTCTTGCTCACAGTGACTCAGCAATTCACAGCCATCCCAGATGCATTGGCAGCTCAAGGTAATAAAGGCTGCCGCCAGCCTCAGGAACAGGCATGCGGCTTTTGCCCAGAAGAGCTAGGCACAAAACTGATCCAGCTGGGGAAAGAGCCCAGATTGTTCCTCTAGGTAATCTGATGAGAACTTCAGTTATCAAAGGAGGAATATTAATAGACTTGCCAGATTCAAAGTCAATTTAAGAATGTCTGGGTACTTAAAGTCTGGACGTGTCTGCGTGAGGCATATGGTCACTGATTCTTTCTTATTCCTAGTTTCCATGATAACAGAAACATTTATTCAGTAATGATTTATTCTTTTCTTAAGTTTAGCTGTTCTGTCAAACTCAGCATGTTGATTCTGTGTTGTGTGTATGAAAATATCAGATAAATTTCAGGGTGTACTCCTCCTAGTAGGTTTTTTCCAGAAGATGAAGACTTAAGTGAAGTAGTAAATACTACCTCAAGCTTTTTCTTAACTTTCATTCCAAATCCTGCAAGAAGTATGGACAGACACAGTCATAATGAAGCCAGTGGGACAATTCATTTTTATAATCCTGTACAGACTCATGGCCTTTATGGAAGTTTCGTAGTTTGATTGTAGCAGTCGAATTCTGACTCTGCTGCCTCCTGCAAAAGTCAAGAGGTAACAGTCGCTCTGTCTCCTTGCATAGGTTACAATTAGGGATATATTGTCACCCGGCACCAGTTATGAGCCTTTGAGCATAAACTGTCAGCTGCTTTTTTGCTCAAGTTACTGCCTTGTGTGTTTTTTTTCTGTCACTTTAATGAGGCATGAATGATTTCAATGTGCCATATTTTCTTACAGAAAAGGGATGTGTGAAATGTCAGTGTCTCACTAAGGAGCTGCTGTCACGCTGAAATCAAGGATAGGGAACTCTAGTAAGTGAATGTCTCAACACAGAAACCAAAGGATAACCAAGTCCAAATTGTTCTGGAAGGGCATGGTCAATAGCTGGTCATAGGTCAAAGACAAGGACTTTACTGTAAGGTGGAGTCCGCAATAAAGGCTAGGTAGTGAAATAGGAGCAAGAATTACTCCTACATCTCTGGAGCTGCAGGTGAGACCCGATAATCAGGAGTGCCTCATCTGCCTACCAGGAGAGATAAGTAATTTATCAGTCAAATTCAAATATAAGGCTTATCAAGCTTGTCTAAATTTGGCAAGACTATCTGTGTCTACTCTAGTAACTAAAATAGGATCAGGACATGGATTTGCAGAATGTCACACAATCATCTATGCTTTTTGTTAGAAAGCTCCCTGGCATGGTTTTAACCTATTATCCCAGACAAAGCCTTTGAAAGATAACTGTATACCAGGGCCTGTTCCCGTAGACAACCTGGTATTGGCAGCCCTGCTTTTTGGGGGTTGGCAGAAGAATTTTTGGTGTGTGAACACAAGCCATGCCAGAAGGTCTCGAGGCAGAAAATGGTTCCTGGATGGTTCTTTTTAGTAATAGAGGGTGCTGCTGTGCTCAGGTTTGGGGCTGTTAGCAGAGCTTGAAAATGTACCAGACTGAGTCCTGAAAGTACACACTGTTTCTGCCTGCAGCTCACCTAAAATGTGTGTAGGTGTAATATGAACTTTCTTCTGTTCTTCTGCCAGCACAGTTCCGCCCCAAACTGGATAGGACACTTCTGGGGCTGAGGGGAATGTGTTTTTTATTGAATAGGGTCTTTGTTATTGTAAAGCTTCTGAGACAACATTACAACACTACCTTTTGGATCCTGTGCTGACGACTTACTGTTTGTAGCAGATATTGACTTGATATCCTAGTGGCTCGAGTCATTTATGTGGACAACGGGTTTATCACGGGTACTGACATTTGAAGCTTTCCCATAGCAGCCTGCCAGTAGACAACCTGGAGAGCTGCTTGCAGGCTATCCAGCTTACTGCAGTCTATACGGTCATTTCCTCCTTGATTTCCTCTAAGGAGACTGCTGGTAAAGACTGCTATAAAGTGTAATAGTCTTCACGGTGCATGTGAAGCAAGTGAGATCTCTCGGAGTTCAAGGAAAGATGCTTGTTATTAAAGCAGATTAGAGAGATTTTTCCTTCTTTGTTTTAAGCTTACATTTGATAACTCTCTCTGCCTTTGAAGGGATATGTGTGTTTTCTAGTCCAGTTACCTAAGCAGCCATGAATGGGGCATAAGAAGGCTTCTTCAGATAACCAGAATATTTTAAATTCTACAGAAAATATTTTCTACTTTAAACACATCATACCCAAAACAATGTGGTTAATTTTTTAATTTTCCCTTTAAATCCAAGTTTCTCTGTATTACTGATGTCTTTCCATTATTTCTTTGAAACTGTATTTTTTTATCAGAAACAAAGTATGTGATGTCACTATGGCCAAACTTGAATTAGAGATCATAGAGAAATGTGCCCTTTCCACATGCCCACAGCTGTAGGCATTCTTTAATCTGGGAAGTAAAGGAATTAATTTACCTCTGTAATTTTTTAAATTTGCATTTTTCATATAAGTTAATTCTAAAGCCATAGTTACTTTGCAAATATAACTGTTGCAAATGGCTATTTGCCCCTGTTTTAAGATGAAGGCTTTTTGGTCGTTTCTTTTGATTTTATTCTCACTGTGTGCATCGCGGTTTAATAGCAAGACAAGCATCTACCTATCATCTGTATATGGAGACCCAACTTGGTATTTTAAATTACCTCCATCTTGTGTTCTTATTAAAATATCTCCTGCCAAAAAATCTGCATCCCTCTACATGACATTATTTGCATGCAAAGCCTAATGCAGCTATGAATGTATATTTGTGGTGCTGTCATTCTTGGAAGTTTTCAGACTTTGCAGTATCCATAGTAGTTCTACATAAGCATGGAGTAGATATCTACAATGGTATCACTGTGTTTTGTAGCTTTGTACTCCACCAAAGGAAACCATAAATGAAGTCCTGACCCCATGAAGTCAGTTACAGTTTGGGGTCAACCTCACGGGCAGACTTTCCAATTAATCTTCCTCACTGTGAATCATTCTGTAAGTAAAATAGTTCCGGGCATTAGTCTTACAGACTCATCATGTGCATTGGATTGTCCTCAGAACAGCTAATTCTTCCTGCCATTTCAATATGCTGTATATTGCTCAGAAAAAAAAATAGAAAATATTACAAAATAATACTGTGAATGGTGAGGAAATTTTGCATAAATGTAGTACCTAAGTTTAGGTAAGCAAATTCTCATTGAAAAATATAATTGACATTTCATGTAGAATTTTTCTTGCATAATGTGATAACAGGCTGAATCTGTCTAATATATGCTAGTATGGACAAATCACTAGGTAAAAGAGTACACTGCTTGTCAAATTCTTCTGCAGCAGTGTGATGTGACCGTGCAGTACAAGAAGATATCCACCTTTCAGATGTAATTATTCAAATGTTTTTTCTTCAGTATACTTGGTAGATACTAAGTTTGTTCTCCTTGTAATTTAATGAACCCGGGTATGTGCCTAGTCTAGTAAAAAGTGCTATTGGATCCTTTAATTTTCCTTGACAGAACAGTAAAAAGTTCTTTGGTGATGGTTGTTTTTCTGTTTGTTTTTTTTTTCTGATTGCACAATCTGCATAATATTTGTTATGGCTTGTTCCTATCATTCAAAACTGCAACAGAACCTCTCAGAATTAGGGACCATGCAAGCAGTATTCATAGAATGTGATCATGTATTCTTATTGGCAGTTTATGTTGTGATGAAGACAGAATCTAATACTTACTTTGACCAACAATAGTATTAGATGGTGGAATAATATCTCATTATAATTGTTTGATCCAATGCAAATTCATAAAGGTCATGTTTGCTGTGAGATCTCATTACCTTGTGCCCAAAGGGAATGTCCATCTGGGTGTGAGTGTGGCAGGGTGCTGGGAAAGCTGTAGCTTGTAGGCTATCGTGGTTCTTACCACCTCTGCCTTCACTCCAAAAATCATGTACACAAACAGTCCTCGGTTAATTCTTTAGGGTAGTATTGTAGCTGTACTGATCCTCCAGAACAACACAGATCCATCAGAAAACAGTATTACAGCTCCTTGATTTAGTCCAAGTTAATGTAACTTAATAAAAACTATTTCCATTAGAGAATGATGTGTTGAAAAACTAAACTTTCTTGAATTTCTAAAAATTTCAGTTATCACTCCAAGCTTTTTCATCTCCAGTTTATCTCCCAGAAATGTTATTTCGTGAAAATTTGCATCTACATTTCCAACTTTTAATTTTGTTTTAAATTTGGATTTATTATTTAGTTATATATTACATGGCATATCAATAATTTATAACATCTATCATCATTCAGTTCCAATTTTCACTTTTCATTTTTAAAATCGTCCAAGCCAGCTGCTACTTGAACACACGTTGCAATATTTTATCTAATGTTCTAGGTCAAACTGTCCCCTGTTTGTATTGTAATGAAACGGTTTGACACGTTAACGCTGTGAGTTAAAAAGGAAAGTGATCACTTAGCTGTTAGTAGGGAGCCAGGCATTTTCATTTCCCTCCTGTTAGCTGGAGTCTTGTTCTTGACCCTGAAAGCCTCTGATCCCCTAATTAATAAGACAAGTGCTCATATTCTTTTCCAGATCAAAGTATCATCTGCTTCTGTCGTGAACAATTTGATGTGTTGACACTTTGAAATAGAAAACAAGATGAGATGTTGTAATCTGCACTAAGTAGCAGCTGCTAATGTAAAAATAACAGAATAGTTAGAAGTTGGATGTCATAATGTGTCACAACATGACCTGTTCTGTCATGCAGTACGTGCTACTGTTATTGACAGGAGATGTAAAATGTGAAAGTGTAAAATAAAAACAAGCTTTAATATTTTTAATTTCTTTTAAAAAAAAATTTTCCTTACTCATTCTAATTCAAAGTGAAAGAAATCTTTGCTGCCCCTTACCATCTCCTGCTGCCCTGAGAACACAACTGACCTTTTATTGTTTCCCTAGCCAGCTAATATCACCAGAAACATAATTCTGGCCCCAGGAGAAATTGGGGTAAGTTGAGCACTTATGGCTAGATTCCATCTCAGAGCCCAGGTAGCATAAGACCAAAGGAGCAGAATGACACTTTACTGCCATCTCTCCTCATTACACAGCTCTAACAAATGTAAATGATTGAGCCCATAAATTGCAGAAATAACCGTTGAGACTTACTATCTACCCTTCCTCTACTCCAGACGAGAATCCTGGATCAGTGAAAGGAAAGCAGTTGATAGCAGCCATTACTAATTTAATACCTACTCATTAACAACTCTCTCAGTAAAACCAGGGGAAAATGTTTGGAGGAAAGAGTGTCAGTTCTAATTGGGTAAATTATGATCTTGATAAGAATAAACTGAGCTTCTACAAAAAGGAGTACTTATTAACCAACAAAGTTATATCTTAGAAAATAGAAGGTACAAGAATTAATGAAGATTGCCGGAGGTTAAGCTAAATTGGCCCACAGAAAGGGAGTTAAACAATAGTGTAACAACAAAAATGAGAACAAGGAAAGAGGAAATGTGCTACCATCCTAAGAATGGCATAGAGATCAAGGATAATCTGTATTAGGTCCAAAAGTGTGTAATTTTTGTTTTTCTACCAGCACTGAGAAATGATGATGTTAACTATGAGGAAAAGGGTTAAGAGAACTGAAGATATGGAAATGGAGTATATCACTGCTGTTGAGTAAGTTATTCTGCTCAAATTGGGATAATGGTAGCCTCCATCGCAAAATTCCAAAAGAGCTCTTAACTAAAATTGCAGAAATGTTAGTAAAGTTCTTTAATAAATCCTATGAGGTTCTGTGTGATATGATTTGACAATTAGCTGAGGCAGCACCTACATTTAGAAAACAAACAAACAAACAAACAAAAAGTAATTATGACAGTTATACACCAGTTAGTATTTATTTTGAGTCTTCAGAGTAAATTTGGAAGGAAAATATTTAAAGCAAGAATCTATCAATAGTAGCTTGAAGAACATTGTTCACTCAAGTAAATTCATGCAAGAATTCTTAGATACAATACTGATTGTTTAGACAAGGAAACTTGTTATATATAAGCTGACAAAAAAGTAGAGTTTCTGATCTAGTACCATGTGGAAAATTATTAATTAAAAAGATGGAGCATGCATATGCTGTTATTTTACAACAGGCACGAGCTTAATATAGGAAATCCTGCTTGCTATTAACTGGGTTCACCTAGCATCTCTTGTTTGGAAGGATGGGCAAGTTGAGCTCCATCTGCAAAATATCATGCACCCATGAAGGTGGTGAGAGATTACTCAAAGGCAATAAGGAACTAGTTAGCAGGAAGGCAACAGCAAACAACTTTTAAAGGAGTAGTGTTGAGGTCCAAGGATTTCTACTGTGCAGTTTCTACCTAGTTTCTCACCAGCTGGTGCTGAACCAGTTTTCTTTAATGTAACTAGTAACATTTGGTATGGAGAACAGAAGTGTACTAATGAAATAGCTTGATGCTGCAGAGCTAGGAGGTGTTATTAATATAAAGTAAGTTCAGGCTGTCTTGCAGAATGATTGGAATGGCCTCAAGTACTGGGGAAAAAGAAAACAACAGTGGGTAACATTCCGTGGTACAAAGAATTTTTACTATTAGCTGGATCATACCAGTGGACAGGCGGACAGATAATATGGGATGGTGGCTGTGAGCAAAAGGAATGCAAGAACATGTCAGGTGAAGTGTTTCCATTGGAGTTAGGTAGCACTGTTAGCAGAGCATGCATGAGAGATGGGGTTGGAAAGACTGAGGGACTGGAGAGCCTACTGACTGAGACATAACAGAAGAAGTTATGTTTAGCCCACATAATGAAGGAAATGTATATTCTGTCTGTAATATATATAGGCGGAAATATAAATGCTCTCTATATAAGTGCATGAGAAGAAAAAAACATCAGTAAGACAATCACATTATTAAGTTTTGCTACTCAGGTTCATTGAACGCTTTTTTCTTTCTGTTGGCTGCAGAAAAACATTGTGAAAGTCATCTTTCGTCCGTAGGGAGTCTGACAACATACACATTCTACATTTTTTTAATCAGTAATTTTCCATGTGGCACCACATCAGAAGCTTTACATCTGTGTCAGCTTACATGTAACAAGTTTCAATTTAGATTAGAGTTTAGGGTGCTTGTATTTGCCCTAGGGGAGTTAGGAAAGGGTAAAAACTCTCTTTTCCTTTGCTTTAGTTTGCACATAGGATTGTGCTTCAAATATTTTCAAATAAAAGCAACAACAATGAGATCAATAATGGCATTTTCTTATTCAAGATATGGCTATTTTATGTTTGATATGTAGCAATTAACTTTTAGATCTAATTTAATTTGAAAATACAGATCTTCTACAAGCAACTATTAAAATGCAAAATGGGAAAAGTGAGGAAACAAGGGCTTTCTTTTGCCAGAAATTGGACGGGGAGGCAGAGAAGAGAGAAGGATCTATCCACATTAAACCATATATGAAAGCTTTAGAATTTGTGGTCAAACAAAAGTTCTGAGAAGGAGACCATATCCAAATACCGTTTCTGAGTTAAACAGAAACTTCATTGAGAGCATCCCATATACCAAAGTGGTGACCAACTTCACCACTAAGTGGGTCTTTTTAAGGAAAACCTCCACCGGAGGAATCTGAGTGTAATTCTTTTTGTTGTCAATGCTCCTTCTTTCCCCTACTTTCAAAAAAATATTAATAATCAAAACTGATACATTTCTGTGAGAATTTCTGATTTCCACATTGTGACGTTTTCCAAAGGAATAATATTTTGTTTAAAAGTTTCCAAAAAGCTATTGTTATTACTGGAGGTGAGGTCATATAGGACTTCTGCCATGTGCACCGTGGATGGATTTCAATATACATTAATAGAAGTCTTCAAATATTTTATAGTTGTGCAAGTGCCATTGTTTTAGTTAGCAGTTAGCATAACATTGTTATGTGTGTTGTTCTGCTTTCCTCCTCCTAGGAAGGGTACTTCAGTCATCTGTTTGTGTTTACCACTCTTTAGGCTGTGAATGATGGCCCGTTTTGTTGCATGGTAGCAAACCGTGCACCAAAACACCTGTGCTGGAATTTTCATTGGTCTCATTTAGCTCCCTAGTATCAACTCACTATGTGCTAGTCCGGTTAGCAAATGCCTTATTTTCTTCCCTTGAGATTTTTTAGCTGTTTTTTGGTATTGCTTTCTTTTTTAATTTTTAATCCAGAGCACCTGAATCTGCTGTTACTTTTGCTGGTGCAAGTCAGATGAGAACCTAGTCAAAACAGTACAGTTTGTCAGATGAAAATGGACATAAATAAGAGTCTTCAGACTCCAATGCCTTCTGACTTTTGTCCTGAAAAGTGAGTGGAACATGAGGTGTATTTTTTATGATAGTTCTCCAAAGAGACTAGCCGTTAATCTCCCTGTGAGTAGGTGTGTCAGCTGCAAACATTTCCTTCCAGTCTCCCATTTCAATCACACTTCACAGTACACTGAAAATTGGCAAGGATGTTAATTATTGGCCTCTAGAACAAACCACCTACTTTGATTCAAGCATGTTTTCCAATTTTTAAGAATGTTGTTTCACCTACAGTACAGTATAATTATAGAAAATAGCTTGGTTTGGCTGACATACCTGTGTTCTGTGCGTTCTGCTTGCAAGGCAGCAAGCAGCACCAGGCAAGCAGCTCACCTGCAGAGGATTTTAACCTCTTGCTGGCAGAGTTAGGGCTTGCCAGCATCCAGTACATTGTTTTCGATATCAGAAGCTCTATACTACTGTCACTTGGAGGTTAAACATTAACACTTTTTGCCTTTCAAGCTGCAGGAATTCTCTATATAGTAAGAGAGTTTGTTTTTATTCTCCAGGGAGCCCTCTGTTAAAATTTTATGGATGTCTGTTACAGGAGCAGCTGCAGCAGTGGGTCCTGAACCCCAGTGACACAAAGCCCTGGGCACAGCATGACCCTCTGAGCGGCACAGTGCTGACTGGCTGTGTGGCTGCATTTGCGCAGAGCAGTGCTCAGTAAAATCTGCCAGGAGTCAGCCATGTATCCAGGACATGATTAATCAGCCAGCAGAATAAATTGTCTATAGATGACTGGGAGTTGACAGTAAACAGTAAAACACCTGCCTTGAAGACTTACAGTCTTAATAGACAAGCAGGAAACAGAAGCAAGCATGAGCCCTGTTTCCAGAGAGAGACTGTGAGGCACAGACTGAGTTGCTGATGATTATGAGTGAGTCTGGCAGAGCTCAGAGCTGAACTCTCTGCCATTCCCTTCATGTGCTCATAGCTCATGTAACAAGTCTTTAATTTACCAAGAAACTGTTCCGCAATGCTGTCCTGAGAAGTTGGCAGAATTCACCGCAGCATTTCTCTCACACGTACCTCTTGGTTTGAGGCTCTACAATTTGTACAACTAATAACTTACACCATGAATTAGAAACATTGGAAACCAGCCCAATGCTCAGGCTCGTGTGTCAAGGAATTGCTGTGCAAGCCCAGTCTTATTTGTTGTTACAACAATTAATCATCCACTGATTATCAGGTAATTTATATGGTATCTGGGCCCTCAAGGGAGTTCTGCAGTGCTATTGAAATTGGACATTTTAAAATTAATGGTGATTAAGCTGTAAAGCCTTATTAAATATGCACGAGTGCTATTTCTCCTTCCTCCTCGCTGCCCGTAGCGCCATGTTGGGGCTGGCTGCCTTCCTGACCTACCAGCCATGCACTGCAGTCTCCACCATGGCTGTGAGTCACAGTCTGCTCAGCTCCGCACCAACAAACAAAGGCAGGGGAACATCCGGGACGATGCACAGGTGGGAGATGGCAGTGGCTGCTCAGGGAGTCCCTCGCCCCACCATAAACCAGGTTCTGGGTGGGAATGCAGCCAGCTCCTGGAGCAATCCAGCACTGCCAGTCTCAGCAGACTTCACCGGTAACGTCAGGTGGCTCTTAGGACAGGAGCTGCAACATGGCCACATGCTGACCAAGAGGTGCACATCAGTAGCTGAAGATTGAGTGCTTTGTTTCACTCACCACTACAAAATGTTGCTTACAGAATTTTGCAGTAGGAATGTTATATAACTACGACGTGTTTCTTGTGAAACACTTGGCTCATCTGAGTATGGCTAACCTTACCCATTCAAAAAGTTTACTATGTATGCAAGGGAAACCCTTCAAAACACCATCCTGCTGTGAAAAGGAATTAGTAACGATTACAATGCTACAAGAAATAAATATTTTTCCTAAAAATTCCACAGGCGGTGTTACGGAATAGTATAACTAAGTACATGTCTTACAATAAAACATGGCTGAAATGAATGCATAAAAGATTGCAATGTTTTCAAACAGACATGGATATTCTGAATAAGTTGTTTATCCTTTGCTTACCATTCTGCAGGCAGAATTGATAGCCCTGCAACAAGAAAAAGAAGCCACTCTTCAGCAGTGCAGAAAGTTAGAAGAAGAAATCCAGAGATTGTGCATACATTACAGGTAAAATAATTAATACCAAAATAAATCAGTGACTCATAGGGGAAATTTTCTGTATGGTGTCTGACTCTAAGTAAGGAAATAGCTTTATCAAATACGTATTTGTTGGAAATGTGAATACATCAATGAATCAAAGCTGCATTTCTGCTTTGCTGCTCACCAACCACCTCTTTGAAATAGAAGTCCTTCTCTTGTAGCCTAAATATTGTATTAGTTTCTTCTAAGAGAAGGGGAAGGTTGCTGGCAGTTAATTCTCATAAGAATGAAAAACCTGTCTAATAATGATTCATTCGCTTAAAAATACCAGGGTAAAAGAACCAGTACTCATAAACACTTATTTCTTCCCCTGGTTGCACATACATACATAAGCTTATCAACATAGATTTTAAAATAATCAGTAATTGTTAAAGCCTGTTTCTGTTCTAACTCCCAACATAATGTATGTGTTTTAATTCCTTATGTTCTGTAGCAGTACATAGAATAAGAGAAATAGCCATTCTCTCATTAATTTTGGTGGGCTGCGCTGAACATTTGCATGGATCAGTGGATGGTAATCCCTAAGGAAGAGCTCTGTGTGGTCCAGTGAAGGAGTTAGGTTGTTTTATGGAGTGATGTTGGGTTACAGCTCTCATTTTATCCTGACTTCCTATGTGAGAGAGGATACAGAGCTGCCAGCAGGTTAGAGGCAGGAGAATTGGCATCAACACAGCAGAAAATTGTGAATCTGAAGGCTGAATGTCTGTGATGAGGGATGTGGGCTGCAGAGGTAAATAATAAATGTAGTGTGAATATTACGTTCATTGGAAATAAAGGGAACTAGTTAGTTATAACTAAAAAAAAAATGTAGTTGCAGAACTGTGTGTGTTTTCAGCATTTCAGCATTTACAAGTGAAAAATACTCGGGTTTCCAGAGGTTTTTAGAGTTTCCCCTTCTCATTAAGTTTATTAAAACCTTAGATGGAAGTTTCAAAAACAACTTCTGTTCCTAAATCTCACAGGCATTTATTTAAAACCTGTTAATAGTGAATAGAAACCCCAAGCAATTTGTGATTATTGCTTTTAATGAATTTGGTCAGCATTTAGTGTGTGCACAAATTATGGTATGATTTACCGAGCTAGAAAGAATTTACTGTAGTGCCCTTATTACTCACTTAAATGGGATTTGTAGAATAATTTTTAAAGAGAAATACAATTTTTATATTGATATTTCAGAAATAAAGACTTAGCTTGTGTTGATCTGCATATTGTAGGGGATTTTTCATTGACTTTTGAGTTTGACTGTTGAGATAGTCTCAGGCTTGCTCTATTATATTTAATAAGTGCAGTAGACAGCAGCTGCAATTTACTCTTGTAAATAACTTAAATCTCAGAAAATAATGACTTGCAGGAATCACCATTAGAATGTAGCATGTTAATAACTTTTGGCCCTTACTTTGAACAGGCAAAATTTCATTGTAAATTTGATTATGATCTTCTACAAGATTTACTTACAAGTTCTGACAGTAGTCACCTGAATATCCTTTGGGGCAAGAATGTTTTTTCATTACTTAGTTATTCAAGCTACATGATAATTCAGAACATCAAAAATTATTTTCTCTCTTTTGTCGCTGTCCTTAGAGAGTCACTGCGTAGCTCTCATACCAAATTAGACAGATGAAGAAAAGAGTATATGGCATGTGTGTGAAAAATCATATCAGACCAATAAGGGATTGGTCACAAAAACCATAAATAGCAATGCATTTTCTCAGGCCATCTCAAATAAGTGAAAATTTACTCTCTGTTTCATATATTGGTCATTTCCAATAATGGACTTGATAGGAAGTTCAGAGTAAGCTGGTCTGATGAAGTAGAAAATGACTGCTAGCTTGAAGAGAAGTTTCAAGAAGGATAGGAGCAGGATTTGCAAGATCCAAATTAAAATGAAAATGAACTTTGGGAGAATACATCATGAAACACTGATTTTCATATGAATTTTGACTTTTTTTAAGAGAGTCCCAGAACTATTACAATCTTCTTTAAAGAGAAAGATAAAGAAAAATGAGGGAAAAGGCGGAGGGATCTAATTCAGATAGAGAAGGGAGAGGAAGAGGAAGTTGGCTCACAATAAAGTTGGGCAAGTTCACCACTTCTGTTTACTCCTTCTATATTGTTCCTATGTCATGTCTCAAAAGGAAAGTTGAATTTTCTGGAAAGTAACCTGAAAATGCTTATCAGAAATGAAAATTTGCATAACAGTTAGGAACTGTATAGAGTTTCTAGCTTACTAGGGTAATTGTTTCACCACAATGCTCTTTAAGCTAGGGATTAATGCAAATCATAGATCATCAGTGACCGAAAGAGGCTATACCAAATAATCAGTTTTGAACTGTGTGGGAGTGTTAATCCCACTGCCACTTTCTCACATATTTCTGTTGTTTGAATGTCATCATAAGTATTTCATTTGCATAGTTTTCAGTTATGGACTACCCATTTCTATAATCAGTTTCCTTCTATTTCAGTAATGCTTCAGAAGTGTACTTCTGCACATAAAATGCTGGCATAGACATATGCTGTTGCATACTGATTATTCACATATTAGATACAACAGTATGACTGTGAATGAGGACTATATTTCTATATAGGGAAGTACATATATGTTTTTCCAAATTTGAAGAAAAAAACAAAACTAAAATACTTAACTGAAAAGCTCTTGGACCGGGAGTTTTCATAGGTAAATAATTTGAACAGATTATAACTAGTAGAGCAAAATGATGTCTCTAAGATTCAACCTCCATTGCCAAGAAAGGTGAGAGAGCAAAATATAAATACAGGACTATCTCTGCTTAAAAGTATGTTTTCGTAGGTTTCATGTTGGGGTCAGATGTAGTGTTGCTCAGTTCAGAAAAACTGTAATTTTTTGCTCCACAGCTGTGTAAGAAATGCACACTTGTGTTTACGCACCTGTGAATGAAACTGCTGAAGAAAATAATGCTTATGTCCAGCAATAGGAGTTAATTAGGGCTGTAAGGTAAAATTTAGGAATGCTATTAGTAAGTGTGAGTAGTTATTTCAATGATAGGTATGAGTTTCATGTGTGATTTAATCAAGCACTTAAAAGCCTTATATTTGCCAAGTCTAATGTTCACAGGGGAGGAGGGACAGGAAGAACTTTGGAAAAAATATTTACCCAGAGGTTCTTCCAGTTTGCTGTTGAAATGTGTAAGATGCAGTAATAGCTACAGGCTGGAAGTTACGATAGGAAGAAACTTACATTTATTGCAGCAAGTTTCCTATTGAACAGACTTGCAATGTTAAAATGAAATCATAATTTGTCTCGTGAAGAACTGAAGTTTTAAGGGTAGATGCATGTCACAGTCTCAGGAGTTGCATGTTGAAGGGTAATTAGAATTGATTAGGTAGAGCCAGCATGAAAGAAAGCTATTTGTATTTTACAATTATGTGACAATTTTCGATAATGAGATAGAAGTCGAACTTCAGTGAGATCCCTTGTAATAGTGAATAGTATGATCTGAAATAAATATTTTTAGAATCAGGCATTCAGTCAATATGGGCAGCTTCTCTTGCTACCTAACCAGTTGTATCACTTTTAAAAGTTATAAACTATTGAAGAGATTTAATAAGATTTCAATCCAAAAGCTGCTGGTGCTTCTGCTGCTTCAGTTAACCTAGAATTCATGGTTAAAGCAGCACAATTAAGCAGCTGAAAGAACAATTGATTTTGCAGAGGTATGTATATTTTTCCCACAAAGCGTGTCGTAAACTGATGTGCGGGTTGATCTTTTTAAAGATGGAAATTGATAGAGTTGAAAGAGAATTGAGACTTTTTTATGATTTCCTCAAATGAAAGACATGTAAACACAAACTCAATTTTCATTTTAATTACAGAAATAAATCAACATGTAACAGGAGAAATAGATGAAGAAGGATGCTTTGCAAGGCAATATCTGCACTTCTGGGAAAAAAAAAAAAGGCTGTATTCTATTCTAGTTCTGAATACAATGGTACATGTTCAATTTACTTCCATTCTGTAGATTCCTGGCCATTGTAATGGATTATAATACTTAAATGATACCATTTTAGAATCAAAGAATCATAGAATGGCCTGGGTTGAAAAGGACCTCAAAGATCATCTAGTTTCAACCCCTCCTGCTATGTGCAGGGTTGCCAACCACTAGACCAGGCTGCCCAGAGCCACATCCAGCGTGGCCTTGAATGCCTCCAGGGACGGGGCATCCACAACCTCTCTTTAGCACTGCTCCATGTGTTCTGCAAATGGATAGTTAGTGACATAATAATTACTATTACACTGTCTTCTTGTTCTGGTAATAAGGTCTGTTATAAGCTATAAAATATTCTACCTAACACCAATAATCATCCTTTTATATTCAGCATTCAGCTTCACAGGCACTGTAGTGGCAAGTCAGAATACAACTTCCTATTTAGTCTCCTGTTCTCCAAATAACCTCTGCTCAAATATTTCAGCCTCTTTGTTTTGCCACCTCTGTCTTTTTCAGAGATTTCTCTAGGCCAGATTTATCTCATGCTTACAGGATGTGTAGCAGGAGATGGGG
Organism: Pavo muticus; assembly: GCA_016647715.1. NCBI lineage: Eukaryota > Metazoa > Chordata > Aves > Galliformes > Phasianidae > Pavo > Pavo muticus. Next base: position 69,009 of record JACDJE010000319.1, on the reverse strand, counting down.
CTGCTCTACTGCCCAGCTTCCCAGTCCAAATGAACTGGAACCCATTCACTCTGGGATGAGTGAGGCTGCAGCCGTTAGCTCAGAGCAGTGATCTCAGTTCTTCCTCTGCAGCTGAAGCAGGATACCTTGAGCACCTGCCACTGCAGCTTACCTCGAAGAACTGCTCTTTTCATTGCTACTTTTCATCTCACTTTTTCGGTTACATTCATTGACTCATTTTCCTGCTCTTTTCAACCTGTCTGCTCAGTGTTACTCTGGCACTGTAGTCTCAGTGTTAGTTGATTCAGACATATCATAATGTGGCTAGCTACAGTCATTAAGAAGAGTGTTGTTTTTGCAGAGCAATTTTGAGATCAGAGAAGATGACAGTTGTGTTTTCAGTATTCTGTGTGCAGCAATAACTTCCATTTATCCAGGAGTTTCAGACATCTGTCTTCAAATGTAAATCTTGAGCTAAACAAATTTCCTACTTCCAAGAGGAGAGATTATTTTTTATACCAGAGATGAGATGCTTGCATGCATTGTACAGTGAGAGACAGTATGGTATGTCTTCTTGTGAGAAGAAACCTAACTCTCTGCAATGTGATATGGCTCAACATACAGAAAACAGTGTCTCTGTAAGGGAACACTAAGCTTTTGTTTGTCTTTTGTTACTTCAGAAAAAACCAAACTCACGTACTACCCAAGCTGTATTTTTTAGTTTATTCTCTACAAAGTCCCACTGATTTCAGTGGGAGATTTGGACATGCACTGAATGATGATTTAGCTTTGTTTTTCTGTGTGTGTATTCTTCCTGTTTATTGAACTTGAGTTCTGAAACTGGTTGAGAATGTTTTTTTTTTTTTTTCTGTATTACTTTTATCAGATTGGTTAAAATCCCGCCTTCTCTGAGCAACCTGTGGGGCTTTCATAGAATTTTAGTCAATCTGTGGGGGCTAGAGGAGCTAACACCCTGGTATTTATGAGCTGGAATTTAGACTGTGTGAACTGTGGGCTCAAGTTCCTGCTATGTTATTGTACCGCTTTCCAGCAGAGTGCTGCAGCCCCCGAAGTATTGCTCTTTGGGACTGGTGTGTTCTTTCTCACTTTACAAGCAAATTCCCACTGATAAACCGCTATTTTTTTCTTTCTCTGTGTCTCCTTATTTTGTGTGCTGTCATAGTTCTTGTTAGTGGTACAGGAAATAAAACTCCCAGGTTTAGAGGGCTGTTTCACAAACTGGATCAGATAGCTGAAGAGAGGAAAGTGGATCAGTTGGCTGCTCTGCTTTGACAAAGCAGTTGTGTAAAGTGTTACCAAGGCGGCTGAGATGGCTATAACCTGCAGTGTCTAGGTGCAGGTGAGCAGATGACAGAGTCCTGCTTTGTTATCCATATGTATTTCACATTTTATTGGGTTTATTGTCCTCTTCCCCTCACCCTATCCTCAGACTTCATGTTCTCTAGCCTGCAATTGGTTATTCTTTCCTTTTGTAGTTGCTTCATTTTCTAGCAATGATTGCCAGATAGACTGACTTTAATAATCAGTAGATAGGGAGTTCCTTGGGAATGTGGCAGACCAGATCCTCATGCATACTCCAGTTAACACTTGACCGTTTGCCCAGAATAGAAATGGTAAAGAGAGACTCCAGAATGGATCATAAGCTTGGTGTTTACAGCACCTATATGGCAGGCAATGAAAAAGCAGAGCAGTGTCTAAGCCTGTTTGGAAAGATGGTGTTTTTCTTTTTTTGCCTCCCAGTGGAATATTTTAGCCATCAGCATGCTCTCTCATTCATTCAGACACACACGCACGCACACAGAAAGGTTTTGAAAGTTTCTCTTTTTTCCCTGACATGATTTTGAAGATTTTCCCATCCCTGGGAAAAGAAGTTGCAGCATGGAAAAATAATTTCCTTCTCAGCTTTCATGATTTATAAAAATGGAGAGGGAGAGGAAGCACTGCACTGCCACAGATCCCTGCTGCTGGTGGAACAAGCTAGCCCATGCCATCCCTGCAGCCAGCCCTGGTGTGGATGTCGAACATTCGCATTGCCTTGTGCTGCTGTTGACTCAGTCGCGGATTGGTCTGACCTACATTTAATGAAAACTTCGTGCCTAATGTTTCCACTGGCTGGCTCTTGGCCTTCAGATGTGCTTTGCCAATAGGAAACACTAAGCAGCAAATCTGAGGAGGAATGTGGGCAGCATGAGTATGGACTGAAGTGCTTCACATGCTCTCTGATGCAGTTTTAACTCGTACTGTGCCCTGGGCTGAGTCTGCTACTGCTTCTGTCAGTGAGTGTGTTATACTGGCAAACTTTCTCCTGTTTTTTAAATTTGTTGTGGACTGATCAGGCCCATGTTTGTGCCAAAAACATTAAAGCTAGAAGCACTGCACAGTGGATTATGGTGTATTTCATCAGACTTGCACAGACTTCTTCCTATCGACTTCTGTGGCGTAACTTGAACTGAAAGAACAATTACTTTGTCAGTTTTGCTATGATAGACTTTTTCAGATGACTTTCTGCTCTTCTCTAAGAGCACAGATTTGCTTGACAGAAAGGAATTCCTTGCCAGTGGACGCTGCCATGGTCCTGTGACTCTGTATGCACCGCGCAGCTGACTTTCTGTTAACAGCTCTTCTTGATTCAGACTGATTCTCTTCCCCCTCTGTTTCACCTGGGTTCTCTGTGGTTTTCTGCTCTAACCTTCTTGGTTTCGCAGTGAGCTGAAAAGTCTAAGAAGTGTAATTTCGTTCTGTGCTTTTTGGAATAAGTGCATAGCTAGCGGTTTCTAGGAATTGTTTTTCAAATTTGTTAAAGCTTAATAAAGTGGAATTGCTGGAAGGCAGGTTTAAAGACTCTGGAATAACTGCCTGCAAGCAACCAGCTGATAGTTTGGAGCTAATTGTTAATACAAAATATACTACTGTAGACATGCTTGTAAAAATTAGGGTATTGAGTTCAGTGAAGTTAATATCAATTCTGTGTTAATCAGAAGTATACACTGCAAGTATATACTTGAAAAAGAATGTTCAAAAAGCTACACAGAGCATTTGTAGGATTGTGAAATCTTTTCCTTGATAGAAAGGGTGTGTGACTAGAGGCTAAATGTTCTGATTGTGCAATTTAAACACTGGGTGAATATTGATGAATCACATCACTAATCAGAATCACAAAACGGTTTAGGTTGGAAGGGACCTTTAAAGACCATCTAGTCCAACTCTCTAATTTCTTCAGCTGCTTTATTTGTACAAAACAAAGTATTACCATTTTCTGTCATACTTTTAGAGATGTATAGTCTATCAAAAAGTGCTCTTATTTTGAAGTCAGAGAAAGAAAACAGACACAGGATTAAAAAAAAAAAGAGCCTTCTCTAAAGCAAGAAATACAGAAAAGCTGTGTAGTAAGAGCTGTTTGGAAGACAAATTTTCCCATGAAAAGTTCAGAAGAAAATCCAAAACTACAACAAAGAGAATTCAACTTGCCCTGCAAATAGTGTATTAAAGGGAATTTCTTTTGTTATGAATGTGGTATTTAGAAATAAAGTCATAGCATTGTCAGAAGGACTTTAAATGCCATTTATTTTCTGTTGATTTTTCACAGGACATGTTTTTATGCTAAAATGTCAATTCAGTGAGGAAAAAAAGATCATTTTGACTTGTGTTCTGGTTCAGTTCTCTTCTGTTGAAGAGCTGAAACAAAATAGTATTTAAAGTTGAAATCTGAAGGTGAAAGGAAAACTTTCTCTCAGAAATTTGCCACAGGAAGCCAACATATTTTTTTCACTGGAATTTACCTCTTCCAATAGAAAAACATTTGTTTGTTGAGAAGACTTTCCACATGAAAAATTTTCAGGCAGTACTAGACATAACATTACTTCTTGGGCTTAGCCCTGCTCCCGGTTGAGTCAGTGGAAAACTTCACTTAGGAAACAAGTCAGAATTCAGGTGTGAAAAGAAGCACTCTCTCTGCCTGTCGCAGAATGGGAGCTACAGGACTGCTCACCTGTAATGCTGAGAAGTTGAGAGCAAGATATTGTTTCTATTCAGCTGCTTTTTTTTTTTTTTTTTTTTTTTTTAAGTTAGAGGTTTTGTTAAGTTGCTACCTGCTTGTCTTGCTGATGCCTTTCCCTGGAAGGTGTCCTGTTTTTACACTCCATCCACAAGCTGCTTTGCTAACTTATGAGACGGAGGTCTGTGTTTTGAAAGTGGAAGGCTTTTAATACTGTGTCCAAAATTACATAATGATGTGTTGCTCATCCAGTACAGATAATTCTTCCAACACAGGTGTGATGGTTGTCATTTTTAATTGTAGGGATAGGGATGGACTTCATGATTTCAGTCAGTTTTCCAGTGAAGAAATGGCCCTGCTGGGATTTGCACAATTCTAAGCCTTTGAAATATTTGAATAAAATACAATATAGTCATTATGCTTTTCATTTCGAAGCTGCAGTTCATACTGTCATGAGAGGAAGGAAAACTGGCCCAGAACACATTGATAGTGTTTTCCACCACCATCAAGAACATATGTATGCAGTGGTGCAGCATCACTGTCTCCTGGCAGAGGGGCTTATCTGGCTGTGAGCTAGGCAAGAAGAGCCACACAAGGGCACAAGGAGGAAGTTAGGCCAAGCGTAGAGTCAGCATCCAAGTGACTTTACATTTCCTCCCCTACCGGAGACACTTCATATCTTGTTTTTATCTTCCCTTCACCTGTACTATACCAGTGACACAGATTGGAGCATGACCACCCAGAAGCGTATTCACTGGCAACGCAGATGTGGTGGTTAGCAGTGACATAGAAGCAGCAGCAAGCACTAATAGGTGAGAGACTATAAGCTGCTGAAGAAGAATGTCTTGTCATACTGCAGCCTGAAAAATCCCAGGGATGAGCACATAGGCTCTGCTCTCACATCTGCAGTTGAAAACTTTGCTGCCTTTAGCTAACATAATTGAACTTAATTTTTAAGTTGCAGTGGGTTTGAACGCCTGTTTGGGGATCACAAAGAAATTTTTTTCACTGAACCCTCAGGCTTGATAGGGGCTTTGTTTCAGTTAGTGGAGTGAAGAATGGGAAATTAAGAAACAAAGCCCCTATCAAGCCTGAGGGTGCAGTGAATAAAGCTAGTACAAACGCTGCTGAAGTGAGACATACAGTATTTCAGTATGTGGTAACACCATGTTCTTTTGGTACCTGGTGACTTGTGTCCTAAGGGAGTAAAAGAATCTAATCTCAGCATGTCCTGTAATCTCAAGGTGCAACCCAATGGGACTCTTCATAATTAAATCAAATGAAGTCATGGACTGCCACACGGAACCCACCTCTGTGTCTATTCTGTCTTCAGGAGAGGCATTTTATGCAGTCTTACCACATATCAGTTCTGCTTTCATATTTGAAAGAAATTTCTTGGCTCTGATAATTTCAAGATTTTTGATTTATGCTTGATGTTTTTGCTTCTGAGCTTGTGGAGTTCGCAGCATGTATCTGTGCCAATTGGTAGACACCAGTGTGAAAAAATTGGTCACCACAAAGTAGGCTATGAGGTGCCCAGATTGTTTTAAGAATCTGTGTAGGAAATAAGGTAATTGTGCAAAATGTTTGCAAATACTATCATGAAAACTGTAACTGTAAAGGAGCTCTCTCTTTCCGTGTAAATTTGTATTCAGTGCTGGCCAGACTAGACTACTGTGTGAAAATAGTACCTGCCCAAAAGCCAACAGACAATACTGTAAATACAGTAGTTTATTTGGGATTTGCTTCCCTCCTGAATCTTTTTTTCAAAACAAAGGAGGAAAGTAGTGAAAGAAGAAAGAGTGCTTGTATGTGATTTTTTTTATCATTTATTTATTAGGTATTTGTTTTGGTGCTTGAGGCACCAATTAAATGACAACACCAATGCTTGGCCATTTGGATCTGTTCTGTTTTATTTGTAAAACCTTGTGAGCTGGTCTAGCATTGTCTGCAGGATACCTTCAGCATGCCATAACCAAGATACTAACTCATTAAGCAAATTTTCTACTGCTTCTAGAAGTCAGTAATATTATTTACAGCATCTCTGAGTCTTGTCAGTGCTTGTAAATTATGAATGTGCCGTAGATGGTTTGGTGCTTCAGTGCAGTCGGGTTTTTTCTATTGTCTGCAGCAGGGTTATGAGAGAGAGCAACCGGGGGCTTGTGCAAACGCAAAGTGTCTGTAACCTCTGCATATGTATGTCAGGTCAGAAGCAATAAATGTCTGTTCAATAAGGTATTAACAAGTCCAAGCCTTCTGTTTCTTTTTTTTTTTTCTCCCTCCAATAAAGACCCCCCTCACAATTTGTAAACTTCTGAACTTAAAGTGTTCTTGCCTCATAGACTCTTTCTACTCGAATCATGAAATCTGAAGATACACTTCTTTTCCCAGTCTCTCAAAAATCCCTCAAGATTTAGCCCACTGCTGGCTAAAAGAGGATTTTTATTTTTTTTTAAGAGTCAGTTTTTACATACACCAACGGAAGCAAAGCAAGTCTCAGTGATCTCATTAGCTTCACTGTGATCCCATTAGTCAGATTGTTCAGTCTGTCTTCTTTCACCTTGGGAACAGTTCTCACATTCCTTTTGTCAGTACTTGATGGGGCTGGTGACTGAAGTTCTACCCCTAGACACACCATAGTTACTCGGAGAATGTCATACTCCATTTTGCATTCCCATATTCTCTCTCTGAAGATTTTTCTCTGCTTCAGCTTTAACAGCCAGAGATTTTTTTTCTTGTCGTAAGTACAGGCAAGGTGTTACTGTCTTTTGTAACCGTACAGCAGATTTTGGATTCTGATTATTTTATCGGGCTGCTATTTATTTTTTCCATTTGTTGTAAAATACTTGCTTTGTGTTTCCCAAAGCTTTTGCCCATCTAAACAAACCCATCATATACATACTCTTAGAAATAACTTCTGAACTGAGTCATTTTCTTGCTGGAAAACATACAGTTGTAGGCATAGTTTTTTCTTCTTCGAAATTTGTATGAACTTCTTTTTCTCGGCCAAAACTAAGAACTCGTTTTCCCTACAGTAGGTCACAGAAGACAAGAGAACGTACCAAAAGCTCTTTCTCTTGATGTCTCCCTTTCTGGAGTTCCTTAAAAACAGATACAGTTACTCTGGACTCATAGTATTTCGTGTTCTGGCGTGGTCCTGATACTTTCTATTATTAATTGTTTGTGCCTCCTAAAATTTACGGAGTTGACCTAACCACTTAAACAAGTCAGAACTTCAGGATAAAGAGGTGCACAAAGCTTTCATCAAAATATTTTTATTTTGAGTTTTGATAGATCCTGAAGAACTACGAAAGGAAACTAGAAAGAAGAGATTCACAGTGTATTGGGAGAAGACAATTTCCCCGTGTAGAAATTGTCTCTCATTTATACATTGGTCACTCCAAAAGCAATACCTCCTATTTATTTCCATGGAAATTGCAGCAGATACAAAGAGCACAATAACACTGTTTGATAGAGCAAATTCTCAGCTACAAAATGCTGTTTTTCAACATAGTCACTACCATTAGTTGTGCATTTTTACCAGCAATGAACAAGAGCCCACATGCCGCACTCATAAAAATCTTCATGGCTATATGGAACATGGCTTGTCTTTCATGCCACTGTCACCACAGCTGAAATGCACCACCCACCGCCTCAGTGCATTCACATCCATTGTTTGGTCTCCAGAAATGATCAGCAAGTGTCAATGAATGTCAGCAGGCGCCATGTTTTCCACATGGAGGAATTCAGTGGCACACCTTTGTTTCATGTCTGATGCCATTTTGTCAGGTTGCCCCTCTGCTGCCATCTGTCAGACGACGACAACAAAATAGTGGTGGAAAGGTTCAGCCTGTACTGCCATACCACCACCTCTGACATTGTGGACCAACAAAATAAAATAGGAGGCATTACTTTTGGAGCAGCCCTCATATCTCCTAGGAACCAGACATCTTATTAGTCACTTTTCTCTGTACTCCAGGGAATCAAATGAACCCTTGTATTAAGCAAACCAGCATCCTGCATAGCCTGTGACACTTTTGGATAATTTTCCTGAGCCCTACAGGAGCTGTTTCCAAATACAAGGTAATGAGAAAATGCCTCAGAGTGCTCCATGTGCATACATACTCAGGCCTGAGAATTCCAGGAACTGAGCAGGACGTCCAGAGTGACATGAGTCTGGAGTAGTGGGTGATTTTTACATGCTGCCAATGTTTTTTTGGGGTTTCTGCTTTGAGTTTTGGGATTTAGCATTGTTTTCATCTGGAGCTGCAAGTCCTGAAACCTGTAAATATCAAGTCCTAAAGGTCTCCATCTGGGGAGTGAAAATGAAGGGCCTCATTTGGAATGTTTTTTCTTTGCCTCTCGATTACCCTAGCTGTAAGATGTGAATAGTGCTACTCATACATTTTTGGAAAATACATCGATTTAAGTTTTCTTTATTAGATTCTGCTAAAAGTTAAGTGAGGGAAACCTAAATTTATCACAGTGGCTATTGTATTCCAGCAGTCCTTCTAAAATGCAAGTACAGAACTGCCTTTTCCAGACAAACGATATACTGTGAGTTCCTCATTAATACATTTAACGTTTAATGACCAACTGTTTCTCCTGCTTCCTCCAAATTACTGTAAAGTTACTATTCCAAGGAGAGAAAGTAGCTTTTTATTCTGGAGAAGACTGTGGCTTTCATTGCTTTGAGTGAGAATGTGATCTCAAATAGTTCATAATATTTCCTCTACTAAAAGGCAGAAAGTATTTGAAATCCTTTGAAATGATGATGCTACAAGACAGAAAAATATATCTGCTTTCTAGATAGGTGAATACAGTTGTGTTATTTCACATTTAAGGATCTTTTTGGTCAAATCAGTGAATATACGTACATAACTTTGCTTTAGAAGTGTTGCAGAGTTCTTTCTGTTTGTAACACTGCAGCTCTTTATGATTAAGGGGGAAAAAAAAAAAAAACTGGTTTAGCAAAGGAGGTGTTGAGCCTGCCAAAGTTGATGGAGTTGAATTTGGATAGCCGTTTAGTGTGGGACAGCTAGACAGGAACAGAGAAGCATGTAAAATGAGTAGATTGCTACAGATTTATGCTTGCCAGAACAAAACAGTTAAACTATGAGTTTAAAGATCCTGAGTTTGCAAACTTATATTAAAACACGCCTCTGAAAAAAGATTGAGAAGATGTTGGTATAATGATAATTCTTTCAAACATTATCCAGAATGAAGGTTACAATAATATAAAATACTTCAAAATTATTTTTGCTCAACTAATGCTTCAATAATGGACGTTAATACTGTTGACTTTATTCGTGGATTGAATGCAGGCAATTTAGACAATAGATAGTATCAGGTGCTAATAGATCAAACGTAATTACTCTTGATGAAATAATTTTACACAGCTTAACAAAATCACTTCAATTATTTATTCATTGTAAAGGAAAACACTGAGTAAAAGTGAAAATACTAAGCTTTCTCCTGTAGAGGCGTTGTATGCATCTCTGAGTCATAGTTTTTCTTCATAGCAACCTTTCCTCTATCACAACTTCCTGTGCAAGTTATTACAATACTTTTTGCATAAGATAGGTCATATGAAGTTCAGCTGTAGGTGGGGCCACTGTAGTAGATTGGGGGACAGTCTTAATAGATCCGTTTCATTAATTAAGTCATGCATTTTTTTATTAACAAAACCTGTATGTCAGGTTTAGCCAGCTGGGAACCATTCTTATGGTTGTTATCTTTGTCAGAAGGAATATTGTGAAAATAAGGAATTACTGTACAGGCTTTAACTCCTGATTAAACAGAGGACTGACATCCTCTCACCCACTGTCCATGAGAAAATAACTTAGGGGCATATCATAGGCTTGATTCAGAAGCTGTGGTCTTATGTATCTCATTAAGGTAAGAACCGTTTACTTTGCATTCACAATTGATCGTGAAGGGTTTGTTTCATACCTATTCCATGGTCACTGAGGTAAGCAAATTCCAGGCCAAAATTTCAAATATCTAGATTACCTGTTGTTATTCTTGTTTGCTTGTTTGTTTTTGTTTGTTCTGTTTTTGGTGGTTGTTGGTTTTTTTTGTTTGTTTCTTTTTTCTTTAACTAATGAAGGAACTACAACCTGCACCTCTTTTTGAATATACAAAGCAATATTTTCTTATGTTCTTCCTCTCCTAGTGTTCCATTTCTGTACATCAGGAGGAAGGTGTAAGATTTTCAGGAAGTATTTTGTAATAGACATGGAGAACGGTGTAGGCACCTAATGTTGGCCTCAGCCTTTAGCTTCTTGATAGAATAAATTCAAGTCTTTCTTTACTAGGCTTCATCCTAGTCCTCAACAGGAAATGCGTTAATGACTTCCACTATCATTAAAGAGGATTGAACTGGTGGGAGGACACACCAGGGAGGAGTGCTGTGAATTTGTCCCTCACTTGTCCCTTACACAAAGGGAGTGGGGAGAAGGATAGGTTAATGTTCAGATTATTTTTTTTTTCTTGTCCTTCTGAGCTAGACAGGGTCTTTATTTTGTCTAGGCTTGTCTACCATCACAGCCTATTTATTTTAATCAGATTCTGTAAGATTCTAGAGTTTGAGCCTAAGGTCAATGGATGAGTTACAGAATTACTTATTCTTCCATTTAGCTCTTCTTCCTTACCATCTTTAACCAAAAGTCATATATTACTATACTTCTACTGTTGTGACAGTAAAACAAGAACTACTGTCTTTGTGATGTAGGAATTTAGTTCTCTTTCTTGAGTAGTGTTACTGCTCCTATCAGAGAAGAACAGACTATTCAATGAACATGTATCAGTATACTGTATTATCTTGTCCTGTCCAAAAAAAATGAAAATATGAATCAAACATTGTTGAATTCAGTGCTGGCTAGATTTCACAAGAGCTTTCATACTCATTCATTTTCCTTGTCAGGTCCTGAGAAAATAATTAGATCTTTGGTTCAGTGCAGCCAGTTCGCTTCCTGCTACAATTATTCACTTTTACCTGCTGGCTATGGAGAAACTGTATGCTGGCAAAAAGAGAAAGCTGCAGTTTTTCTCACGAACTCCTGCCTCATGAAGTTAATACTGGTGTTTTCCTCTTTGCTCAGACTGAGTTAAAGGGTACAAAAATGTTATTCTTTCACAGATTTTTTTTCAATAGCCCAGTGGTTAAAACTTATAAGAATAAAAGAAGAGAGAAGTGAGGAAACAGATTTAAGAGTTGTAGGATAAAGAAATCAACTTAGCATCACTTTTCAGTATCTTTCCAACCCTCACCCTTTGGAGCTCCCTCTTCACTGATCATTCTCTAGCAGCATCCACTCTCATCCCTTACATTTCAAGAAGAGTGACACTTCGGCTTCCATCTGATGGGCCCACCCTGCCAATGGTCCTTTCACCTGGGAGGATGCAAGAGACATCCTTGGGTAACACAGCTTTGGGGCTCACAGCAGATAGGAGACTGCTGTCGCTGCTCACACCTCGTGGTGGTATTGGCTGCTTAAGCCACAAGAGGAAGGCAGGAACCACCTCCTCGTGAGAAGCTGCAGAGGTTCCTCCGTGCAGGTCCCAAACCTGGATCTGTCTCCTAAGGTTAACCAGGCTGATGTGCATTGCCAGCATGCACATACTGTTAATTAGCTCTTTTGTATCTTCCCATAAATAATAAAAGTTTGCGCTGAGACTTGAACCAAGATTAAGGCGTCAGGTTTCCAGATGTCGTACACATATGTAACAGGAAGCAATCCTGGGCCCACAAGCTTAGAATTTAACTAGGACAAAAAGTGAGGGAAAGGCACTTAACTCCCAGTTTCAGCATGGCAGACTGAGGTGAGCATGTTGTGACTTGTTCTGTGCCACGCAGGAGACATCATGAAACAGAAGAGGGAACTCAAGACAGAGCTCTGATCTCCAATCTACTAAATCATTCCACAGCATGTGTCCTTGTTTTGTACTAAGGAGAATGGCCCAGACAAGCCTGCCCCATCACCCCAGTAAGCACTGGTACAATAGAGAAGCAGACTTCCCCTGTATTAAATTTCTCAGGCATTCCCTTTATCACTTAAACCATCATTTTAACTGCCTTGTTTCATAGTTCTCAACTGCCCAAGGAGCTGTATGATTTATATATGAACAAGGGTTTGGCAGCCACAGCTAGGCAAGGCATGGCTTACTGAGTAGCAATACACTGCCATTATGTCATTTATGTGCCTTTCAGGAGGCAACTTGCGAGGTGTATTTCTACACTGCTGTCCCCAAACCAATCTCATTTTTGTACAGGAGAAGCTGCGATAGCACCAGTCAGTGCCAGTCTGGATGAAGGCGCTCAGCCTGCAGCACCAATTCCCTGGTGACTCAGCAGCCATCTCAGAAAGGCACAAGTACCAAGACAGTGGGGAAGCCATGTGCTGGGCGCAGTCATGTAGAGTTCATTGGCATACTTCATCTCCTGGCACATCGGTTCGCACAGCCAGGCATGTGTTGGAGCACAGAACACTTTGTTCCACTATGTTTAGAGTTGCTTCATGTTTTTCAGTAACTCTTGTGAGAAAAATCAGACTAAACTGTTTAAATACACTCTATTTTTCTGGGACAGCGGGAAAGTATACTGAAAACAAAAAGAAAAACAAACAAGCAAAAACACACGTTTATTTAATTTTTTTTAAATGACATTCAAAGATCTTTCACCAGCTGAATCATTCACTAAAAAAGTAATGATAAGAGGGCAGAACTCTGTGTGCATCCCCTTCGCAGGTCAGTTACAGTATGAGTTTTGAGCTTTAGGGCTACTCAGCTCATCCATTAGATCATCGCTCTCTCAAATTCCAAATGTGTTTAGTTATTCCATCTTTGAAACACGTTTCCATTCTTTGTATTTCTTTTAATTGCCTTCTCCTGGAGAGGCACTTCTCTTCCATCTACTCAGCTGGATGTTCCTGGCTATGCTGGAAGGCAGGACTGGCTTTCTGCCCTGTGTCCGAGACAGATTTGCCTCTTGCTTTTCTGGTTCAGTGGGGGAGTTAAGCTGTGTGATCACAATAGCAAATCAGGACAGCCATAAAATTCACAATCATGTCTGATTTATAAAGATAACATTGTATTAAATACAGATATTTCCTAAGGTTATTAGTAACAGGCTTTCTTCAGCTGGTCATTTCTGAATGGTACCATGCACTTTACTTCATGATTGATCTATTTGCCTTTATGATTTTAATTAATACTGTTTTCATCAGAGACAAGTAGTATTGATTTGAAAACTCCTAGCTGTCCAATTTATTTGTGCCAGCATTAGGGAATTATTCTTCTGATCTTTATTTTGAAACTCTATTGAATAGCATCACAGGCACTAAAGAGGCCATTTAAACGCTGGGGAAAAAAATAGTGCTTATACTTCTGGGAAAACATTTATGGTGATTCACATTTTGGAAGCTGAAATACTATCAGTGTTTTATTCCCAGATTATTTTCCAAGAAAAAGCTTGGATCCAATGCTGAATCAGTTTCTTCAAAATACTTAGGCTCATAGTAGAGTTGAATCACGCAGAAAAGTCTGGAAGACTATGCTGGTAGAGGGGATCAGGAGACTCCTCCGTCCTGTGACATTAGCACAGAGGCATGGAGTAATCCTATCTAAGTCCCTTGGGAGATATTTGGACCCTCCCTGGCTGGGACAGAGGGGTATACACATTAGGTGTTAAAGTATCAGGATAAAAGTGTTTATCTATTATCTAGACAAGCTGCTCTGCACAGAAAAATACAGAATGGAAAAAAACACCTAATAAAACTCATTAGCTGAGTCTATATCTACTTCAAGATGGGAATATTCACTGTAGGGGAACAAAAAGTCTCTGGATCTTGTTTTAACTATCTTAAAGAGCTGGGTTTCTCCCTGGTGAAAAGTGGCTAAAAATTGAAGGCCTTCTTGATGTAAGCGAGAGCTAGGAATTTTGCAGAAACTGAAGCCTTGTAAGAAAATCTTAAATGTGCACTTGTATAACAGGTTTTGAGAGAGTCTGGCGCAGTATTTACTACTACAGTATAAAGGGCTGGGTTCTTTGATGTATATTTCTAGTTGGCATTTTATCAAGGAAATAAACTTTGATTTTTATTTTTCCTTTTTTTTTTTTTGACATGGGAATTGAAACTACAAATTTTGTGTTCGAAGTCTTGATTTAAAAGCATTTAAGTACTTTTGCATAAAACTAAAATTTTAACTGAACAAATTATTTATGCAGAAAGAAGCAAGATAAAGTTTCTTTCAAGAGTTCTTTAACATATCAGATTGATAACAGTAAAAACACCTTTACTGCCATTAAATATTTACCAAGACTTGGCTTTTGGAAGAGGGGCAGTTCAGTGCAGTGTGTTTGGCTCCATGCAGTGCTATTGATTAGCTATCAGAAGGACATCGTTAATGAGTAACTTGAGGTATTACAGAGCACTCCACATTCTTGTCAAGTCTTTTCTCTGAAGATGACCTAAAATAAAGTCAGTTACAACTGGCGTTCACTCTGCGACAGATTGCACAAGCTCACCTACGGTATGAACAAAAGGTTCACAAGAATCAGTTGACCAGAGCTTAAGCAATCCTTTCTAGTAGTTGTTGTCATCACTGCTGGACTTTAGAACTGAACGTGTTTACATTTAATTAGAAAGAACACACAGTTTACATCGCACAGTAGCCATCAGTATCGAATCAGAATTGATTTCCGCTCTCTTTCTCAAATGACTTGTTTCCTTCAAACTAATTAAAAAAAGGCACATAACAAAATGACTCATATAAATTTTAAAGCAAAGTAAACAATATTCCCTGGAGACAAAAACAAAAGTCAGCAGCACAAAGTCATTACACTGAGCTTGTTTTCAGGTGATTCCGATGCCTTTTTATGGTCTATACCAGAGCTATCAGATTTATTTTTTGTATATATATATATTTATAGATATACTGATGGATGTATGTATGAAGTATCACTTTCTACTGAATGGATGCTCTACTGATTATGTCAGTTTTCAGGGTCTGGATTCTTATTTGTTCCATCTGAATTGCTGCAGTTTATCTAATTCAAGGGGTGATACACCAATATTAGTACTTTCTGCAGAAGGATTTTGTACATTCCAAATAACATAGTTTATGTGTAGTCACTCAGATAAAATGGAAATCAGAAGCCATTATCCTTACCAGTGAGAATCTGTAAAGGAAACTAAAGGCACAAACCAAATTAGCTCTAGCTACATGCATAACATCTAACAAAGAAATCTCTATTAGATTTCATTAGTTATGCAGGCAAATCGGAATTCAAACTATAGTGGCATGTTATTTAAGTCTTGGAGCAGAAATGCCTGACCCTTGAATGTGCACATTCTTTGTCAATAGGAAAGATTTCCATGGTTGGCATTTTGGAGACAGGAGGCTCAGGCCGGCTCAGGCCAGCCATGCGCTTGTTCAGCCAAGTGCAGTGAAGTCAGCGAGAGCACAGGGGCTGCCTGCCAGACCTGGCTGGGGTTAGATGCACAGAGCTGTACAAGCTAGTCCTGACAGGCCTGCTCTGAAGACCTATGTCCATCTATCCCACAAAACCATGTAAGGGAGAGTGCTTAGAATGGAGCTCTTGGCAAAGATCATCAAAAAAGGGACAAATACCTACCATGTCTATTTTCTACCTGTTTTAGTTGGGGTACCAAAATCTCTGTTATTTCAGCATGTAACCAGAGTTACTGCTTTCTTAATTACATTTGGAAAAAAAAGTGGACTGTTCTTAAAACTGATGTGATCAAAGACAATCTGAAAGCATGAAAAGCAAACCACTCCAATCAGGAGTTAGGCCATGATCCTCCATCCCTATTCCACTGAGGTTGTGTACAAATCCCTGACATAAGCCATTTCCCTGCTGGCCTACATCCAGCACTGCTGGCTTAGCACCACCACTTGCACACCTCTTCAGCCACCTGTTTTGTGGAGCAGCCTCCAGCAGCCATTGGAGAGCCCAGGAGTTGGGAGGGTGAAAGCAGCTCATGTCTGTGGGGCTTCCCTGCCCACCTCCAGGCCCAGCGCATCACAGCCATGGGGTGAACACTTGCCAGGAAAGCAGTCAGGGTTCTGCGGCAGGCTGTGAAGTGTGGAGCTTTTGGCATCATCTTACACATCCTTTATATTCAAATACTGAGGTCACTCCCAATGACTTGATGCCAGTTCTGTCTTCGATTAATAGATAAGGTTCCCTCTGTATTTGCAGTGTTACCTAAACAATCTATTACTGTGGGGAATAACTACAGTATTACAAATACAGTGTTAAAGTTATTTTGTTAACTAAAGCCATTGGCAAATATTTAAGAATGGCCAAAGCATATAAATTGGCAATAAAGAGCAGATAAAAGAGAGCAAAATTCTTTCTTGTAACTTCTAGTATGGTAAAGTAAGCACTATACAAAATAAAATTATTTATAAAATTTCAGATTAATTTCACATTGATCTTAGGCTTCACAGATGGATAGTCTCTCAGTGAATTTTAGCTAGGCTAAAATATACTAATACAGCTAATTCCATGTCAAAACATGACAGGAGCATTTTATGGCAAGCTTGATTGTAGGAATAACATATAGCTGAATAAAACTCTGAGGAGTATCTACTATTGTAGATAGTAGATCCATGTAGATTGTAGATTGCTGCTATTGTGTTGAAAACGTGATCCCCTAATTCATGGAAAAAATGATAGCCTGTGGATGTGTGTCTTGCAATTAATACAGATATGTTGTGAAATCTTGGTGTTGTGTAATTCATGTTAACATGTATCAAGTAGTATTCAGGATTAAAGCATAGAACCTATCCAAGCCTCATCTGTAAAGTCAGATGCACTCTGTTTGAGAGTTGATGTATGTGTGAAAAAAGCTAATGCTAAGTTATCATCTGCCAGACTTTCATTAATCAATCAGAGATAATCATCGAATCATAGAATCACCAAGGTTGGAAAAGACTTACAAGAACATGCAGTCCAACTGTCCACCTATCACCAATAGTCCTCACTAAAATAGAGGGCCCTGCTCCATATGCTGCTGCAAGAGATTATCATGAGCTCAGGAAATTGAGGAGCATTTCTTGGCCACAAGCTAGTAACTGTGGGTCTGCATCTACCTGAAGGGAGGGTATGCAGAAATCTCCAGAATGCTTTCTTCTGCTTATGGATATTGCTTCATGTATAGATGTTTTGCTTGGATTCTGTTTCAACCAAGCATTAGTCACCCATAAGCTATTCTTGCGGGTTTCCTGGACCATTCGATGCTATAGTAAATGTGAGGAATAATGGGTAGTGTTGGATCTCATGTGCATATTGCTGGCATGTGAGTCTGTGCTACCTGAGCAGTTTGCTCACTGGCCACACGAGGTGATTTCTGATTACCATGCAACTACAGAAATGAAAGGTTTGTAATGGAAGTATGGTTTCCAATTATTTCTTGTTGAGAGCGTGTCTCAGCAGTCCTTCAACCTTGAGAAGGACACCTGATTTAATCATTTAAGCCTTAGGTCCTTGCTACCTCTCCCAGACTAGTCTGCACTTGGGAATGGTGTGGGTACTGCAGGTGCTCTGGAGAATGAAAATGATATCCAAAAGAGAATGCTGCTTGATGTCATCAGAAGATTTAGCTTTTCCTAAAATCAAACCGTGCTGCATCTGACTTAGGTTTCAACAATGACAAGTCTCTTTTCAGCCGTGAAGCTCAGAACACCTTGCAAAGGAGTTAATGCAATTGTTCTTACTTAAAGATGAAAAGATTGAGATCCAAGGAGGCACAGTGTGTTTGTTAGTAGCCTTTGATTTGTATTTGTTAAAAAATGGAAGGTCTAAGATGGGTCATCATCAGATAACAAGCCCATACTTCAATCATACAGCAGCCACATTATTTGGACCCTTGTACAGGTCACAGGTTTCTCTAGATGATTTCAGGAGAGAAGAATGAAACTCAGCCTACTGTCCTCTTTGGATCCAGATTCACAAGTAATTAATTTTGGTGGCATGGGCAAGCATGATCAGTGCTAATTTGTTGAGATGTTATCCTGTAAAACCCTAAGGTTATATCAATAGCCAACACAGGGAAGAACATCAGTAATGGGCTCTGTCCTACAAGTGCTTATTCTTGAGTTCAGTGAGAGAACGTAATATAAAGAGGATGCCTGAGCTCATGCTAGAGATGAGATAGTGACACTCTGTGATGGATCGTAAGAATGCACAAAATGCAGTCTGCGTTGTACATAACTTGCACAGCATGGTCTGTGCTAACAAAGCTGGTGCCATCGGTTAAACTAGTGAAAGATGTTTAGGTGGTTGTAACGGGGAAAAAACAGTACTCTTAACTCTTTTAATTGCAGAGGAAGGAAGGCTAATAAAATATTTGTCTATGGTAGGGCAATGGCATCTAGTTACCTGTCTACCAGCTGTCAGACTCCTGACTCATGTGTTATGCAAACTTGGTCATTTTATATCCTCTGCTTTGCAGCAAAATGTCAAAGTCCTTCTAGGTGTTATAGGCTTTTTAAATCTTGTCTTATTGCATTGTTTCCCATGAGTACTTCAGAGGTGGTATTTCCCAGATTTCCATGCTGCCCAACCCTAAATGCTTGCAGCAGGATGAATAGGCCTGTTCCAAGCCAACCTGAGTGTGGGCTGGCTGCTGAGGGGTCTACAGAACCTGTGTCAGAGATATTTGTGATGAAAACACCACTGATCAGACCTGCATGTGCTTGGGAACACTAGAGATGTTTATTGGAGATGAGGTGGAAGGAGAGGATGAATTGGGCATGTTTGGTTTCTACTTTTTTCTTTTCCTTTAGATGGAAGATTTCTATGTGTTATTCAGTAATTGCTTCAGGTGGAAAATCATTTCTCGCCTTGCAGCAAAAGTATGCCTGGCAAAAAGAGAGAAATGTTTTAAGAGCAGCACTTCATGCCGTTGACTTTCAGCCAGCATTAAGGCCCTTTGGGAACAGTTATAGTTGGTGCAATTTGTAGCAGGCTTGAAGCTGCTCTGGCTTTGGGAGGACTCATGCTATGTGTTGGAGTTGCATAAGTGACAGCAGCACATTTGACTTTTTCTTCATCCTGGACACAGAAAAGGCAGCCATTAATTGAAGCTCTCAGGCCAAGCTTGAGTAAGAACAGTTATGTCAGAGTAAGCAAAAAGGTTTTGTATAATCAAAATGTGAATTACTTAAATCAAGTAACTGTTTGAATGCTTTTGTAAACCATTCCCCAGGTATAGAACTCTCATTTATTTTTGATTCGTAACATCAATATTTTTTGAAGAAATAATCCTCTGGAGATTAAAGAAGGAATTTCAAATTAGTATTATCAACAGGGACTAAATAAAAGCATTTTAGCAAAGTACATATTCTTGAAAATTTGGCAGTTTTATGCTTTTGAAAAAAAAGGTTTAAAAGATTATCAACCATGGTGCCGTGCTGGCTTACAAAATATGTATCTATCAGAATATGATGGTCTCTCAGGTGCAATCATTAAGAGTTAAAACATGTAACTGTGTATTGCATGCTGTATTGCCCAGAGCCAGTCTTTCAAAAGGAGCCCAGGTGTAGCCAGACATGGACAGTATTTTGAGTATAAATAAAAGGCTCTATTTTTTCATATGTTCTAGAAAGAGGAAAAAACAAACAAAACAAAACAAAAAAACCTCGCAGTTGGTGTGAAAATGTTATGATTTTTAGGTTCTTGAAAACCAGGGATCCATATATTCACTGAACGGTTTACCCTCTCAGCTATTTTTTTGTTTGTTTGTTTGTTTTCATTTTGTTCTTGTGCCAGGTGTTTAAGATCTGGACATCAGTGGTTTTTCATTACCCAGCTTTCAGCATTATTTGCATATCTTTGTATTTTTCCATGGTGATCAGTGCTCAACTGTAGTGGAACTTCAGTCAATAAATTTTATGTGCAACTGTAAAAGTAATTTTATTTTTAGTGAGTCTGTTCTAGGGATTTTAATATCCCTTTATAAATATTTATGTTTTCAATATGTCTTCATTTAATTGAAAAGGTTCTTCACTTTATTTTCAGACAACCTCAGGTAGTAGACGTAATGACATACCAACACTCTGACCTTTTAGCTTCTAGATTTCCATTAGCTTATTCACGTTTTGCTTGTCCGTGTGTATTATATTTTAGTTTGTATATGATTTTCATCTATGGATTGACAGAAAGAAGGATGTTTTCTATACAAACACCTTCATAAACTAGGAAGGAAGAAAGTATGCTATTGCATACTAGCTGCTGACATGCAGAATGTCTCAAATTGTGCAATTAGTCTGTATGGCTACTATAAATTCACACAGAAATAATGTTTGATGTTTGCATGGTCATTAGTCAAAAGTCATCAAGTCATACTCATCAGTACAGCAACAGCTTCTGATATCTGTAAAGTTGTTTTGAAATTGCTTACATTATTTATCTAAACACAGTACTCATTATGATATCCTGCTGCCATCACTTTTGTTATAAATGTCCTCCGTGAGTTTCTTGTACTACCATTGTCATTTTCCACTGGTGTGAAATTCATCATAAAAATATAACTATGAAGAGATGGAAAAAAACCACTGGCAATTCCACAAAGAGCCTTCTGGTGCAGGCTTCTTCTCTAGGATTCAGTTATTAATGTGATTTCTGCCATTGTACCTCAATAATTCAGGCAGTTGGGCACCTGCTGCTTCCTTGGAAAATAATTCACAATCTAACAGGCTCCCAGTTTTTTCCCAATACACAATCTTCTTCTTTTTTGAATTTCTTCTCATGACTTAATGTAACTTGCCTGTCAAACATCCTTCTTTTTGCTTATCATCTTTAGTTATTGATAGCTTTAGCATTGGTTAGCATTCACAAATGATTCACATTTCTGAATAATCCTTCTATCTTAATTATTTGTTTGTATATCGTAACACTTTTATTCCTTTCATTATACTGAAAAACCTGCAATTCTCAAATAAACCCCCTGTAGTTGATCTGTCTGCTTGCTAAAAGAAAGGGCTGTGCAACATGAGTTAATAACACAGCAGTAATTTACACTGATTAATTCAAGTTTATGTAAATCACAGTAACAACTTGTTCCTGCAGGTCATGAAGTGATTGGGAAGATGTTGCAGTTGAAAAATACTTTTTAAGTTTTTGTGTAATAGCTTTTTTGCTTTTTAAATATCTGCTAGTTGTTACATACACTTAGAAGAGCCTTGTGGAAATTGAATATTCCTTTTGTTTTCCATCATCTTTGAAGCAGAACTTATTTCAGTATATATAGATAATATCTATATATAGTTTATACATAATAGAACTTATTTGGCATCTAGATCCGTATGTGATAATATTAATTAAACTGAGTGTACTATTCTTGCAGCTCAGCCTTATGCTGAAACCTAACAAAGTGTATGCTTTTGTTTCCCCAGTTTACACAAACCTTTGTCTCAAGGAGTGAGCCTGAAGGACTGGCTTCACTGTGTTTTCAGTACTTCTGAAGGTGGCCTGAAAGACAGGGAGGACGTTGTGACCATTACCTATGGCCAGCTCGAGGACCTGGCGGCTCGGATGCAGCAAGCTCAGTCCGAGCAGCAGGACGCAGAGCTGAAGCTTCAGAAGGCCTTGGAGGCTTTGAAGGAGGCTAGCGAGAAGGTTCAGAAGTAAGTCACTTGCCTTCTTTCAGAAAAACTGCACTGAAAAAACAAGAGAAAATATTGTTTCGTCCGCTATTTTTTCTTGAATGAAAGTATGATGCTACTCAGAACTAAGTTTCTTCCGAATTATTTCTTTCTTTTTTTTTTTTTTTTGGTCCTGTTACTGACTCAGCTAAGAAGCTGATGATTTTAACAGTGCTGTGGCAGTTAGTGTGCCTGTCACTCGTGTTACAGAAACTGCTTTCTGCATGTGCAATGCACAGGGAAAGTGTTTCCATTTCCACTGAATGATTTACACCCATGGCACTCCTATGACAACAGAGCATTTACCTTTATAACTGCGTTGTGGAATCTGAAGGCTCTCTCATGATTTCTTGTCTGTTACATATGGGGCAGGATTCATTCAACAGGAAATGCTGATGGCTTTGTTTAGGAGTGGCTTCAAAATCTCACTGAAATCGGCAGGAAGTCTCTGAATGGGTGAGCAGAGATGATATTCTCTTTCCCATCGTGCAATTCTCAAAGTTCATCTCTACTGAAGTCCTTATTGTGATGATAGTTATTGCTAGCATGTAAGTTTTTGACAGAATGATTTCTTGGAAATAGGAAAATGTATAGGCAGTGCCTCCTCACAGTCTGGCACTTCTTATCTCTGCATTCCACTCCTCAGCCTCAAAACACCCTTCGAAGGTTGTCAAGGCTGAACTGATGCAAATTTTCTCATCAATCTATATTTGTCTTCAGCTTCAGTGTCTGCAGCGTATTTCAAGAGCAGCTAGGAATTGGCTGATAATATATTGCAGGGACCTAATGAGAGTTCTTCTTGAGTAAGTAAGAAATCTTACTGAGTTCTCCCATTTAAAAATATACAAATTATATCATTATTTTTTATTGTATTTGAATCTACCTAAAAATTAATTAATATTAGTATTTTACAATAATTTTTTAATATGAAAATTCTTATTTTCAGTCATCACTTTAAAACCTCCAGTGACTGAGAATTATTCAGGTCTTTAATATCAATACTTAGATGCATTTGAAACTTCAACAAATGCATTAAATGTGCTTACTGAAAATAAACCTATGAAAAATAACTACAGCATGTAAAAACGAGTATTGGTTGTGCCTTTCTGTACAGTGCGTAATTTTAAAGTTGCTGTTGCATTTCTTTTTATTTATAAACACTTTCTGGCAGTCTACATTTAAGTGAAGGTTTTTGCTTTGTTTTTGCTTTGGAGAAGTCTTGTTAAATCCTGTGTAACCGGAGCGCATGGAGCAGAAGTACAGACACAGCCTGAACTAAAGTTGCGCTGATGCAGTGCTATAGTGCAAAGAATTTATGCAATTTAACATGCTCAAGTACTTGGGAAATTTTTGGTCAAGTTGGTTTTCATTATTGCTGAGATCAGACCACTGAGCCTATAGCAAAATTAAACAATTGGGTGAAGTCTTTTGATGACAATAGCATGCCCTTTTTACCAAGAAACTGTGGAAATGCTCTGTGCGTCTTCCCAGCACCCGTAGTCATCCACCCCCATCTTATAATTCAACCTGCAAACAGATTAAGCAGCTGAGTTTGTGGAAAGTGTGTTTACTTTGAGCTAAGAACCCTTGTGTGACACTATAGAGATTCCTCTGACACCTCTGGGAGAACTACACAGACAGTTCTTACTCATCAGCAGGGAAACCGGCCTGAGAATTCCCAATTCCTTTGTAGCCTCAACTGCTTCATACAAATCAGTGTTTGGCAATTAGGCAGGAACTCATTTGTTAGCTTTGCTTTTTATTTCCAAGATGTAGGATGCTCTACATTTCAAAAAGGAACTAGCAATTTATAAACCTGTCAGCTGAAAGGCTTCATGATATTAATTGCACTGGTATTAATTATTAGCAGTCATAAGAGCATGCTTATTGTAATTGGAAATGTGATGCTAAAATTCATCACCTAAGTAGGGTTTTTAGATGTCTGTTTATCTGACTTGTTGTTCTTGTAAATGCCTTAGTAACATTTAATTCTGACATGAGAGACACATTTAGCAACTATACAAAATAGTTTCTCGGTATTATTCAGTAAACTATCTGAATAAGTAACTACAGTTAAAAATTAGAAGAGCAAAATAATTATGAGCTTCCCTAAAAAAGAACATAATTAGAGTAATTAATGTTGAAAAAGGGTGTGCTTTATATCTTTGTATCATATAATTTATTAATGCTCACTGTGCCTTTGCTAATTGATTCTCTGGCCATAATTTCATTAATTTGTGTACTTGATTGCAATTGTTGCTTTCTAAGTGCAAGATCCAAGTCAGAACAGTGGTCCTGGGCTCTCTGTCATCAGGACACAAAGCATCTAAAAAATTTCTGGATCCTGTCCCACATGAAACAGCAGCTGGGAGCCAGAAGGGGAATATACTGGAATCTGCTTATAGTGAACTTAGATGTAGTCAAATTCTGTTGACACTGAAAAAGGGTAAACATCTCCCATCAGCTCGCTACAGTGTGATGGATGTGTGCTCTTGCCTGTGAAGCAGACAGGGGTGGTGTGAAACAGAAAATAGTGATGGGTGGAGAGTGGCTGCACAGATTTAGTAGCATTTGTTTGAATGTATTTTGGTTTTGAAACACTAACAAGATATATATTAGACTTTGAAGAAAGCATTGTTCTAGTTTATGAATCAAATGCACATTTGAACTGTGCAGTGTGTGTAAATAAATACATGTTTGTGTACACATAACACAGTACATATTTTTTCAGTTGGAAATTATAAAAATCTGCAAGACTCTTAAGATTTTTAACTGATGCTATACTCTAATTTTCACTGTGTCATTAACGTTCACAAAGGACAAGGACAGAGGCACAGGACCCCCAGGAGCGCTGGTGCAGTGCCACAGCCTCACATGTGTGTCCTGCCGGAGCCAGGAGTCAGTTGCTGCAGCTTCAGCAGGGAGGTGGGCTGACCTGGAGAAGGTGACCAGAAAACCTGGCAAATTCATTAATGCCTCTGCCAGCAGGGGAAGGGAGGTGTTTTAAAACTGCCCTTCCCACTGGAGCCTCTGGGATAAAGGAGTGGCTGCCAGTGTCAGTGAGATCAGAGGAAGCCATAATGTAGTAGCAAATCAATATGAGCCAATTATCACTAAAGGTTGAGGACATTTTTGATGCATTTTTTTTTCCAGGAAATGTTCTATTTTTCTGCAACGGCATTGCAGCTAGGGTGAATTTTAACGCAATTTATCTATTGAGGCTTTTATTCTTTTTCTCACAGCTTAATGATTCTAGCTCAGGAAAGTGCAGCTCTGCATCTGTGAACACAGCCTTTGCACGCTCACATAGCTGTGTGCAGGAGATGGCAGTGGAGGGTATGCGTGTAGAATTTCTATATAGTCCTCTTAAAGTAAACACATAACCATGCAGTAATGGTGCAGAGCTAAAATATACAGTTATTAAAATAATCATAAATTGTGTTAAATATACTCCTAGTGCACTTTAAGGTAGTTCTTACTATGAACAAAGCAAGTCCAGAAGTAATATTAAGCAGAAACTCTTACTTGTTTTGTCCTTAACTGACTATTAAAGAAACTGTCTTTTTTTTTTCTTCCTTTTAAGGAGGAGCTCAGGAAAGTTAGTTACAGATTTTAATAAAATTTCTCAATATTTTGAATACAAGAAAAAAATTAAGCTGTCTTCTAAATAGGCAGGTGGTTTTAGTAAAAGAAATTACTGCCTCTCACAAAAAAAAACCAAAAAAACCACACTGTCTTTAATAACGTTGATTTGCTTTACCTCCTAAGGTGTGCTGTTTGGCCACCTAGCTTCATTGTTATTGGAACACACCCATATATGAGTGGTCCCGGGTTTCCCTCTAGCATTTCTGAATATGATTTCTCTGTTATCAGAGTTGTTCATACAGTTTTGCTTTTTAGCTGATGCTGATAAATAAGTCTGTCAATAAGACAGCAGAAACAAACAGTTCTTACCAGCATTTGCCAGAGTATAAAAATGAAAAAATTAGGGCTGAGCATTTACTAAGTGGATGGAGTCCCCTTCTTCTACAAGTAAAGCTAATCTGCCCTGCCGGTACAGGAGCCGTGTGCATTTCACATGGATGTCCAGGACATTCTCCAATGGTCACTGGAGGGCCTAATCTCTCCCAGAATGATCGGAGCAGTGCAGTTCAAGAACAAGAATGAATATTTGAATAATCACACCACAATGTGAGGTGACCTTCCGACAGGGGACTGACCAGATACACATATGGATTTTGGGAAGACTCTCTGATGCTCTTTTTTAACACAGCTGTGAGAAGAATGTGGCTAAGACCCAGTAGTCTTTCTGGAGTATAGCTGGCAAAGGAAACCATGAGGAGAAGAGAATTTAACACATGGGTGTAAGAGAGTCCGCTTCATTGATGCGATCTGAGGGGAATGTCTAATGACTGGAAGAATCAAACTTGGCAATGAAAACACAAAGCTCTTTTCATCAATTCAAACGCAGCCTCTAAAGCTGCAGATGGTTACCTCCAGCCTTGCCTATTCAGTGCGGGGTTGTGTAAAATGGCACTTTGGTGAATACTAATAGATCAAAACAAAGATTTAATAACATAAAGATGGAGTGTTCATTTTTAAATGAGGATACAGGTCAGTGTCTCAGAAAAGAGTAAAATAAGTATCTTTATGTATAGGTCTAAGGTCCCTGGAGATTTTTAACTGCAAACATGGTATCTTTAATGTACAGATTGTATTCAGTACAGCACAGCTATGCAGGGAGCAGGCTAAAAGCAAGCAGTTCTGATTTATTATACCAATTGAGCCTCTTTGCTACATGCAAATGTTGTTAACTAGTTATCCGCCTTTTAAAATCATACCTACATATATTTAGTTGAAGTCTATATTGTAGCTTGTATGCTTTCAGTCTCTTGTTGTAGATAAGAATGGAGCTAGTTAATTAGAAATTGCAGACAGAAGCACTACACAAAAGAAACAAGTTGCACATTCACCCGGACTTAGAGCTATTTGTTTTGGATGTAACACCAAATGTCAGATAACTTGATTGGTTTTATTTTAAATTTTGAAGATACATGTCTTTTATTTTCATCCGTCAAAAGAATTAATATAATTTGATTTCTTATTTTATCAAGATGATACATTTAGATGTTCATACTCCCTTGTCTATGCTAGTCTGCTATTTTTTTTTAACTTACAAAAATGCATTCTGGTGAATGTGAGATCATGTTAGCTACTGGCGATGAGAAGTACAACTTTATAGATATTAATAGTTTCACTGATTTGTGTCAAAAGTGATTTTGCTTTTAATGAAACCACCACATTGTCTGCTACTGTGAATTTCTGCTAGGATTGAATAGTTGGTAATCTTTTAATATCATATAGGGAATTTAACTGATGCTAGCATTTTGAAACGTAAAGGAAGTTCTGGTGACTTGTTGAAGAATATAAACATAGAGGTAGTTTCTTAGTTACAGTAAATTGGCTTAGCTCTGTTGCACTGAGTTGCATTAATTTGTCCTAAGTATCTGACATCTAGTTTGCTATGAAGCAGATGCTGGTGGCTACATTCAAAAGACCAGTAAGTGAGAGTAAAGTGCTATGAATCTGTTGCTTACCGTAACAAGCAGTAGAAGTCAATGGTTATGAGAGTTTGCATGGAAGGAGTTGAGGGAGGAAACTCTTGTAGCATTCAGGATACCAGTGAAAATCAGCAATAGCTCTGGACTCTCAGAACTGGATCAAAAGTCATTAAAGGATATTCAACATGGAAAAAACTGCTTGATGAGGACTGATGTGTTGGCTGCTTTGTGCAATGATTAAAAGCAGATTATAAACTCCATGGGGCCTATAAGAGATATACAATCTCCACAGGCGGGGTTTTATAGTGTTTAGGAAACCCACACTAGCCAGATGGAAGATTCCCAGACACGCAAAACTACCACATACCCCAAAGAATTCTGCAGTGCAGCAGAGCTGATGTAAAGTTTCTTTGGCATGCAAGGCATGAAGAGGAATATAAGAGAGTCTGAAATGCAAAATCTAGTAACAAGCATATCATGGCTTATATGAAAATATTACCGTTAACTAGGGTAGCAAAAACAGGCAGTGTGAAATTATCAGGTTTAGGGGTAATAGGCTTGGAAGTGGTCTGCTTAAGGAATTAGGTTTAGTGAGGAATTAAGACTAATTGAAACATATTAAAAAAGTCATGTGTGATCTAACTGAAAACAGTACATAGCAGGGACAGAATTTATTTAAATACTTGGAATTCTGCACTAACACCAGTGACTTCTCTCAGAAAAATTCCCCTCAGACTACACTAATATGCCTGGTGAAATGATAAATTGAAAAGTCTGATAGAGATACCTACTTGCTGTAATAAAACCATCTAGTAAGCCAGTGAGGTTGTGCTCAACTTCAGAGAAATTCAACGTAGAGTAAAATCAGTGTAAAATTCACTCAGTTTTGAGGAAATAAATTATTGAACTAGTACTGAAATCTAAGGTGAGCTGAACAAATTCAGTCACTCATGGCATATTCTCGACCTTTCTTGATATGCCATGTTTCAGCATCACCAAGTGAATCTTGTTTACCTTGGTATGCCTAAGGTACCATTCATGCCGTTCAAAAGGAAATACATCACTTTTGCAAAGCTGTAGTGAAATGTGTGTTCATCGTTGGATATTATCTTAATTGGATGACACTTTGCTTTCCAGTTTTTGAATTACATGTTCCCTATTGCAGTCCAGTTACCATTTGAAGACTGGGATGGAGGGAGCTGCAGATTCTAACTGCCGCTAGTACTGATAGCTTCCCAGCTCAGAGAAGAGAAGGCTTGTGTTAGCATAAGTAAAAAACTTCTGGCTGAGTAACACAAAAACTCTTTGGCTGGTTTAGAAGCACCATTCCCTTATAGCCATTGTTACAAATCCCATCCAAGGTGCTGCCAGGCTCTCTCTGCAGTCCAGAGGATGAATGTACTAATGATTCATAATGTCTTCTGTCGTCTCCTTTTTGTTCGAGGATGGCTCTTAGTAGATCATATTGTGGTTTCAATACCAAAAGTTATAGTCTGCAATACTGCCACAGCAGATTGTGGAATATCAATTTAATGGATATTTTGGGTGTCATAAGTAATGGTGAGGTCTTTAGCATCTGATTGAACGTTATCCTGGTATCCATCATAAACAGGGTGCACCTAGCAGAATAAAGGCAAAAAAATCCCAACCAAATTGGAATTACAGATAAGTCTTTCCTGCATTCCTTGCACAGCCAAGATGTCCATTGACTGCAGGGACTTTCACATGGATGAAGAACACAAAACTGAGCGTACAGTCTGAGTGTTTATTTTCTTTGTGTAGCTATGATTTACATTTACTTAACCTCCATAAATTGTGGATTGCAGTGCAATACTTTTCTTAAAGTATAAGTAGTTACAATATAAACACAAATATTTATCATCATTTGAATATTTATCATCTGTCTTTCAGGAAAATATAAGCAGTGCTGAAACTTCATTCTCTCAAACACTAAAATGTATTCTAGAAAGTCAAATGTTTTCAGAGTCAACATAATCACTGCATCCTAGTTTTTGACCTGTGTGTTCATTTACAGTTTGCTTATAGCTGCTTCACAGAGATGGAAGTTTGTAGATTACAACATGGTTTTATTGATTTATCAGTAGCAAAATACACTAAGTACTCTCAGTAAACTGGATTGGCTAGCTCTTCGGTTTGTATTGTATAATATTAGCTTGTTGTGGAATACTTCAGAGCAAAATCAGAATGCTGCCATATTTAACAATAATGGTATAAACCAGACTTGCAAACAGCAATATTTAGTAAGCCCAATAACACAAACAAATTAGATTTTGAAGTTGTTTGCTCAATAGGAGGAAGCATTCTGACACAGTATTTGTAAGTTTATAGATAACTATTCTATGAAAAAATTTTTAATAACTTTGAGAATCAGATTGAGTTCTCCTTGAAGAAAGGAAAGAAAACTTTTTCTCAGACTTGCTTTTCTACCAAGATGATAAAATGAGTATCACAGCAAATAATTGTTTTCTTTAATATTTTATATCCAAATAAAATAAATTCATGGCATTTGCATTGCCGTTACTAAATAGTATTCGGTTTGTTTGCAAGAGTCATTTATTTGTGGCTTGGCTGAGGGAATAAAAATAAATTTGCGGTACTTTCTGTTAATAGTCATACTGTTTCCTAACATATGCAAAAGACTGAATAATGTAAATCTATGTGTAGCAGCTGAACAAGAAATACCAGGCTTACTGAAGATTCTGAATTACATATAAACTTTTGGAGAATTGCTGGATTAGCCACCATCAGATAGAAATAATTGAGAAGGCCCAATCCAGCAAGGTATTTAAATTTAAGCAGTCTTGAAATCACTAAATATTCTCCTACTCCTTAAAATTAAGTGTACCTTATTGAAGCAGGTACTAGTTCTTTATCAAGTATATATGTGTGTGTGTGTGTGTATATATATACACACTGTTCATGTTTCTAATCTAATACTAAGTCATTTAAGTAGTAGCCAGATGTTTTCAAAGCCTTTAAATTTTTAAACAAGATTTTTTTTTAATTCAGCATTAATCGTGTTTGTAGACATGAGCACTAACAGCTTTAACCCCATAATTGCCTGTTTTACTGGCAAATTACTCAACTCCCCTATTCTAGTTTTTTGCCATACATGGGTTGAATATAAGGACACAGATCTAAAGACTGAGTTGTCGTAAGACAAAAATCTTTGGGACCAAATTTTATCATTTCTCTTTCAGATTGTGGAATTTTTGCCTGTGTAAAGTATCAGAATTCATCCTTTGAATGGAAGACTCTGCAGATATTGGAGATATGAATAACAAAGTGACTGTATTTTGCACTTTATTCTGGGTCTCACAGTACATCAGTTTCTATTACCTCATACTTTTATTTAGCAATATAATCATATCAGTGATTTGAAGGATGTAATAAGTGCACATCTACATATGATAAAAGGAATATCCTAAACAGAAAACTACACAAAAGGCATTTCAAAGGACTCTGATTTTAAACACTAATGCTTTTCAAGAATTTTAGAAGTTTTGATGTAAAGCCGAATTTTCATGCTTGCATCAGCGGAAATTAAAAGCCTTTTTTTCCTAAAATCAGTCTCATTCATGTTACCACCAGGCAGAATTGCTACCAAGGCTTGAGCCTGGAAGCTCACTATTTGAGAAAAATTAAAGCTGTCTTCAAAATTAGCTTCAGGAGCACTGATTCTTTCCTAATTCAGCCTCGCTCATGAATTCTCTCACCTCCCAGGAGCAGGAGAACAGAAATGTGACACTAAAACTCATTTCCAGTTGCATGGAACATGTAGCAAAATGGGCCTAGAAAGCCAGTGCAAAAAAAATATTATGTGAATTGTCTTGCAAGAGACTGTTGGAGACAGTTCAGGTGCCTGCTTCTGCAGATAGCTTACTGAGGCTTAGAAGTGGGAAGACTTGTTTTTACTTTCATGGCTTCACATGGTTGGTAACATGGTGGAAGGTCTCTTATGTGCTTTAAGGAATACTACCCATTTGTAGAAGACACTTTTGTCTGTGATGCTGATTCTCAGCTATTATTTTAAAATCCTATTTTTTATGTGTGAATGAGCAGTGAGGCATTTTTTCTGGTTTTGTCCCTACACGTAGGACTCCATTGCAACATCACTGTAATAAGCTTCATGCTGATAACATCTATCTGTCATACTAAGAGAAGGAGAGGATGTTTGATGCATGTTTTTTTTTTTGCTGATCCACTACTGAGGAAAGACTGCTCTTATTTTCTCTAGAAATATTTTTTAGGAGGATGACTAAGTGTGAGCTGCCATGCATCTAGGAGAAGTCTGTGGGCATCCTTGCCTTAAAGCGGACGGGTGGGGAGCTCAGCTACCAGTCTGAGCCCGTTATGAAGGGCTTATCGCAACTGGGAGCTCCACTAAATCCTTTCTTCTTGCATCCAAACCCTTTTCTATTGTTCTTTGATCTCTCCAGTTCCACAGAAATCGTTCTAACGTGGACAGCATCACGTGAGTTACACAAGAGAGAATTTCTATTGAAATACATCAAACCTATTTAAATGTGATTATTTTAATGTATAGTGCAGGAATTTGACAGTATTTTATGGGAAGAAGTTTTCTCATCACAAGTTCCAGATTTCTTTTGGTCACAAGGATGGGATCACCTCAGGGAGACAGAACGTATCTGAGTGCTGCCTAGAGACAGCAAGTCTGCATCAGGTTTTGTAGAATATTTGTGGAATCATGAAAAGCTAGTGCTGTCTTCATTGTTTATGATATCAAGGGAAGTCAGCCAAAGTTGTGCTTTGGTGGGGTGGACTTGGGAAACAGCCTGAGCAATGCATCAGTGTTTGAGATTTTATGAACCCATTGTAAGCAGTGCTTGACTAGAGCATGCTCAAAAGTGGTGGGACTGGCAGCTGAAAGGTTCAGACCTGGCCTTACAAGGAAAGCTTGTTAGAAATACACAGAACGGTATAATATGGTTACTTATCTCATGCTGATCCTTTTAAAGTTTAGAGTCTCTTAGTAACCCCATTTCCTACAGATTCTTATAAGTATTATCAAACTACCATTCCTGCATCAGAAATCCTAATCCTTGTTTTGAGCATATTAGTTGTTTTTGGCATTAGATTTTTGACTTTTTTTTTTTTTTTTTTTTTTTTTTTTAATATTCCTGAAGAGGAATTTACAACAAAACAAAATTTGTTACAAAGTAGGTCCTTTCTGCATTTACTGAAGTATGTCTCAGCTGAATGTGGAATAAGAGGGTTAAGTAGCCAAGAGAAATGTGCTCTGTATCCAGCAACTTTAGACTCTAATTCTGCAGGCATTTATGCCTGTACTTCTTAGATGCACACACATGAGGAACCCAGTCCAGCTCAAAACTACTTGTACATAAAGTTAAACAAGAAAAAAAAAAAAAATTGCAGGTCTTTTCCATCTTCTTGGCTGGCTGAGCTTCAGCAGGTCATTTCCTTTCTCTGCATGCTTTTTTTGCCACATGGCAAAATGCGCATGATGCAAAATAGGCTTGATGTCTGCGTTTTAAACACATAACATTTCTGACCATCCTTCCAGATTGTGAGTGTTCAAAGGAAAGAATATTTGCTTTTCTGAGACTATATTACTCTCAAGAAGAAGGTGGGGAACTGTTCAGAGACAGAATAAGCCTGTCTGTAAATTATGGCTCTCTAATGATACTTTTCTTTATTACCAAATGGCAGGACTAGTGCTCTTCAGGAGCTGATAGGAAGTATCCACTCTCTTTCCTCTTTTCAAATTGATAAATACTGTGACAGAATACTTTCTGTGGTGAAGATACATTAGCAATAAAGTAAAACTGCTAGCTTTTCTTAGGCAGATGACGGGGAGTTCCAGCAAGAAAATCTAGGAGAGCCTTGCCTAGTCATATCAGCACAAACTATGTGGAAATGCTGTCACACCGAAGAGTCAGCTTATGTGTCAAGATTTCTCCTAGAAAGAGACTGTGATACCAAGAGAGTGGAAACAATAACTGTCAGAAGTATTTCAAGCTTATGGAAGGAGGTATAGAAGAGGGTTTTCTTGCACAAGTAAAAGTAGTAAACTTTTCGTAGAACCAGTATATAAACTGTGGGACTGAAGCTGGAATTAATTAGGTGAAGTTCTGTGATCTGATTAAATAATGTGATGAGTATCATTTGGCCTCCAGTATGCCAATATATTCTCTATTTCAATTACTTTTTGTTTCTTAACTCTTTAATGCCAGGCTTGTGCTCAGTTCTGAAAGTTGGATCCAGCAGTACAGGTCCCTGTCTGGTTAAAGGGCAAGTACATTATAGATTTCAGTTTACTGAAGCAGATGGTGCCATAGCATAATGATTTCAGGGGTTATTTTTCTTTCTTATAACCTCATTTATTTTAGACAATTGGCGTATGCTGTCCTGGGAAAGCATTTGAAAGCAAAGGAGCAATACCTTTCACAAGGTGGCATTAAATCCGGCACAGATGCAGAAGTCCTGATTCTGTATTATTATTCTGTACATTCTGTACGCAGTATTCTGTGTAGCAATCTGCATTAATGCAAAGTAGAGTGAAATACTGTCAAAACAGACCAACTGTGTTTATCACTCACTTTTCCTGCTGCTGGTGATGGCACAAGGTGAATAGTAATGGTGAGCTAGCTTATAATCTTCCAAACAGAAGGTAGAGAGCAAACAATTTGAAAAGATTAGTTATTGTGGACCACAGATAAAGGCTTAATATTTTAGCCAAGGCCTGTGTAAGCCAGGTTTATTTTGAAATATGTCTGCTGTCAGGAGCCCAACTGGCCGTATTTGCTTCTAAGTTTAATCATATACAGAATTACTCTTTTGAGCTGAGAAGATGCTGAAAGGGATTTAATAGGAATGCTTGTTTTGTGACAGGGCTTTTCAGAGACAGAATGGCTTGCCCTGCCAAATTTAAGGTCTGTAAGTTAAATGGAACATACTTTTTGGAGTGACATTATAACCAGTGTTGGTCAGGCAGGAATTGGCAGCAGTGTCTGGAGTAATTAGATTCAACGCTGTGGTGTACCACAGTTTAGAGTTTGCTGATGCTGCTAAATCAGTCTCTAAGACTTGTCTTTTAAGACCATTTATACCAGTCAGTCTAGCTACCTGTCTACCACAGGGCACAGAATTCTACCCGGTAATTCTGGCATCAGGTTTAAAACCACTGCTGAATACCCAGAATCCAGTGCAAAAGGTGCAGAGGAAACTTGGTTAGGCAGTTAGGAAACTGGTCCTTCTGAGCCTGTGTAGTTGTTAGCAGAATGATGGTTTACGAAGGAATTATTACAGGCTGGTATATAACCCATTACATGCAGCCAGGTTATGTTTTTTAGTAAATCAGTTGGAACTCACTATTTTTCTAAAGGCAGGTTTTTATGGTGAAAAAAAATAATATTTAAATTTAGGAGTAAGAACAGTTGAAGTTTCACTGACCCACCCAGAGGGCAAGAGAGAGATGCCTCTGTAGCTTGGCAGGCCACCTACTGCAAGGCCTTAAGTGTACGTTCCAGGCTTTGGTGCTGTGAATGTTTAAGAATTTTATTCAAAGAGTAAATTTCTACAACTGAAACTGAAAACAATCCCTCAGAACCCAATGTTAGCGCAGTGCTGCTTCCTGAAGAGGGAAGCCACGAGAGTCTGACTTCCTTCTACAAATCCCAGACCTGAACCAGTTTCATCTGGTCTCTAGAGTAAATGAGGCACTGTCCAAGCACCTAGTTCTAGGAAGGTGCTTGTATCAAAGCAGCCTCTCCTCTCTGTCACTAATTTCCTTGATTTTTGCAAAAAATACTCTGTAGGGTTCAATGAAATATATCCAAGAAGAAAACCAAAGGAAAAGAGAGAAAAAAGGAAAGGTTTTTTTTCATACTGAGGTGAAATTAAGTGAATTTTTTTGTGTGACCACTCAGTGAGCAGTCAGTTATTCACTGAGCTCAGCTGCTAGATTGCTTGTAATGCTTTTGTCCAATGCACTGTATTTATCTAATATATTTTTAAATGCTTGGTTTCTAAAGGGAATTTGTGTTAGCAAAACACATTCCAGAAGAAGCCAGAAATCATGCAAGTAAGGCCATCTTCATAGCCTAAACCTAATCTTATCTATTGGAAAGATAACCAAGGGTTATAGTTTAGGTTTATAAGCCTTTATATAGCATTTCAAAATCCAGGAGGATTTTGTTTTTATCACTTAATCCCCCATATGCAGGTAGAAGCTATTGTTTTCTGCTAGTCTGTATACTGCTTTGCAGATTAGGGCATAGGCTACTTGAAGGATGCTTTCATTGGGTTTCTTTTCATTTGAACATACATTTTGGCCACTTCTGGGGCATGATGCCCTGGAAGATCATTCTGTGATGCTGCAACTCTGTCATGTACAGAACTTGTGGATAAAGGCCACTGCTTTCATTTGGAGTGAGCTATTTTGGTCTAAAATGTAGCAGTGTGGGAAGACCTATGTGGATTTACATGGTTTCAGAGTTTTTCCTGATCCCAAGCTCCAGTTTGAAGCTGGATTTCTTCAGCAGTCAGCAGTAGAGAGGGTGGTTACACCAGTTGATACCGTTTTTTCAACTCTTCATCCAGCTTCTGGGATCCTTGAACAAACTTCTCTGGCAGTAAGAATTTTAAGTTTTATTGAAGCTGATTCTAGGATCAAAATGGTTATACTCAAGGGAATAAAACTCTGTGAAGGTCTGCTGAAAGTCAAATTATTTTGTCAGTCTGTTCAGGAGCTAGGTAAGGGTATTCCATGTAGCATCATACAGTCTATATAGGCTTTTGTCAGCTGTATAGATGGTATGAGAATGCAATT
Organism: Pavo muticus; assembly: GCA_016647715.1. Taxonomy (NCBI): domain Eukaryota; kingdom Metazoa; phylum Chordata; class Aves; order Galliformes; family Phasianidae; genus Pavo; species Pavo muticus. The sequence goes on along the minus strand of JACDJE010000319.1, from coordinate 32,945 downwards.
TGAAATAATTGAAGGAGGTGCTGAGAATGGTGGAGAATCTGTCTTGAGAAAGACATAGCTGGCAACATTCATGTTCAGGCAACATTTCAAGACTCTTCACAATGATGTGCATTTTGTTCACTTCTCCCAAGCATTGTATGGCACACTGCATTTGTACTACGAAGAGTGTTTCTTCACAAGGAAAGGTAACGTTCATTTGTTAAATCTGTGTCTTAGGATACCATCAACTGTAGTCAGTGCTGCTTTCAGTGAACTAAAATATGGTGAGGCTGTACTGGTAGATGAATCATGATTGCACAAAGCAATAGAAGATGCCTTCTTCAGGTCACTGCCCTCTGTATTTTGAATCAAACTCTGCAGACCTCTAGACCTTCAGGGTAGCTCCCAGCACGTCTCATTTGGCTATTGAGACATTTCAGTTAGCTTTGATTTTGAGGCATCACGCTATTCCTTCAGTTTATCGCAGATTAAGATGCTCACTTTCCAAAAGGAGCTGCCTGCAGTAACCCACCGGGCTTGGTGCAAAGCCTGGCCAAGAAGGGGTGATTCTGTCATCCTCACCCCTCACAGGTAGTGCCTCGCTTACACAAATGGCCTTATTAGCTGTCTTTTATTACTCACAAAGAAAAATGTTGCTTAGTGTGAGTCAGAATGGCAGAGTTGGGCCCTGGGTGAACAAAGAGTCCAGGATTATTGTTCCGAAAAGCCCCCTGAGGCCTGTATCAAGAGTTATTAAGCACCGATTCAGCCCATAGCATTATTTTGTAGGCTTAAGTGGGATTTCAGTGGTATATTGGGTCTTGTGTCTGTGTAGGGGTGAATTTTGCCCTCTGTTTTTTTTATCTTATAAATAGCTGTTGCAGTTTCTCTTTTACATTATTGTTTAAATCTCTTTCAAAGGTATGGTTTCTTAATCCCCTGCTGCATTTTTTTTTCTTCCTTCTAATACAGAATAAATAAATTTACAAATCCACACATGACTGAAACAAAAGGCAAATAAGCCCTGCACGGTTTGTATTTGGTGCTGGATACCTCATTTTGATGATTTCAGTCATCATTCATCTGAAAGGCAGAAGCTATGATTGTTAAGCCTCATTATTTTCTATGAAGCCTGGTAGTTTCAAGGTCAAACAGAAGACATCTACTTTCATCCCAGTGGCATTTCTCTTCAAACAAGGGCAGCTCCTCACTAACTTGCATGCTGCCGTGTGCAGTGCCGTTGGCTGGTCCCAGCGTGGGGCACAGCTGAGCCTGACTTTAGGACCCCTAACCTGCATCTCTGAAGGAAACCTCAGTCACTGAATACATTTTTACTCCTCTTCTGTAAGGTACATGATTTCTTTTTGACTGAGCAGAAATTTTAATAAGCTCTGGTTTTGGATTTTGGTGTTTCTTCTGTTTATCAAGAAACAATTGGCAGCCTAAACCTTCCATTTTAAATGTTACTCCTTTCCTTTATGTCCTGAAGCACATTAGAGAAGGTTTTAGTGAGAGAGGGAGAGAGCGAGAGAAGAAGAAGAAGAGAGAGAGAGAGAGAGAGAGAGAGAGAGAGACTTCCAGTGATGTTTAAAGTGGTAAGAAAGCTGCAGTGGTGCTTCTGAAAGTAGAGGGTAGAAAATCCTCATTGCTGTTGATATTGAGGGTTGATCTGTCATTGTTTTCTGAAGTTGCACATGGACTGAGAGCTGATATAACAGGGAAAGATCTCAGGAGGAGGAGCTGAGGAAAGTATGACCTATCAGTAACTATGAGTTGAAACTCTTAGAACCCAGAAAGCATAGATTCATTCACTTTAAGGAGTAAATATGCTGGAAAACCCCTGACTTTGTACTTGCGCGATCAGACTGTAGTGATTTAGAACTGTCTGGGTGCCTTCAGAAAGACGAAGTGTGTTGTATTAGGCGATACATAGATTTATGTTACAAAACAGGAAAAAATGCACTCATCGGTTAAAAAAGGAAAAATCAATACATGAACAATAGGAGGGAGAGGCATGGCTAAGCAGTAACTCTTTACCTATGCTTAAAAAGTGAAATTGAAGTCATTAAAAGCTGATTCTTTGCAGTCCCTGTGGAACAACTAGTACCAGGTGAACTTTCCACATACATTTCCCGGTGTCTGATAATTGCGTTAGGGTGGTGAATTCTTAATCAAGTTTCAGGAATTAAGTCACCTGGTGAGTACAATAAGAGGTGTAGTTTCATGTCACTTTGTGGTTCCTGGAAAACAAGAGTGTTTCAGTATGTACCATGTGTGTTAGTCATGACTTGTGGCATTAAATCCAAAATGTGTTAACTAGTTTTCCTGCACTGATACAGCCATTAGATAAAATACGTTTTACAGTTTTGATAAAGCAGTGTTATTTTTTACTTCCTATCTACATTCCTTATGTTGTGTAATATAAAAAAAAAAAACAAAACCTGTCTTTTCAGATAAGAAGCAATGGTCAACTTTACAGTAGTGAATACAGCTACTTGAACTTGCGGTTCTTTTTTATCCACCAGCATAATATGCTGGTTACTGCTCTGAAAGTGTTCCACTACTTGCAGTGCCTAGCTCTGTATTGTTTATTTGTGGAATAGCTTTCATGGAAGAATTTCGTAAAGTTGAAGAAATAGCTTAAATGCAAGATTACTGGAGTGCTGAAAATAAATGCATGCAAATGGAAAAACCCTGAACAAATTTAGCCCTTTGTGTTTCCCTACCTACAATAGGAAAGAACAAATTAAGCCACCAAGATGCTGGACATGCTTATAGCCTGTCCATTAAAATTAAGAATTAGATTGCTCTCTTATTTTGACTTATTTTGACCCACTTATTTTGACTGTTAATTTTTCTGTAGTGTCCGTAACAGTCATACAGGCCACCTTCAAATATCATTGTGCACATCAGAGACTTGGCTTGTCATGTAATTTGAAAAAGCTTGTGACATAAAACACATGGGGTTTAGGCATAAATTTATAAATTGAACAATAAAAATATCTTGCACTGCTGGGTAACAGCAGGGTATTTTTTAAAGGGAAACAAAGGCTAAGTGTTAAGTTTAAGAAGATGTATGAACTGGCCAAATTTTTAAAAGTGCAAGAACTGAAAGTTGTGCTAACACCAAAGAGTATGTGTGCCATAATTGCTGCACAGGGTTTTGTGTTAGTTCCTTGTGGGGATTCACGTACTCCATATACTATAAAAGAAAAGCAAGTTGGTATGTATCCCTGACTGCAGATGGGTTGGGTTTTAGGTTAAAAAGTTTTCTGTAAGTTGTCTGCATTTTCCCTTAATGTCTCTCTTTTACAGTAGTGCTTTGTTTCTGAGCGTGACCACCACCAGGACAGCTTGGTTCAGTGCAAACACTGTCTCTTTCAGCCAGAACATTCCTAACATTAGCTTCCTTTTTTTTTCTCCTCTCCCTCTCCCCTGCCCCCTCTCAGGTTGGAAAGGCTGGTGGATGTCCTGAGGAAGAAGGTTGGAGCAGGGACCATTAGGACCGTGATCTGATTGAAAGCTCCAGTCTAAGGAAGCATTCACATCTGGTGACCAGGCTGCTTCATTCAGCACTGTGTAAACACTAAAACCTTAACTTAGCAAACAGTTGTTAGAAGTGGGACACTCCAGCGACATTCCAAGCTGAGATAAAATCAAATCATAAATGTTTAACTACTTTGCTGCTGAGTTCTGTGATTTGTTGAAATGTTTCACTGCAAACATATATTTGTTTTTAAGCAGATGCATTGTGGCTCTGTGTACTGTGAAAAATGATGTAGATGCTTATTTTAACAGTCTGTTCCATCAGTGTTACTAGACTACAGTCTGCTGCAAGCAAAGCACAGCTTGACCGTGTGTTCAAATACCACCAGCTTCAGGTGCAAAATCCTGGAAAGCAGCTTCAAAATTTGAATCCTTGTGTTATTTATGAAACTGCAAACAGTCCGGTATTTGTATATTAAATACAGTAATTGATAAAGTAAGTTTACGTTCAAGAAATAGCTCTGACCACTATGTTGGAGATTTTTTTCCTCCTTACTTATAGCCCATTGCAGCTAATAACCATAGCTACATCTAAAGGAAGGATGCACTTATAGCTTTATACAACACTTGAATAACTACTGGAGTACATGGTATTTTCAGCATACCTTCTAAAGAAATGTACAGTTAGGTTTCACTGAAGGAACAACTGCATAAATAATCATAAATCTCTGTGTGAAAGCCTTGTGGCATTGTGGGGTATCTCAGACAGTGGGGAAGGTTTCCTGGTTTGTTTTTAGTTACTACTCTGTCCTTTCCTATAGGGTAAATCCTTCAGATGTTCAGAAATCACCTTACAGAGTCAAAACACATCTATTCGGTGTAAGGTGAGTGGCTCACACATTTCCTGCAAGGATGTTTTCCCAGCTTTATTTTGACCTTTGATTGCTCTGCAGTGCAGGAGTACCATCCGGGTTGGATTTGGGGCCAGAATGCCAGCCCTCTGCTTTGCCAACTCCCAAAGTGCCCTGGGAGGAAACTTGAAGGCTGAAGGATAAAATCCTACAAAGAGGGAGGAAATAGAGGAGTGGGGAGGAAAATTGCAGGTACACAGTCATTGTAGACATTACCCACAGATATCGGAGAGTTGGCCCTAGATGTATGTTTGGGAACCAAATATCTCCATGTATTCTGCATATTTTTATCACACAACTAAAGGCAAACAGAAGAGTCAGCTCAAGGCAGCTGCCCAACAAACCTGGCCCCTTGCAGGGAAATGAGTAGCATTCCTTCAAGCCAAATTTATCCAGGGTCACTTCAGAAACTCCTGATGAGCTCCTTTTTGACCTTTGGTCAGTCCTGAGATAGCCAGTGAGGCTGAAGTCTCTCCACAACATGTATTCAGTGGGATGAAAGTTTCATGCTTCCAGACCAGAAGCCCATCAACCCAGCACCCAGCCCATTCCACCTCTCTAGTGTGCTACCATTCTGCATTCAGACAACTCAGTGCTCTTTTTTTCATTGTTCTCATTGAACCTTGGATCACTAATTGAAAGAAAAGATCACCTGAGCAGTCAGCACTGTTGAGCCAGTTCTGCTTGAGGAAATGCTATAACCTAATTTTTCTATTACAAAAACACTGAACAACCATTCCCTGTTCGTACCATTTTTACATCCCTTATGATTTTACGTATTTTGCATCATTCCCTCACCATCTTCCAGACAGAAGACCGAGTCTCTCATAAAGGAGCTGTCTCATGTTTTCAACTTACCTTGTCATGCTAATCTATTTCTTTTCTAGTTCTTTAGTGTTTCTACCAAGATAGAGCAGGATTTGTGCATGGTATTCGAGCTGTGACTTCAACAGATGTCATAATTATGTTTTCTGTTTGATTCTCCAAGCTATTTGTAATTGTTTAAGCATTAGAATTTCTTTAGGAAAGCTTATGTCTTTTAAGTTAGTACTTCTATAATAATAGTAATAATAACTTCAGATCTTATTCTTCAGTTATAATATCCAGTTCAGGATTCATCATGGAGTGTACAAGATCAGAACAGATCAAAACCATTTTCTGAACATTCAGATGCTGTATTACTGTGCATTCCCTGACTGATTACCACTAGTTCCTATTCCACAGGTCATCCTTACTACTACAGGAACAGAGTTCTATCAGCAAATATCACTATCTCCAAATTATCCCCCTTTTCATGGCAATTTCTTATGGCCTTGAAGTAAGTTGAACAGCATGGGTCTGGCAAAGATCCCTGTAGGACAGTAAGGTAGTTTAACTTCACTGTGAAAATGATACATTTATTGTTAGCTGTTGTTTTAAGCTAACTTTTAACTACATGTTTTTCCACGTGAAGATTTTCCATCTTGCTCCTTTGGCAGCTGTGTTGAGGGAGCTTGTTTGCTACTTGGGAAATGCAAGTTTACTTAATCACGGCTTGTTTTCCATGCATGAATGTGCTAGGTTCCTCCTCCCCATGTGTATCAGAATTCCTCACCTTGCCCCAAGTCCTTCCTCCTCTGAGCGAATTGCTGTGTGAGTGCAGGCTCCATATAGCACGGCTGTTTGCCCTCCCTCCCCTTGTGTCAGCTGGCTTTGTTTAGGAAAGTAGCATCAGCATACTTCTTATTGTGGATAATACTTGATTCTGTACATTTATATGGTAAATTTGCTTCACTATTTTCTTTTTGACATGTGATACCTAAGGTAAAAAAATATTTCCTGATTCTGTCTTACATCTTGTACCAAGTGACCATGAGATGTAATGAGCTTTTAAGTTAGCTTTTTTTTATATCACCCTGCACATATATTACTTTGAATCATAATTAAATTAGGTACCAGTTTTTAAAATTCAGCTAGAAAAGTTTGTCTTCTTTTGGAAAAGGCCTTGGGAAATTGGCTGTGCTGGGAGGTGAAGATTCTGAAGCAGTTGGGTTCTACCTCCTCCTTGCTCATAGCCTGGTGTGTGGTCCTCAGCAAATCCTGCAGTGACAGTTGTAAAAGGCATGAAGCCCCTCGAGAGGCACACGGGCACCCCGGGGGGGCTCTCAGGCACCTCTGTGGGTTAATGGCAAAACTTTCACTTCTTCACCCACTGCAGTGAATGACAAATGTTGGGCAGTTCCAGAAATAGAGGCCCAGCCCTTGGTGCCTTCAGGTGGATTTCTGGGCTCAGTGAACTCAGTCTGAGTTTTGTCTTTCAGTGTAATGAGGGCAGGAACTCTGATCTGGCATGTAGAAATAGGCAATAATGATAGCACAGATTAATTGGCTTTTGTTGTGCAGTTTATTCAGTGAGAAGTGATTGATGTCTGCGCAATGCTCTGAAGGCAGAGAAAGCCTGCCCTGTACAGCAGACATGGAGAAGTCACTTCTGTCCTAACTTGTGGAGAAAAATGAGCTTGCATCAGATTAAGTAACAGAAGTAGCAATTCGTTTCCCTCCCAGTGATGAAAGGTGGCTCACCATGGACAATGCATATGGTGACTGTTGTAATTACTGGTCAAATTAGTGTCCCTGTTGTTTTGAAGAGCACTGAGATGTTCAGGAACACTCAAGCCCTGTGAGATTTCCTGTGTTTCTATTGATGATCCTGCAGCATGCTTGCATTGGGAGCCATTTCTGCAATATGCCAGAGTAAAATATGTAAATAGCATCCTGTTGGCTTGGGATAAAAGCATTATTAATGCTTTTCGGCACTATAATTATATTCATAGTAAGCCTTCCCTAAGCCCACACTAATTAACAATATTATGACAAATCAACTTTAACAGAAAAGGACTGTGGACCTTCAGTCGTTTAGTACTGTTTTTCATTCAGCCCACAACCCAAAATGTGTAGCGTGGTTTTCTGCACGAGTGCCAGGAAAACTACTGATACTTGCAAAGTTCAGAGCCAGATCGGTCGTGTTAGCAGAATCCCATAGATGAAGTCAGTTTGATTCTCCTTTAAGTATATTCACAATGAAGCAAGATTCATTAGTTAACCATTAATATAGGAGAACATGAAAGCAGCTCTTATGAATAAGCCATCATATTAAAATAGTTTAGTAATGTCAATATGTTTTCACTGGCTCACTTGTTTATCTACTATTCCAAATCACAGGATGCTTTACAGATATTCATCTTAATTTTCAAATTAACTGGCTTTATACAATTTCTTATCAAATGATCAAGAATTATAACATCCTTCATCCACATACACAAATGAACTTGCTATCTAAATGTCGAGATTCTTCTGTGCTTTTATTTTCTTCATTTAGAACACTTCCTGATGAAGGCTGCTAGCATTTTCTTCTTTTTAATTTGTATGCCACAAGATTTTCTTCATGTACAGCAATAAGCTGCAAGACACATTAAGTCTCTGACTAACAATTTCTTTGATATTGATCTCACTATGATCACAGTGTTAATGTGCTGACTCTTATCATTGTACCATTTCACATCAGGTCTACAGAGCTGGACTTCTCTTGTTTGTTCTTCTCTTGCATTGGTAAATAAAATGCATTCACGAGTCCAAAAAACAAAGTGGTGTTCTCATATTAGGTTGATTGTAAGTCAGCTGTTGAGCTTTACTGGTCTAAACATTTCATTCTTCAGTTTTGTTGGGAGCACACGTGTTCTGGGAGGCTTTTAAACAAATGCTTGAAATGGTTGAAAGATTTACATTGCTGGTGCCTAGCTAAATATGTAGTCTTTAGAAAAGACATGGTTTATTTTGGCACCATTTGAAAAACTCAAATATTTTAAACATTTGTTAAGTTTGAGCTTGCACATTTCAACAAAAAGTTTGCATTCCAAAATTACATCTCAGGTTACCTGTCTCCCTCTCTCTTTTGTATTTTGTAATCCTTTTATTAAAATAGTCTTTGCAAAAGGAGTTGAGTTTTTTGGAGGAGGTGTTTGTTTGGTTGGTTTTTTTAATTGTAAAATATTGCCTTTACCTTAATCAATTTTTAAGGTAACATTTACCTGGTAACTCTATTCAACTAAACTTCAGAAATGCAAGTACAGAAATGCTTTCAGAATTTAGATCTTCATGTGAGTGGCCAAGGCTTGTTTGTGAAATTAGTCAAATGCAAGAATTCTGGCCAAATCCTGCAGAGCTTCACACTTAGTCATTCTGAGTGCTGAGATAAATAAGTCCCAACCCTGATGCTGGGTGCAGGGCCAGACAATGAAGAGAGCAGGTTGAATGAGTACTGAACTGATAAAATAGAATAGCTCAGGGAAAAAGAAAACCTTTTGCCTGGAGGTGTTTTTCTTTTCTGTCTTTCTCTCGGCAGAGGCTGGGGGAGGGGCTGCAATGTTTAGCCTAAATTTTTATTTTAAAAACAATTTCCACCTTTGATTTTCCCATAGGTTTTAACCTGAAAGTTGTACTGAATCTTAAAAAAGTGAGAAAGTATAAATTGAAAACACTATATTTTGTATAAATCCTGCCAGATCCCCAGTTCAACAAACACTTGAGCATACCACTACAATTATGCACGTGCTTTGGTGTGTTGCCCAGTCAACAGCCAACTGCAAAGGGTCACACGCCTTTCTGTGAAGCTGTCATCAGGAGGAGTTTGGCGTGTTTCCTCCATGGTTACCTGGGGCCAAAGGTCCAAACAGTGCCACATTCACAGGAGTTCCTAAGCATTTGAATGGCTTCTGAGCATGCTGTAGCAGATCCATTGTCATATAGTGAAATAGCAACATACCTGGCAGAATTCGTCACACCTGATAAACCTTGCAGAATACATTAAATGAATTTAAGATGATTACTACTCATACATGAATATGAATACTGTGTTTCACATACGACTGAACAATGGAATGGTTTCCTGAAGAATTCAAAAGGTGGAAGCTATGAGTTTGAGGTTTTTTGTTTTGTTTTGTTTTTTGATAAAGTAAGTATTACTAGAACTACTTCAAAAGCCACACTTATAACAGAAAAGAAAAAAAACAAAAGCTTAAGATGGAAAAATGAAAAACTAGTTTGGTACTACTCTAATTCATTTTCTGTAACCTCAAGACCTTTGTTCGCAGTTTTTGACTTTCACTGAAGTAGTGCCACTATTTCACAATTTTTTCAAATAGGTAAACTGTTTTCAAAAATCAGTCTATGAGAAATGAGGTTACTGGTGTCTAAGTTGAAATCAAGAAAGATTTCACATACTTCTAAGTGACAATCAGCTTTTCAAAAAGTTAACTAATATCTTCACTTGGATATTTGGATTGTTCAGAGAACATACACAACTCAGATGCAGCCTATGTGGAAGTATACTATAGTAGAAATAGAATAAGAAATGGTAGGAAGTCTCCATCAACACATGGTTACCAAACATTAGTGGTACAGTTAAGCAAAAGAGGAAGATACAAGAGATAAAATTTGGAACGTGATTTGCTATGGCATTTGTTATATCAGCATGCTTTGAAATGGAGGTGCAGCAAATGAAACACTTGAATCTATGACTTCCAGACTGGCAGACCAGTTCTATCATTTAACTGTATCCTCTCTGGTGGGGACACCAGCCTTGCACACAGTTCAAAAATACAGAGCTCTATATCGGTGTCATAGGATATGGAGCTGTGGGGCTCCAAAACACCATATCATGATTTTTAAACCTGGAGTTATGAGTTCTCAATGTGTGATCCAGTCAGCATACTGGGAAAGATGTAGGTAAATCATAGCTTTTACTTGGATTCTACTTCCTGTTGGACAGGGAAGGCATAAATCAGGACGCCAGGACTGGTCAGTGCTAAAGCTGCATAATAGCAAAGTGCAAGGTAGAAATACATTTTGAGCAGAACAGCAGAAAGGAGTGGTATGGGAAAAAAAAAAAAAAAAGCATGAGTGTGGAAGTGTAGTCTGCTTCAGATGGAAAAAAGGAGGAAAATTTATTACAACAAGCAACAGAAATACTTCACTTTGCAGACGCATAGAAGTGTTGAAAATGTCATGGAAGTCATAGCACAACACAGGTTCTGAAGTCTTTGAATGTAGGTGTCTCGCTGAAGCTAAAGTTGATGTGAGAGCGTGAAGATAGGAAATCTGTTGAAATTTGGTTGTGTTCAGTTTGTTAACTGAATTGTTGTTTGATATGACAAGATATCTCAGTTCTAAATTTTGAATAAAACAACATTCCTAATTAACATTTAGCTGTTTGGTCACTGTATAGCCAATATGTACAGTTGGCAGTGTCCCCACTGCTTCTCTCAGGTTGATCAATAGAAATCACGCCTGACCTATCACTAAAGCTTTTTTGTTATAAAGAAGCATAAAAATTAATATCACCAAAATAGTAAATAATGAACCCTTTTAAGGTTTTCATTAAGAAATCTCAGCATACATTTAAAAAGAAAGTGAAAAACAATAGTACTTTCTCCCAGTGATGGGTTTCTTCACACGGGGGATGATCAGAATTGGTCACAATGGACGGAGGATGTTCCAGGCAGATATTAACATCCCTATTGCAGGTCTTGTGTGTCCATATGTCAGTTTTACTATGGCTTGGGTGTGTGAAATGCCACCTCTGGCTATCACCCACAGCTCTTTGTCACAACGTTTCTAACAGATGCCACTCTGCCTTTCAGAGTCACAGCTTCTGTCCCATAGAGTAGTTCTTCGTTCTGACCCAGAGGCATTGCTTATGGAATGTGCTGCTCCCATGTGTGGTAATTTTGAACTTGGTTTTACTCTCTGCTTGGTAGCTTGAAGTGCAGAAGAGGGTCAGAGATGTGCAAACTTGTGCTGTGCTCTGTGTCGAGTGAAGACATTCCAGTGTGCAAGGAGATGTGTGCAGAGTGCAAGGGACAGCTCTTATCTGCACACATACAGCATCAAATATCTGAATACAGCAGTGCTGCTGTCACATGCACTGGAAGAGAGGCCAGAAAGCTTCACAGTTTTGCCCTGCTTTGATCACATAATGGAGAAACTCACCTCAATTGCTTTCCAAGCAGCTAAATGCCTCTCTTCCTCTGCATTTTGCTAGTCTGTTCATGATAACTTTATTTCCCAAGAGCTCTAACAGCCACTAGAGTAAGACTCTTATAAATCTGAACTGCCTCTGCCTAAAGAAAATATGCTTTCATCACATGTGTTTTTGTGAGATCCCACAGGACTATTCTCAGAATTCTTATATAGCAAAGCCGTCGTGGCCTGTGGTGGCTGCCTGCTCTGATTTTCAGTAGAGGTGTTATTCTTGTAATTTTCCATAAGTTGAGATTTGATCTGCAGGCGACAAACACTGCACATTACGAGGTGTTTCGTACAAAACTTCACCCTTGCACAGACTGATTTCCTGTATCACCCACCATTTGTTATCGGGTGACCTGCTGCCTACTATCTCATTAAATATCCAATTTCTTTTTTTCGGCGCTGTTGACATTTCCTCTCCTTAAAGCCACCTGCTGCAGGTACCTGCTGGGAGCTGTGACTGTGGCTTCTCACCAGCAGTGAGTTGAGCCAGGGCCTGGCAGGCTGCACCGCACACTGCTCTCCTGACCCAGGATGTGCCGGAGTTACACCACCACCTGTCACTGACATGTCCTGTTCCCTACTTCACCCCACCCCCCACTTGTCAAACCTGTAAATTATGTCTTTCGTTCCTGTTCAGTTTTTCTTCTATCCAAGTAATTCATACACAACACATGTCTAGCTAGCTGCCATGTTGGTTTTTGGGGATTATAATGTGTCCACGTGGCATAGTTCTCCTCAAGGAAAAAGATTGCTACTACTCTTCATGAAGGTGGGAGACAGTCCCTGATAGAATGATTTAACAGGTCAACCCCCAAGGCAAGTTCCTTGATTTCCTGTTGCTTTCCAGGAACACAGGCTGCCTACAGCGCTGGAGTTAACCCAGCACCCCTCAGCTTGTCACAAAGAGGCCACCCTAGAGCTGGCCCAGGTCTTCACATGGAACCACAGTCATGAGGTTTTGGATCCCTCTGAGAGGCTGCACAGAGAACCCATGGCTGTTATTGAACTTGCTTTCTGGTCTGTCTTCTGTCACCTTCAGACCAGAAGGTCTCAATATCCTGCTTTTGCCTGTAGTGTTGAAGAGCAAATTAATCTCCCAAATCCTTCCCTGTTTTAATAACTGGAGACCCTGAATAGATGGCCTAACCTTCCCTTGGACAAACTGACTAAGGAGAGTTTCTGATACCATCTACCAGATACAGCTCAAACAGTACAGCATTCCTGAGTTCAAACTCTTAGATGTGAGGATGCTTGAACAGAACGCAGTGCTCCTTCCCTGTCTCAGACCTGGACTGTATAGAGCCCATTTCCATTCTCTCACTATATGTTCTCCCTATCACAAGAACCATGCTCACCACTAAGGCTCAGTGTCACCCAGGGCCTGGTGGGACACCTGTCACAGTCAACCAGCAGTGCAGCCTCTGGTCCTGCTTGGGTGTCCTGTGTCCTTGGTGACCTTGGTGATAAAGGAACCTGCCTTCAATTCAGGCTGGAATGTCTCTGTAGTCAAACTAAACTGCCTTGATAGAAGTGAGTTTGGAGGGAGGTGAAGAGGAAAATAAGAAGAAGAAAGTGCAGAGACTGTAGGAAGAGCAGATGGAAGATGAATGGGTGAAAGAGAGAGGGGAGAGATATTGCATGAGGATGGAGGTGCAAGACAATAGCGAAAAGGAAAGCTGAGGAAATATGATAAAATAGAGGTTGGAGCTCATATTATCAAGCACTACATCATTGATGCTGATCCCCATGTCCTGTATTTTTATTGCTGGGCCATGAATGGTCCCAATATGGAAAGAAGTAGGTCTCTGTCACAGCCATTTGAAAGTCACAAGAGGTGAAGCCAGGGAGATGTCTGATAAGGCTGCCACACAGGAGAAAGGGGAAAGGGGAAAGGGGAAAGGGGAGGAAAGGGGAGGAAAG
>JACDJE010000319.1:0-10863 GCA_016647715.1 Pavo muticus | reverse complement strand
CCCTCCCGCTCCCTTTCTTCTGAGCCCCGCTCTCTAATTCTAGATGAGTATTACTTTGCTCTTTTCGTTGGCCAAGCACAATTGTGTTATTGGAGATAATGAATTCAATCCCCATCAAAGAGTATTAGGAGAGCCTTGGCCCTGTAGTGCCTTTTTTCAAACAGGGAATGAAAGGCAGAGAGAAAATTCTCTGGGTAGCCTCCGCGATGGCCGCTTTTGAAGTGAGGGGAGGCGGGCATTGTTGTTCACATTTTTGTCCATACGGCTGAAGAAAGCCCGGCGGCTTTTGATGAGGAGATGAGAACCGCCTCATAAGTTGAGCAACAAGTTCGATGGCGGAGTCTCACCGCTGCCCGCTGCCTGTGGATAACATATGTCCCGCATTAATAGGGGCTCGGCGGAACAATTGCTGGGGGGTGGGGTGGACAGAGCCGTGCACCGCCTCACGGCCCCTTTTCCCCTTTCCTCTGTGTTTAAGGGGAGAGCCGGGGAGGGGCGGGGAGGGGGAAGCTGTTCGGGGCTCCGCGGCGCGCACCGCACTGGGGCACGGAAGGGGGGGGTGGCATTTGAGAGGGACATGGCACCCCCTTCTCACACAGCCTCTGCCTGGACTGCCAGTGATGCTTCTGGGAGCGATGCTGAGCGTGGGCATCCCCCCTTCCAAACAGGGTTCTTTTTCTCACTCTCTTTCTCTCTCTTTTTTTTTCTTTTTTTTTTAATTTATAATTTTTTACTAAATGTGGATTTGAGATTTCCTTTAGTTTTCTCGTTTGTCTGTTTTTTTTTTTTCTCCTTTCTGTTTCTTACAACTTAATGAAATACCTGAAGTCTCCGAAGTACTTCCTCAGATAAAGCAGCCAAGCAAGGAAAAGGGCAGAGGGAGAACGCCTGTTGGTACTATCAGATAACCTCAGAACTGGAAAACTTGTTGCAGACATGTGAATGAGTTCGAACGCGCTCTTATTCCCATCTCCTGCCCCGCAGTTCAGAGATTCCCCGCCCCGGTGTCTTTATTATGCTAAGGAGGTCATTACTGGGAATCGCAATGGAGAGATGTCGGTGTGCAGAGTGGGGCCCACCTCCTGGTTACCGACCTGTTTACATTTTCCTCCGGTCAGAACTGGAGGAAATGCGTGTTAGCAACCTGCCTGGCAGGATGCGTGCAAAGAAGGAATAAAGGGGAAAAAGAGATTTCTGCGCGGTAGCTCGCAGACGGAGGTGATGCGCCGGCAACCCCCGGAGCAGAGGGCAGCGGGGCGGTGTGTGCCGCGGGATGGGTGGCGGCTGCCGGCCGGGCCCTTCCCCGGGCGTGGGGCGATCCCCGCGGGACCCACGCGCGACGGCATGGGAGCTCCGCAGCCCGCCCGGTGCCCGAGAAGGGAGCGTCCCTTCCCCGCGGGCAACCCTGCACCCTTTCATTGCCGGGAGATGTTCAAATGAGGCTGATTTCTCTCAGACACCATAAGCACGGTCAGCCTATAGATGCTGCTCCCCCGCAGCCCTTTCTGGCCCACATAGGGCGAAGCCCCAGCTCTGGTCACGCTGCAGGTGGGAAAATGCCGCTGCCCGGTCCCGGCGGCCCCGCAGCGGGTCCCGGTCCGACCTCGCGCTGCTTCGGGACCCCGGAGATCAGCCAGGCTGTGGGAGCACGGCGAGGCTCGGGCTCGGAGCTGAATGCAATAGTCATCATCACCATTAATAAAAAAAAAAATTCCGTTCTCTGGTAGGTCCCCCTTGGAATAAGGAGCAGGTGTAAGAGCTTTGATGGGTAAATTATAGCACCGATAGTGAATCACTAGTGGCAAAATAACGATAAAAGGCAGCGAGGGGTTACCCCTAACAGAACCCTCCTGGGCAGAGCCCGTTCGAGCAGCGCTCCCGCAGCGGAGACGCCATGCGGGAATTCAGTGTTCATGTGGGAGTTTTGGGGAGGGGGGAACAGGACATTTTTGCCTCTCGCGGAGACCGATGGGTCCCGTCGTAAGGCTACATGTGTTTTAAATCCTACTGCCCCGAGACAAAGGTGAGCGCTGGCAGTTTGATCCGTCCAAAGTTCAAAGATCTGAAATCTCAAAGAGTTTCTGTTGGAGGTAAAGGGGAGGAACACAAACACGGCGGCACGGCTCGGGCCGGGCGCTGCGCGGTGCGGGGCGAAACGCGGCGTTATGTACACTAATCTGCCCTTAACTGCGACTTTGTCACAATGGGCAGAATAATTAGCAGAAAATGACCAGGGAGAAACAAAGGCAGGTTTTCTTCTTATCGCCTCCATTTTCCACTCTTCCCTCATTTGTTTTTCCCCCTGTAAAGATCCGCAGAGCGCAGAAAAAGCGCATTCTACTTTTTATTTTTGCTTCAATGAGCTTTTACTCTGCATTTGCTGGTGGATGAGTTTGCATTAAGATAAAAAATGACTCCTTTCACAATGCCGCCCTCGGCATTTAAAAAATCAAACTAATTGCGTTTTGATTTCAGCTGTTAGCCGTTATCCCGCGTTTCCGAACCCGGCACCGCAGGGTGGGAGTGCGGCGCCCACATTCCTCCCCGCGGCCGCTCCGCGCCCCTTTGTGCTGTTATTTTCTCCCGGTCATTGTGTGCTGTGTATCTTTCCACTTGTCCCCCTGGAAACAAATACATATTAATTATCTATACGTTAATACGTTCAATATACGCACCTATGCGCCTCCCGAGAGAACTTTTCATCCCATGTTTTATGAGGATAATTAACTTCTCTATGAATTAAGATGCTCACTCTGAATGCACACGAGAAACGTCAATTCATTAAGTGTCTGTTTAAAACCGTTTTTCTCCTTTTCAGAGTGACCGAACACGTATAGGCACACCTACGTGCCCGGATCCCGCTTTATCCCAGCGGAGATGAATTAATACTAGGTGCGCTACTATCGCAACCAAGCGTTTTAGCTACAGTACCGCTGTAAAATTAGAAGAAATTCAATTGCTTCTTAAAGGAGAGTTGGAGCTGCAGCGAGAGGATGCCTTTATTTTCTGGTTTAGCCATCCAAGCCTTCAGCGTCATCATTCAAACCAACATCTGAAGCCATGCCAAAGGCTGAAGTGTTTTCTTGCGCCGTCCCTTTACGAGTCACTTTTATTGACGCGACTCAGTTTCAAAGGGAAAAACTGACCGGGAAAAATTTTTCCTCATCTTTCAGTCCCGAAAATTTTAAATTAATTCCTTCCGATAAATACACACCCCCGTCTGTGCGCCGATGTAGGTGCCAGTATTGTCCCTCCGGACCCCGACACCAGCCCGAGACGTGTGTTCCTTTATTCCCACCCCCGACTTGGGTGATGGAAGAGCTTTCATCCTATCCAGCCCCGTGGGGGGTTGTCGGGTCGGAGGGACCCGGACAGCGCCGCGGGGCCCTCGCAGTGCCCGGGGGGAGAGCGGAGCCGGGGGGCAGCGCCGGCCCCACGGAACAACGGGGATCGCTGCTGGCCCCCGCTCTGTGTACGGTTCTCAGTGCCCGCGCTCTGCGTGGGTGTGCAGGGATCCCCACCGCCCCTCATCTCTCCCCGCTCTGCTGTACTCCGTGAGCCAGCCTATCTGCCTCGCACGTGGCAGAGATAATCGCCGTGAAGAAACAGGCGAAGAGCCCCTATGAACGGCGCTGGCCGGGGAGGTTGCAGCCCGGCGGGTCCTGCTTCGCTATGCTCGTGGCCGAGACCATCCCTGGCACGGGCACATCCCCGCACCTCCCTCCGCCTCCCTCCATCAGCTAACCGATCCGGCCGAAGGGAGATACTCGCACGTTGACGGGGTGCGGGGCATTCGGGATTCGCCCTGTTTCCTATCGAGCCCATTTCCAGCTTATTTTCATACTGTTGCCGGGTGCTTCTTGAGCGTGCGCTTAAAGTGGGGAAGAAAGTACGGGGCTCCTCTTCCCTCTATTGGATCCCGAGCATTACACTGCACTCAGAGAGCTGCGCCCGCTGAGGCAAGGACCCTGATTTTTGCCCGGAGCCATATGCCTGCGGTGTCAGCGGGTCACTGCCCACCATTCGCCTGCAGTGAGGAAAGGAAAGAACAAGCTCTCGGTGGTGGTGGGGCACACGCATTCTCCGTGACGGGCTCTGCTCCTTATCTCTGAGAGGTTGGGAGCCGCGGCGCTCCGCTTAAGCCCTTTTACTACCCACGCCCCAGATATTTCCATTACACACGGTCTGTGCTCCTCAGCTGATATGCGAAACCCGCTGCCTTATCGCTGTCTGTCGATTGATATTTTCTGTGCACAAGCCCAAGGCATTAAATCAATGTCTCCGCTTCGAAGCGGCATATTCTCTATAGAGCTGTCTGTGGGAGACAAGCGAGGTCCTGCCGAGGACGGGCTCCATCCTGCCGCGGTGTCTCACCGAGCAGCTCCTGGCACCAGAATTGGCACTTTGAATAGCATCCACCTGCCCGGATCCCGGGCCGCGCTGCCGGGGCTGTGGGGACGCGCTGGACGGAGGGCTGAGCCGGGGCCCCGCTCCGTATGCCCGCCCGTAGCAAAGCAGAAGGGCTTTACAATAATTTTCTCTCCTTTTTCGCCGAGTAACAGCGTTGGAGTAATTCGTTTGGCTTGGGAGATTCCTGGGACACTTGCTCGTTTGTTTCCTCCCCCTCCCGCCCCATACATCACCTTCTAAATGTGGTTTGTCGCCGCTGTCCCTAACCCATCAGCAGGCACACATTATTCGATAATTACGAGAATGACACAGAGCTTTCATCGGGCCGTCTGGCCCGAGGGGGCTGAGCGCAGGGAGATCTGCGGCGGTGCCTCTCGTGGGGGATCGGCTCTGCTGTTGGGATCCCCGCGGTCAGTCTACCCCAGAGAACGGGCACCTCCCTCAGTGGGCTAAGTGCCTTCTTCCCGGCACGGGAATGTTAACAACAACAACAACAAAATGTCTATATATATATATATATGTATGTGTGTATATATATATATACACACATATATATGTATATATGTATGACACCACCCCAGGCGCGCACACCCCCTGCCCAGGGCGTGTGCGAGCTCTGCAAAAGGAGCTCGAAAGTCCACACGCACAAGCGCAAGCTGCGCGCCCCGCAAAGCCTCTCACTCCCGTGGCCCGCACCGATCCCCGCGCTGACGGTGCCGCTCCGCTCCCACGGCCGCGTCCGCCCGCACCGCGCGTGGCTCCGCGCTCCGGCGCCCGCCGCAGAAATTTCGGAAGGAAACAGTGGCAGTCGTTCATTGTTAACATTTGATTTATTTAAAGTCCTTAACTGCAAATGATCAAAAAAACATACTTCACGCGATAAATTCTCAGTTATCGTTTTAAATCAAAATATTTTTTTTCAATTACAATCACATTTATAAAATTAACAAAAATTCTTAAATTCACGTGTAATTCTTTTTACTGTCATTTAAAGCAATTTCCAGCTGTAAAGAAAGAAAAAAAAATATAAACCATGCAATAAATTAAGAACATTGAGACAGCGAACAGGAATAATAATAAAACCCGTCTGGCTATGCTAACACCGTGTAAAACTGTGGAAAGTGCATTAACACTGGATGAAACAAGCTAATGATGGCGATAATTAAACGGCCACAAAAATGATGGGTGTGTAATGTACTAAACGAGGTGGGAAAGGGAGAGGAAGGGCTCTCCTCTGTTCCTGGCGCTGGTGTGAGGGCCAGCGCCTCCCGGGAGGGGGATAACCTTGTTTTCAGTCCATAGTTCCGCTGGTACGCGACGAAGAGACCTTAAATTAAATAAGCATGTCATCCACACGTCGGCGAGAATGCCTGAGGAACGAGAACCTTCAGTAACAGATGGGAAGGAAAAAAATCCAACTGGCTGTGACCTCTTGTAACGTTATATTACATCCCAAGACAGGTAACACTTGGAAAAAAATATAGGGAGTTTGGGGGGGGGGGTCTGTCCCGGCCCCGGGCTGCAGCTGGGCCGGGTGCTGGGTGCGGCTGTCCGAGCCGGAGGTTTGTTTTGCAAGTATCAAAAGGATGATCCGATAGAGCAAACAGTCCTCTTGTTGCTTAGAGATTCTCTTAGTGTGTTGCTACTTCACAGCAGTATTGTCCTTCAAAGCCTTTTTAATTAAAAAAAAAAAAAAAAAAAAAAGCCTTAAACCTCTACTCGCTTCTTCATCTCCGTATTGGTAAAGTATTGCCACATACCTGTAAACTTACATGAGATTATAGAGCGGGGCGGGGGGCGGAAAGCACAATGAGTAGTTTACAAGCTCACCCATTTTTCTCCTTTTCAATGACACCCTGCGGGGTGCGGGGGATATGTACAGCGGGGGGGAGGGTGCGGGACGGGGACAGCGCACGGCCATCGGGAAGTAACAGTCCTGTGCACGGCGTGCGCCTCGAGGCAGCGAGCTACGAGGTGTTGAGCACGGGTCTGGAGTACACCCCCTGGTAGTAGGAGGGCTCCAGCGCCGAGGGCTCGATGCTGCCGCGGGCCGCCATGGAGCCGCCGCCCAAGGGCAGCCCGCCGGGGATGGCGGCCCCGTACGAGGAGTACTGCAGCGCCTGCTCGTAGGCTTTGAAGTCCAGCTTGTGCTGCTGCTCCGAGGAGGACATGAGGTTGTTGATGGAGAACGGGTGGTTGAAGGAGTAGTGGGGGTCGCCTTTGAGGTGCAGCTGGGGTTCGTGGGCCAGGGAGTGCGGGGGGTGCGGGACGGAGGCCAGGGCGGGCACGGAGCCGAGCGAGGAGGCGGCGGCCGGGGCCGAGGGCTTCAGTTCGGCGCTCGGGCCGCTATGGTCCATAGGCTGGGGGCTAGCGGCCGGGTTGGGGCCTGGCAGGGGGGCGGCGGCGTCGGGCGGCGCCGTTTTGCCGTGGGCGCGCGGCAAGGGAGAGCCGGAGCCCGAGGCAGACGTCTGGTCCTTGCGGCCCTCCGACGGGGCCTTGCCGCCCGCCGGCTTCTCGCACTTGAAGCGCTTCTGGCGGCGGAGGTAGCAGCCGTTCTCGAACATGTTGCCGGAGTCAGGGTGCAGGGTCCAGTAGGAGCCCTTGCCGGGCTTATCGGGTGAGCGGGCCACCTTGACGAAGCAGTCGTTGAAGGAGAGCGAGTGGCGGATACTGTTCTGCCAGCGCTGCTGGTTCTGCCGGTAGTAGGGGAAGAGGTCCATGATCCACTGGTAGATCTCGCTCAGCGTCAGCATCTTGCTGGGCGCCTGCTGGATAGCCATGGTGATGAGAGAGATGTACGAGTAGGGCGGCTTGGCGTGCGGGTAGCTCCGCTTGAAGCTCTTGGCGTCCCGCGTGCGGCCGAGGTTGGACTGCGAGTAGGCCATGGGGCTGACGCAGGGGTTCATGCCTCCGTAGGGGCCCAGCCCGTTCATGGCGGCCGGCTGCCCCGACATGGCGCCCAGCCCTCCGGGGCTCAGCGCCGCGCCCATGGCCGCGACGCCGGCCGCCATCCCGTTCACTGCACCCGCAGAGCCCGCCGGCATGGCGGCCACCGCGCCGGGGCTCAGCCCGGCTCCCAGCCCCGTGTTGGCGTAGGACATGTTGAAGGAGCCGGAGGTCATGTTGCCGCTGGTCGTCATGGTGTTCATACTCATGTAAGTGTTCATGGTGTTCATGGAGCCCAGCCCCGAGTTCATGTTGCTCACGGGCACCGAGGAATAGGCCTAGGGCAGCGAGACGAGAGAGGATTAGCATGGATCCCGGCACCGCGGAGCCTCTGAACCCGCCCAGGACGATCGCCGAGAGCCCGAATCCTCATGACGGGAACAGGGAGAGACTGCTCGGTGCTGCCGAGCTCAGCCCCGGCACCGCGGGCCCCCATCTCGGCCGCCCCGAGTGCTGCGGGTCTCTGTGGGCTCCGTGTCCCGTGTTTGAATCCGTCCGATTACTGCAATCTACGGGCGCACGCCGGTGTGCTAGGGAAAACTTTCCCTGAATAACCGCACGCACCTCTCCCTCCGCGCTGATGTATATTTCTGTTCCTACAGATAGTGTCTTGTCACAAATAAAAATAAAAATATTAGGAAAAAAAAAAATCAGCAGCTCCCGTCTGCACATCGTACCTGTGGAAAGCTCCCCCTGTTCGCATTTCCTAACGAGTCGGGCTTAAAGTTCAAACCCACCGTCCCAACCTTCCCGAAGCACGCCGAGCCCTGGCTCCCGCTGCACGGGATTCTCTGTAGCCCCCAAAGTGGGGTATTGCAGCCCGATCCCTCCGCACCGCTCTCATAAAATGCAGAACCTGAAGCCCCAAAATACGCGTTCCGGGTCCGCATCTGATTTTACAGGAGGGAGAAGGGCTCTACGAAACGCGTTCCCGTTCACCTCGAACAAAGGCAATGCGGCCGAGGAAAGGTTGTTAGGCGCGGGTTAAGTGCACTGTAACATTCTCCATTATTCCCTCCAAATTCCGCGGGCTTCTCAATGCGGTTTGAATTTGGAGGATCTCAGTAACTATCGGAGAGGGCTCAACGCGGCGGGGCTCCCACCTCACACCCAAACTGATTCCAGTTCAATAGCACGGGAGGAGAAAAGAAGGGGGCTAAAAAACAGCAAAAGGGCAGGTCGTGTAACTTTAGTTGTGTGGACAACGAGCGTGGCGAGGCAAAACGACGCCCCACGGGGATGCCCCCCTTTGCTCTGAGCTCTCCCCCCTGAGGGGGTGGCAGCGAGGTGACAGTGGCGTGGCAACGGGGTGGCCGTGGGGTGACACAGCGCTGCGCGGCCCTGCAGGCGTACGGACGGCGCCGTGTCCGAGTGCGCTGATGCAATGCCGGTGTGCACCTCGCGGCTCCCGCACTTCCTTAAAGCGGTTCCTGCCCGGGCACCGCTCCCGGTTCTTCCGCGGTGGTGCCCCGCTGCCTTCACCCGCGGACCCCCTCAGAGGCCAGGCTATACTGGGGCTTGGATCACGGCGCTCCCCAGCCCTCTCCTAACGGCCTTCGGGCCGCTCCTCTCGCACCACGCCGGAGCACAGGGGGGGCCCGGAAGCGGCTGCCGGGTGCCGCGGGTCGGCGGCGGGCGGCCGGGCCGGGCCCCCCTCCGGGTTCCCCGGCCGCTCTCCGCAGCGCCGCCCGCCGGCATCTGGGCAGCAGCGCCCACCGCGGGCGGGCTGTCTCGCAAAATCCGAACAAACGGCGATTTATTCTTTTTTTCTTCCTTTCTTTTCTCTCAGCTCTAACAGGTGAGGCCCCGGCGGCAGCCAGCAGCGTGGGGCCCCATGGGGGGGGGGGGCGTGGGGAGTGCGCTGCCCTCGGCCCGGCGCGCCCTGTGCCCGTGCCATATGCCGAGGGGAGCGGGACGGCAACGCGGCGGTCCCCTGCTCCGAGTCAGGAGTTCTCTGGGGTGAGCTCAGCGCTGCCCCCGGCCCCTCCGGTTCTCCTGCCGGCGGTGCGGAGCTCCTCGGGGCGTCTTGGCCGAGGAGAAACACGATGGCGCTGGCGGGAGCTGCAGCGCGAAGCGATCCCCCGTCTCGCTGCCCGCCTCCGCACCCCGGCCCTCCCCCGGCCCCCTCTTCTCCCTCTCAGAGGGACAGCGGACCCGGGGCTCGCTCACCTCCTGCGTGTCGGCGTAGTAGCTGTTCCAGTCGCTGGTCTCATGCCCTTCCATTTTCACAGTCCCTAACATTATGGAACCAACCTGCCCGGTGTAACCATCCAGCCTTCTTGCAAACGAGCGGCGGGTGGCAGGAAAAGAGCCCGAGAGGCCGACCTAGCAGGAAGCCAGCTCCCAGGAGGGGCGGGAGTGCCGAAATCTCCTCTATAATGAAGTCAAAAAGGAGGCAGGGAGCAGTGCGGGGCGAGACAGTCGAGAAAGTGAGGAAGTGCCGGCTGGGATGTGAGTGGAGTTGAGCTGATGTGGATCTTACGTCGCACAAAGTACCCTCCTCCTCCTCTCCCCATTTGTCCGCCGCACAAAGGCGTTCGCACCTACAAAGCCGGAGATGCACCTGCCAGCGAGGCAGCTCCCCTCGCTTGCGGCTCCCCTCGGGGCGGCACTTTATTTGCAAAGCGGAGTAATTGGTTTAAGCTTGCGGGAAAAGGAGAGACGGAGGTGGGAGAGGGGAGGGAGGAAGTCCCCCCTCGCAGATGGACAGGACAAGCTTTAGGAGGGCTCACTGGAAATGAAATGAGGTAGATAAGGGAAGGGCAGCCCCCTCTGTTTGAATAGAATGCTAAAGGCCATCCAGCCCTAAAACCCTGAGATTAGGGGCCATATTTACTGAAGTCCAGTACATGCTCCTCTAACCAAATGGCCGGGAAGTCCTCGCACGCTCCCCCTGTTCCTCCCGTCGAGGCACCGGGGCTCGACCCGGATCCCCGAGCCCTCAGCCCCACGAAGCCCTCTACCCGGGACTGTGACGGTGATGGTGATGGCGATGATACCTCTTTCTTGGTGTCTTACTTTTAGAAACCGTGTGAGTCACCGCGCTGAGCTGTAACGCTCTAGACACCCAATAAATGGGACAGAGACTTGAATGCGGATCCACCGAGGTCAGCCTCCGCCTGACAAACACCAGGTGAGTCACTGGAACCATTTTATTTCTTTCCTGGCGAAAGCCTCCAGGCCAGAAGGCTGTTTGAGAGCCTTGGGGAGCCCTCTCTGGCGCCGGGCACCCAGGAAGCACCACTGCCTTCTTCCCAGATTCTCTCATGGAAGAAGGAGAATCCGCATAGGCTGGAGAGAGAAAAGGGGCTACAGAGATAAAGTAAATGGACACTGGACAAAGCTCTTTAAAGTATGGACGCAGGGAACCTCAGTTTTCACAGACGGATCTAACACGCTCCCATTCTGTCCCTGCCCTACCCGGCTCTTCGAGCTTATGCCAAGACCGCCGACAGTTCCTGGGTTTCTCGCCTTGTGCGTTTTCGTTCCCAGCGACATTTATCATCT